>VWZV01002812.1:500167-689494 GCA_013397155.1 Irena cyanogastra | reverse complement strand
CGGGGAGGGACCGGGGACGGGGACAGGGATCCGGAGACGGGGACCGAGGACCAGTACTGGGACCGGAGACAGAGGCTAGTAGAGATAGGGAACAGGAACCAAGGGCAGGGACTGGGACAAAGACCGGGAACCGGAGACAGGGCACAGGGACAAGGAACGGGGACCGGAATGGGGAAGAGAGGCCAAATGCTGGGACTAGGGACGGGGACGGGTTACAGGGACAGAGACATGGACTGGGGGCCGGAGACAAGAACTTGGAGCAGGGACTGGGACAGGGTGAGGGTGGCGGTGGCTTCTCCCGGGTCCCTGCCCGGGCTGGCCCCTCAGCCCCGGGCAAGGGAGAAGTCGCCGGGCCTAAGACATAATTAATGCTTATTATTGAGGAAATCGCTTTGAGCAACACCAACAAATTCTGCCCTTTAATCACAGAATCACTGAGGTTGGAAAAGACCTCCGAGGTCATCGAGTCGAACCAGACACTGATCCCCACCGTGTCACCCCGACCATGGCTCTGAGTGCCACATCACTGATGTGATGACTCACCTCGAAGGGGATGGAAGCACCCAAGATTCATAAATCCTCGTGGCCAAATGACCCTCAAAAGCCAGAGGGTCTGCAAACAATCAGAAAGTTTTATTAGTAAATTACACACTTGGCTGGAAATCGGTGTATTAGTCCCTGGCCTATTTTTAGTTGTCACACTTGTCACACTAGTAATGCAGCTGTGACCTGGCTGGGCAGTGGAAAGAGCCTGTCCTGCCAAGGGGTCCCTTCCCCAGCACCCATGGTTGGGCTGTGTTGATGGGAGTTTTGTCCTTTGGTGGATTTTAGTCCTTCCACCTAACTGGGAGAACATGTCTGAACTCTGGGTTGTAGCAATAAAATAGTAGATCTACGTCATTTGAGCACAGGTAAAATCACAGAATGCAGGGTTGGAGTAGAAATTACAACACTAGTTCCTTCCAAGGGCAGGATCTGTTAGAGCTCACTTTTCTTATGGCTTGCATACCCTAAAATGAGTCACTTTTAAGCTGAGTCTCACTTGTTGCCCGTCTTTCAAGGCTTGCTGCCAAAATACACGGTATGGCAAGGCATGGGATTCCCATTAAATTTTTGCTCCTTTAAACCAAATGCAAACCTAAAATAGGGAGTATTTGAAAATTATTCCATTTTGCCCTTTTTGATCAGTTGAGGTAAATTTTCTCAGTCTTTGCTATTGTATAAAGGAGGCTTAAACTAAAGATTAACTTTTCAGTGTTCCCAAACTGAGACATCTAGGGCTTTCTTCATGGAAATTTGGAGAACCCAGAAGTGTCAGCTGCTCACAGAATTGCTGACTTAGTGGCAGGTGATCAAAGGATGAAGTATTCATCACTTGAGGTACATTTACAACTCTCTTAGCTCCTTCTTGGGCTTTTTTATAAGTAGCTGGATGTTACAAGCATTCAGTGCATGAATTTCCCTGAAAATCTAGTCCTGAGTGTAGGAACTGAGCTCTTGAAACTCCACCCTGGTGTGTGTTCATATGGGTACCTCAGAGCACCCATATTAGCAGCTAATTTCATCTGGTTCACGTTGAAGCAAAACTCTGACACGTTCTGGTCAGTCAAGGATCAAACTCAGTGCAGCATCACTCCTGCTGCAAAAAGCAAATCAGATAATAATAAGCTTGATATCTGCTGTACCTAGAGGTGCTTATTAAGGGATGAAGATCATTTCACTTTCATCACTTCCATAGACAGGATGATGGGATATTGACTATTGGAGTTGCAACATTTCCAAGTCTCTATCTGAACTCCTGAGTTTACATTCTGAATGGGCTTTATGTGTAATTTGAAAAATATAAGAACTCTCGAGGGGTTTGTACTTTTTATTTTCCTTTCTTGTTCTTCAATTTAGAGCTGTACTAGCTTTATAGGTGTGGTTCTTACTTAATCTTTCTTTTCTGGACAGTAATTGGACTTGACAGAGGTGAAGGTTTATGTAGTATCTAGTAGAATGTCTTCTAACCTGAAACAATTGAGTAACTTCCTCTGTGCCTCCCAAAATGTCCCATTTAATTCTACTCACTTGTAGTTCTTATAGCCTTGATCTCAAAGGATTTCCCAGCATGACTCAGCTAAATCTTAAAAGAGGTAAAGGAGGTTTAACAGCAGTTTTCAGTCAGAGGAAAAGGTCTTGCAACACAGAACCAGCAGAGACCAGAAGTTCTGAATTCCAGTCCTGGTAGTGTGGATGTTAGACAAGTGCAGTGTTAAGGATCAGTGACGCAGGTGAGCAGAGACTATTTCTGGAATAAGCTTCTCCAGAAATAATGCTCCTAAAATCCCATGATTTTTTATTGAATTTATTTGGCCTAAAAGCCTAAAATGGGCATTTTCAGCATCAGCACCACAAGCAGCAGACGTGTGAATGGAAGATGCATCTCCCTGGATAGTGTGTGCTGTGTCAGTGCAGGTGGAGGAGTAACTGTCACCTTGCACTCTGCCTGAAATGTAATCCTGCAGGCTCACTGAAAAAAAGAAGTTTGCAGGTTTTGTTTGAACAGGAACATTCAGGGGCAAGCAGTGAGTGTGAACACACAGTGGTTGCTGGAGACCAGGAGGAAACTGAGGGAGGCTGGGATTGTTTGGTTGCAAAGAGAACAGTGAAGTAATTCACATAACATATCTAGGAGAAAATAAGTATTTTTATTTTCTGTGAGGAAAATAAAACAAATAAGTGAAGCAAGAGCTTATTTAATCTGTTTTCCTAATAGGTCTTATGGTTGATTGACTTCTCTGCTTATGGGTACTCAAGTTCCAAATGAAACTTTCCCTGCTTTTTTTTTTTTTGATCATGTAGAAAGATTTTTCTCTTTCTGTGTTTTTGCTTTTGCCTTTATTTTTTTTCCTTTACCTGGGGCACTTTAACCTCAACCGAGGCATCTATTTTCATGAGGCTTTGAAGAATGCAATTATCACTGTCCTTATCTGTGACACTAGTCCCAGATCCTGAGGCTGGTTGAGTTACCCTAGCCGTGTCCCAGCTCCATGTCAGGACAAGACCCAGTTACATACATTGTACTTGCCACAAAGTGCACAGCTTTGGGGGAGTCCCTGCAACTCCTGCAAGTCCTTCCTTGTGGATGATTAAAGGGGCAGGACTGTGATCACACTGGGGAAGAGCATGATCCCAAAAGCTTTGTATTCACAGGAAGTTTGGCTAATAAATACAGAGCTAATTCCTTTTGTTTTGAGTGATACAAGATACTATTATTTCATAGGACAGCTAAGCCAATTCTACAAAACCCAGAGTCTTTAAAAAGATAAACTGAATTTCTGGGCTTGCGAGGCCAAGTCTGCATCTGGTGTAAATCCAGTGGAAACAGGCTGGTGTGTGGGAACTGAGAAGCTGGCCTGTAGCGCAGAGCCAAAGTGGAGATCCAAAAGGCCCTCTGAAGTGCTGTTCCCCATGTCTGCTGCTTTACTGGCCACAAAGAAGTTGGATTCCATTGTGCCCTGTATGGTGGGGTTTGCAGTGAGTCACAGGCCCTGCTCCCAGTGTAGTTCATCTCCTAAACCACCCACTGCTTAATTCAATTAATCCAAGAAAGCTCAGTAACGAGGTGGATTTGGGCAGTGGCTTTGTGTGTTGTAAAGGCTAAACTCCAGTACACCCACAGGGGATGAGAAGTGCAGAACTGGGGCCCTCTGCCTCAGCAAGTAGGAGATTTCATCTCCCCCACCTACTCCACTTGGAGGTGTTACACAGTGGAGAATTGGGCAACAGTCTCCATCGGACAAACCAGGCAATGACATCACCTTTGGAGGAATGCAACAAGAATGTTTCAGATAATAAGAGTAAACATGTTACCAGAAAAAAAAGGTGTGTTTTAAATTCCAGGTGAAGCCCAGGGAAGGAGAAGTTACACATATCTTTAAGGAGAGACTCAATGGTTCAGGACAGGGAGCCTTGGCTTCATTCCAAAGGCAAGTAACAGCCTTGTCCTGCTCACAAAAGAAGAGAACCAGAATTTAGTGCTTGCACTTTATATATTTCTAGGTTCGCCAGATTTTGTCTACTGTTTTTCTCACCTTTTTTTTATTGTTTAAAATAAAGTGTTCAGTTTCTTGATTTTTAAATATTTGTTTTCCTTCTGTTGAGATTGGTGGGTCATTAGCATTAAGTATTTGTTCTGCAGCTAGGAGTGTTTCTGGGCTTTGGTCCTTTCTTTTTAAAGCAAAGCTTTTGGAGAAAATTTACATTCATCTAAGTATTACCATAAAGAGGCTGGTTAAAAATCCCAAATCAGTCATGCTCTTTGCTTCAAAAGTTCTTCTGGAATGCAAGGAATTTAGTCTGGAACAATTACATTATTTGCAATGGTAACTTCTTAGCGAACCCTGGAATAGTTTATGTGGTTAAAAACCTTTTCAAGAGCAATTGAAAAATTATGTTATCCCATCTATTGTTTAAAGGATTCCATGTGGTGCACTTCTTTGAATATATGGGAAGAAAATGGAGCCAAAAATGAAAATTTGGCAGGCAAAAAATCGAAGTGCTTGCATTGGCTCTAAATCCAGATATATACACATTAATGATCTCATTTGAAAGATGTCTATATTAAGATCTGAAAGCTCTTGGTGTTCCCAAGGGACAGGCTCATTGAATATTGTGATTTACCATGAAACAAAACAATTTTTCTTACTGCAAAATAACCAAGAAATCAGAAATCCAGTCTGTGTGAGTAACAAAGGGCAATTAAGAACACAGTCTTTTGGGTAACCTTGCTCGGCAGTACATCAGAATTGCCATTGCAGGGAGGCACAACTCTGTGCTTACACACTCCTTCCAGGGAAGATCTGCAAATGTGCCATACCCCATTCAGACTCACTAAACCTGCATTACAAAGTTACCTGCACTCACTGCAACCACTGCAACACCAGCATCACTGCTTGAATCACTGCTGAAGGCAGACTTGGACAAAGGCTCCCTCCTGGCAGCTCTGCTGTTGCGGCAGGATGTCACAAGAGAGGAGAGAGGCATCAGCAAGGCCCAAGTCAGTCATCGTGGATTTTTTTTTTTTGTTAGGGTTGGGATTGAATGTGTGAAATAGTATTTTTTTGTTTGGATTTAGGTGTTTATTAATTTTTATTATAGTTTTGTAAACTGTGAGTTTTAGAGTATTTTATTTTAATAAACTAAAAATGGAGTATTATTTCTTTTTATAAGGTTTTTTAAGGATAAACTGTTTAATTAAGAAATTATACTTGAATTATTTTAATTTTTAATTTAATAACTAATTACCTGTAGTGTGTAATGTGGACTTTTTTATCTAATTATATAATACTATTAAAACTTATGAAGAAGAAGGAGAAGAAGAAGGACTAGCTTCTGTTTTAAAACTTCTATCTTGTTTTATATATATTACTATATTTTAAACCCCTAAACTCTAAGTTTTCTACTATGTGATATTACACACTTTTATTTAAACTACACACCTATAATCCTGGTTCTATCATTCAATTTTGGAAGCCTTCTCCACGGCCTCAGGTCAGATGCAGTGTTCTCTTGGGGGTCAGTGCCTGCCAGCACAGAAGATCTAAAATTCTCAGTAACCAGGGTTCCAGCAAGTCCCACACATTTATCTGACCTCACTGAGCACACCCAGTGTGGTCCTGCATGTGGGGACAGCCAGGGCAGGGGGACCCCAGAGAGAACTCTCTCGTTTTTCACTCTGTGAAATTATGAGATTATACTTTTCTTTTAAAAACCTGAAATAACAGCAGGGTTTCTGTTTCTTGAGGCTGTTTTACACCTAAGCATTGCCTGTAGTAGCAGTTCTCTAAGCAGCAGCCCCTGTGAGCAGTAGCATGTCCTGCACTCCACTTCTGAATCTTGAGACGGCTGGTTCGTTAACCTCGATGGGATGAGTCCTGTCAGATCTGCAGGACTGGGCCATTTATCCCATTTTCTTCCTCTGAGGCACAAGCAGCTCAGTTATCCCATAAATTCTAATGGTTTGCAATGCCCACTTGCCAAGAGAAGGAGGGAGTGTTGCAAGTGCTGTAAAATTCATTGTCCCGTGTGTGTCGTATTAAACGGTGTAGCCAAAAGATTTCCATGTTAAGGCTTCAACAGCAGTGCTCAGTTTGGAGTGTTTTATTCATCCAAGTGCTGTTAACCCTCAGTTTGTCCCTTTCAGAACTGCCTTTGAGGACATTTAGAAGGAGGATACCCAAGAAGATGGAGCAGTATTTGTGTGAACAGTGCACCAGGCAGCTGAAGAGGTGCCATAGGCTTTCAGGGGATCATCAAATCTGTGCAAGTCCTTCAGATGAACAAGCCCACCCTCTGGACTGTTTAATCCGGGTAGGATTGCTGGGAAGTATAATTCAAGGCCTTCCTCCAGGTGGGATTCTTCAGTGATTCCTGAGCCTTTTCTGGGGCTGTGCTGATATCTGTATAGCCCGAGGTGGTCCAATCCAAATACTTATCAATACAAGTTTAAATCCCACACCTTAGGTCAGTGGGTACATCCAGCTAGTCCAGATGTTTCTCATCAATGCCACCCCATCCTTATGAGTCCTTTTACTCCCTTTTCCCCTGATTTCTCCTAAATGCTACAGCAGTCTCTCTATTTGCTTCTTTATTTTGCTAGAGTGCCTTTTTCTCATCTATGTTCCTTAGATGCAGACACACAAAATATTTTGTACTTTTATGGCACCTTCCGTGGAAGAAAGGGCCTTTTAGAAGAACTGGAAGAGAAGGAATTATCTCCAATATACAAGGCTGAGCAACTTCAAAGAGACAGCCTGATTTGTCTGGGGATGCACAAAAATCAGCAAAAGAAAGGAAAAAAACCTGAACATTTATATCCTATCTCCCTATAGCTTTTTCCCCCCCATTAAGTATATTTCCTTTGCTTATTCATGACACCTGTAAAAATACCCAAAATCTTCTGACCTTCTTATGAAAAATAACCAAAGACAAACATCTGGTGTAAAATCAATATTTCTTAGTAGGCAAAAAGATCAAACAAACTCATTTTCTATAGAATCTGTCTGAGTCTCTCAAAAAGGTTTGCTGCTGAGACAGCTTCCCTACCTCACACAGGCAGCATTAAGAAGCTCCTTTCTCCTCTGAGACCACAGGAGATTTCACATTATGGCATTAACCTCCCTCAGATCATCCCCTCCGTGCACAATCCCAGTCACATTTACATGCAGACATAATGTCACTCAGCCCACTTGATGCCACTTACATCTCCTTGTTGCTATGGGGAACACTGATAAGGAACCATTTAGCAAATAAAATATTTGAGGCTGAATGTGAAAGCCACTGCTTGGTGGATTTGTGTGTGATAGGCAGTGACATTTCATTTGGCATTTGTCCTCACCTAGCTGAGCTTCTTCCACTGCAACCTCAGCTACTTTCTGTGTAGTCAAAACATGCTCTTCTTGGGATTTAGAGGCTTAGACGTGCAGCTGTATGTGGCCCCGGGGAATTTTTACAGCTCTCGAGTGCGCTTTTGCAGCATGGAAGTGCCAAGAGCACCATCCAGTGCTTGAGCTGAGTAAACACACAAGAACTCGGTGGCGTTGGGACAGAGGCAGCTGTGCACATCCCGTGCTCCAGCTGCACCTGGTGGGATGCACGACGAGTTAATAGAAAGAGATTACAGTCAGTTATAGAAGAAATTAATAAGGGAAGGCTGTCAGAGCTGTCAGCCTCTCAGGAGGACAGGAGACAACCGAGAAGGTCACATCTTCTAAAGAAGAGCTGTATTCTGAGCTGGAGTTACTGACTGAGGGAGCAAGAGATACAACGAAGTAGGAAGTGGAGGTGGCAATAGATGGGGCCAGTTAAGAAAAGTAGGTGAATTAAATCTGTGATGGAGAGGAGCTACTGCAGAGAGAGAACACTGGGTCAGATACTTATCCTGTTATCCTTCCGCTTTGCAGAGTTGAATCAGCAGAAAGAGACTAAGGGGGTGCACTGGCAGCTGAGAAAATAAGGGAGAAGTGACCTCAGCTGCTGCTGCACAGTCTCAACTGCCTGGTATTGTTTGACAAATGTAGGTAGTCCTGGATTTCAAGAATTAAAATAATTTGGAGAAAGGTTTTGCACAGATGTGTGCCCTAAGTAGTAATTTTTAGTACATGTGGCTACAGGCTGTTAATGGGCTAGAGAGAAGGAACTAATAGGAGAACAAGGAGTCCAGGGGCTAAAAATGGACACAGACAAAAAATAATGGTATCTGTAGAGAAGTGATACCCAAATAGATGTTCAAGAAAAAGGATGCAACTTTTCTGTGGACTAGGGAGCTATGCAAAAATCTGTGGAAACTCTGGGTAAGCAAGGAAATATGAATTTGGTATATTATGAACCAGATATTTATTAATCAGAGATGAAGAGTGCTCCAGTTTAGCACAACATTTGTGGTAACATATCATTAATAATACCCTCCCTAGAACAAGTCTTTGGGCATAAATTGGAAATGCTGTAATCCAAGACAGCTCCTCTGTTTTGTTCAGTGTTCCCAGGAACAACTTAGCATGTGTTTGCTCTTACTCTTTTTATATTGAACTTGCAGAGCAAAACTCACTTCTTGGATTAATATTAAGCAGTGTTTTGTTTATGCCCTGTGGCAAAAGTACCCAGATGGAGTGGGCTGGATACTGAAAACACGAGAAGCATTTAATGTTCTGTAGAGGTCTGTTAAAGTTGTCTGAATAGAACATCTGGTATCAAATATTTGGATAAATCAGTTTCTGCAAGTATTTGGACCTGCTCTGGTTCTGTGCTTTGTTCCAGCTTTGCATTCCCTCTCTTCCTTCCTTGTTGCTAGAGCCAATAGATGATGGTTTATTGCTTGATGCAACCCATCAAAGTCCCTTTGTTGGGGCTTGGCAATTAGCTGAGCAGAAAGAGTGTAAAAATCACTTTGATGTCTGTGTGGTTGAAATGGCAACACCAACTTAAGATGTCCCTGAAAGGCTTTTTATCTGTCCACATGGTGATGGAGAAAGAAGAAAGAAAAGTTATCCAGAGGTTTTGGGAAGGTATTGTCTGATGTGTCTGCAGGGTGGGACCCTGTTTGAGAGCTTCTGTCTGTGTAAAACATGCCTGCCTATCACAGGGGATAAATCCTGGTGGGGATAAATCCATACAACAGCTGCCTGCCAGGGAAGGTGAGTGCTACCCCACAGCTCAGCACTTCCAAATGCCACTGCCAGTCCAGCCTGATGTGCAAGGAAAACTCCTGCAGAGCTGAGGAATGTGCAAACAGGAGCTGTGGTGTGTCACAGGATGATGCCACTTGGCAGATGGAGGTGCCCACAGTGCAGTCACACAACATTCCACAGCCTTGGTCTTCCCAAAAACCATCCCACTGCTGGGCACAGTGAGGAAAGACAGCTCTCACATCACCCACTGTGACTGCAGAGGTGGGTCAAGGGCTGGTGCATATGAACCGCCCAATTTAGAAGTGTTTGAGATGAATCCTTTCACTTGAGGAAGTGTTTCAGCTAAAGAAGGCTGACTACACAGAGCTACTGTTACCCTGGCTGAGATTTTGGACATTTGGCTTCACTCTTGGACACTCATTTTCCTATGAGTGGTGTTTTCACCTGTAAATTTTACCAAATTTACCTGCTCAGAGGCTCTGACTCCTGGAGCTAAGACAAAAGCTATGAAAAAGCACCAAATGGGAATTCCCAAATTACACTCAGAGTATTGTAAAGCAACTGTTTCATGTGTAGTAACCAAGAAAAATGTCTCACAATGTAACATTCTCTGCTACTAAGAAAATAAGGTATTTTGAGTTATATTCCTTTAAGATGTCTTGCTATGTTTAAAGGGCTGTATTTCTTCTCTTTTGTCTTGTTTTCAGGCTTGATACATCAAGAAAACTTCAGAGGAGTTGTAATTGCTTCACACCAATGGTAAGGGGAAAGAGAAGCAAGTTATTCATGTTTAATGTTGTTTTGTGCCAGATGTTTTGCTGGTAGAAATCCATAGCTCCACAGGCATCAATTTCTTCAGGATCTGGAATGTTTGACACAGTTTTTTTTTTTTTTCTCCTTTCTGGATGGTCTGTAAAGGAAGCTGCTTGATTTTGCAATATTGAATATTCATGCTGAGAAGTTATAAGCAAAAGCAAAATAATGAGAGACAGGGTCTCTAATAAGCTTCCTGTCACATGAGGCTGTGGTTCTGGTGAAGCAGATGTGGTTGCTGACTTGTTTCCAAAATGTTTGTTGAGTGGTGATTAGATTCTGTCATACTGATGTTATATCTCTGTGATCTCATTCAATACAAGTAGTTCTGCAAACAGTGAAATATTTTTTTCCTATGGATTTATATCTTGGATTGTGTTTAGGCATGGATTCTCTGATGTCTAATGGGGATTTAATTCATTTTAGTCTGTTTCTTCAATGAGAAATGAATAATCTGTCTTAACTTGGCTGTCTATTTTCACAGAACTTGCAGGAATTAAATATTGTAAGTTCTAAAAATCTGAGTGGGAATTATGAACCAGTTCCAACACTATTTGAGACCAATTCATATAAACAAACATAAACATGAGTCTCATTTTCTTACAAAAGCAGAAGGTAAGAATCAATCTTTATTACTTTGTATTTCCACATTACCTGCTTGATTCTCTTCTGGTTTATTTGTGATCAACCATAGAAGATATGGTTTATTTATAAAGCTGTATGAAATATGGGACTTTTTGCCACATTGAATGCATATTAAGACATCAAAAACTTATGCCTGTTACAGGCCACACAAGAGGTCACATTCTCTTTTTATTGTCCTTGCTGGAGCATGGGAAAGAGGTGACATGCATTTTAACTAACATGTTTGCATGGGCAAGTGTAGAGAAAACTAATGCTAAAGGAAAAATTATCTATTCTATCACTGGTTCTGGTGAAGGAACTGTAGAATTAAAATTATCTTTTGGATTGCTGAGTCCAGTCTTCTGCTCCTGTAGCGAGCCAAGTTTCCAATCTTTTTTATAAACAGCTTGGTGCTATTCAAAAATATGCTCTTTCCTCCTTGTTGTCTCTCCTATTCTCCCAGTTTCTCACTTTATTTGGTGTTTGTTTCAGAATTTCCTTCTTTTGATGGGAAAGAGCCTTTTAATTTCTGTGGTCAGTTGAGGCATGTTTCTCTTGTTCTGTGAAATGCCTAAAAATTCATTACTGCAGGTAGCCATGTCTGTATAGGGAATAAGGGAGGAAAACCCTTATAAGAGGACAGAAAATCTTCACTTGGGTAAATCCTTAAGACTCAAGTCTGTTGGAAACTAGGCTTTAACAGCACTTAGCATAAAGTGTTTGTGTATCTGATACTACCAGGTTTTTCTGGGACTGGCAAATGAATTATTTAGTAATGGAAACTGCATGTGCATGTGTTTGGCTTCTGTAGGTTCACGTGATAGAAAACTGTAAGAGTGTCTGTAGGGATCACAACTGAACAACTTTGTGTCATACACCCTATGTCTTAACAGGGCTCAGAAATTCCCATTTAGCTGGGTAGAAGAGAGAGAACAGAGTGGCAAGTCTCAGCTTTTATTGCTAATGCTTTGTAAAATAACATTTATGGTCTGTATATTTGGTTCTGTGCAGGTCTGTGTGACTTAAAATTTATTACACCACTTCATATTTGTGCATCTCTCTGCAGTTCCTGGATATGAAAGAAATTAAAGGTCCAAAAGGTTACCTTTTTGTTTATAGATCCAGATATACCCAATATTTAACTTCTCTGGACACAGGAATTGCATCAAAGGCTGGCTTGTCCTGTTAGCATGTGACAGTGTCAGCCCCGTGTGCTGCAAAGCTTCATGGAGCCTTAGAGAATAAAAAAGAAAAAAGCCAAGCGTACACTCAATGGAAAACAGATGGAGTTTTCATTAGATATTACTTTTAATGATCTGTTTTAAAAGTAAAGATACACCATTCTGAGCAGAAGGGCCTCATAATAGCTGTGTTTGTGTCCCAGGCTCATTAACTTAGCTACAGATAAGCAAGTCTGCAAGATCTTTGTATCATTAGAGGTTCCAGTCAAGCTTGCCTACCATTATTAGAATTCCAAACACAGCAGAACTATTTTGGAGCCTTAACAATAATTTATCCTGAAGATGTATCTTTATTTAATGATTCAGAGTTGTTATCATGGGCCTGGCAGTCAGTTGCTCAGTTTCTGGAGTATTACCATTTAACCTAGGTCAGGATAAGAATCCTGGAATATTCATTGCAGGGCAGACCTGAGGGCCTGTTCTTTACAGTCCACTTGGGTGTGACTCTCCCAAATGGTGTCACTGGCTGTGAGAGGTGACCCCAGCAGTCTATAAAACCTGAAGATCCCTCCTAAAAAGAGGGACCCTGCAATCTGTGCCTGTGGGTACTAAATCAACTTTTGACATGTGAAGAACAATGCAATCCCAGGGTTTTAGGAGTAGATGCTTGCTGCCAAACCACAAGAAATGCTTTTGTCTGGAACTCATGGAGCAGTAACATAGCAGTGGAGGGTGTACCCTTGTCTATTATTCCCTCTGAGCAATTTCTCAGAGACTTGTTACCAGGATTCAGATAGATTTCATGGAACTAGGAGAGAAATAGGCTTTAATTTCCTTACAAAAGGAGGGACAGACAATAGAACTCAGCAAAATGTGGCTTTTTTTTTGTTTCTGTCTGAGAGTTATGCAAGCAAAACCCAGTGACCATCTTCAGGCAGTAGTCTCCAAAGTGAGACTCATGTGAGAAAATTTGTGTTATCTTTCTTCTGGTCTGAGTTGATAAAACTGCTTTATTTCCTCTGCATATGTGTAAATACAACCTATGTCTTCAGCTGATGTCCAGCTGGGAGTACAAATGAGAATTCAAGTTTCTCAAAGTTCAAGGAAGTTTGGAGCTGATGTTATGGTTCACTGCCACCTCTGCAGAAAAATACCTGCATGAATAATAATTTTAAAAAGCCTCTTGTTTTCATAAGAGACAGACTAGAAGGATCGGGTCCAGTGACAATCTATCACAAACTGCTAATTAAACACTGTTATGGAACCAGGTTTTTTTCCCACTCTGTTAGAAATCTTCTTTAACTTCCAGACTAGAGTTATTGGTTGACTGGTTTGTTCACATTTAGTATTGGGCCAAAGCTGCCTTTTAGTTTAGATTATTACACACAAACAGAATGCATTAGATTTCCTCTGCTTTTTGTGTTTTTCAGGAAAAAAAGGAAAAAACAAAAAACAAAACTTGTGTTCAAGGTCAAATTATTTCCACATACAATTTAAGGGCAGGGGGAGAATAAGCAAAAGAAGCAGATGGTAAGTGAGAGCTTTATAGTTAGGTTTGTGTACCTTAGTTACAATGGTCCAACCCTTTTTCAACAACATTTCTGCTCTTCTGATTGCTTCTGCTACCTTATGTCCAAGTAATTGCAGTAGATTTCCTTCTTTGTGATTTATTTGCAGACATCAAGGATATCCCCTTGCTGGGTTGCTAGAGTGAAAAAACCAACACTTCTTTTACAATTGTTTCTTTCTTCTTTAGCCATTCAGTGGCCTTTTCCTGATTCACTGTATCTTTCTGAGCATGGGTGGCCAAACCTGAACAAGCCAGTTGAATCACAGTGGTGATTGCAGCAGGAGGTGAGAGGTTCCCACTGTAGTTTGTGAAGAATTTTTACAGCATGAATGCTCAGCAAATCCTAAGCAGGTGCCTTTCCAAGGTGTTTAGTTATGCAAAGCTCAGTCACTCAAGAGGAAACTTGTCCTAAGTAAATAACCTGTATGGATCAATGCAAAAATACACACCTGAAGTGACAAAAGGCTTGCTTTGTACACAGGAGTTAACCCCTGGACTGCTCGGGGTAGCAGCACATGTGACAGTGACAGTGTCTGGTACTCCTGGTGCCATGGTGTCCGTGTGTGCATGCAGAGCACTGACTGAATTACTGCTGCAGTGTTTCCAGTGTCTTGGGGAAGGCAACTTCTCAACAAGGTAAATTGGGATTTTGGCAGATCTTTGCTGCACCAAGTATTCCAGCAGTGGAGAATTCTGGAGAAGTGATAAGAGGAAATGCAAGTGACCTTCAGAGCAAGGTACTCTTGTTGAAAAGTTGAGTTGCTTAAGATGTGATCTTAAGAGGTCCTGAATACCTTCTAGAAGTTGCTTCTTAAAGCATCTGCATGTCAGCACCCTACGTATTTTAAACTGAGCATGCAAAACCCCAGCATCTTCAATGTGGGGGCCTACATGACTCCCTTTAGTCACTTGGCAACGCAATAATAGAAATAGGAACGTGGGATTTCTTATGTCTATTGTGTCCATTAGAACAATACTGCTGAGAGCAACTGAGACCAAAGGCCTGGCCTTCAAAATATATGACTTGAAAAGAAAGCTGCATTTTTTTGGTAAGGTCCAAATGTATTTCATTCAGCTTTGCTACTACTCCCAAAGTTTAGTTGTAAACAAGTCACACATCTGGGTAGCACTGCCTGTAACTGTCTTCATCCTCACCAGGAATTACTGGCTTCACAATGTTCTGTGTGTGCAGAAAACAGCTTGTAAGAGGTAACCTGAGCAAACTCTTACAACTGAAGATCTTAAATATCTTCAATGACCAGCCTGCAAAGCAGCCACAGTCTTTAACTTTATGGATATAAGCCTCAAGTCTTGAAATTCTGCATCTTAGCCCTGATTCTGACTGCTCCCTACCAAATTTCCATGCTGACTCTTTGCCCAGACAGGTCAGCTGTCCAGAGCAATGATGTACTAACTGCTTTTGTGGGAGGTGAGTGGAATTCATGTTTAGCTATAAAGGGTTTTGTAGCTATACAGCAATAAAACTTTGAAAACCATTTCTGTACATCATAAATAAAATGAAGTAAGCTGTCAGAATTATCATTACTCAGTGCCAAAATAATGTTGCACCTGAATAACTTCTGTTGAAGTGACAGGTTGTTTTCTCACAGCATGGTTGGCATATCCTGGAGACTTTGGATTCTGCACTGTGGAGGCTGAATTTATCTGAATTAATTAACATTTAATATGTTCTATGCTCCTGATTCCAGACTGAGTTCCCAAAACCATGACAAAAACAAACAAACAAACAAACAAACAACAAAAAATACCCACTGAATTCCAGTACGGACAGCAATCCACAGAAAGGGATGTGGAACTTGGAGACTCCCAATTTGTGCACAGCTGATATAAAGCCAGGGTTTGGAGTTCATGGCTGCTGACAGGATGAGAAGGGGACATGACCTGTTCACTCTGAGAGACTGAGGACACCTGGAGAAGGCTACATTTTGGAGGAGTTGCAGACTTCACTGGTTGTCTGCCTTTCTCTTCTTGGAACAGCCATTCTAAAAAGCCTTTACAAACTTCCCAGCATGGTGGTGAGGTCCTCAGCATGGAAGAATAAAATAAGAGTGCTCTTGCTGCAAAGCTGCTGTTCTCCTATGCTCCTAGACTGTTCCTGCTCCTAGACTGTTCCTACTCCCAGTAAACACACAGCTCGCCAGCTGATTTGTGGCTGATTGCCACATGCTCCCAGTTTCCTTTACATTTGCCTGGCACTTCCTTGGCCTCCCAAGCAGAAATAGGACAGAGCACAGAAAGCCCCTCATGAACCACCTGGCTTCAGGCACAGAGACACAACTGCTCCCCAGAGTCTGAGTAACACCAGGATGTGGCATCTCCTGGGGTTCTGTGGGCTCTGAGAGCTCAGAAAGGCAGAGACAGAGACCCCATGGGTGCTCCTTGGCATTCCCTCTCTCCTAGCTGGGTGTCCCTGATGGCCTCCTTCATAAAACATTAATGAAAGATACTTCTGAATAAATACTTTCTCTGTTATCTTCTCCAGTACTAAGGATTAATTTTGCATGAGTCTATGCCTTTACTGTTCTTCAGCAGTGACAGAAATTAATTTCTTGGCCAGATTTTATGAATGATGTTCCATATTTATTGTGCATTATGACCTTTTTGGATGATACGAAGTTGAGTCTAGGCATCTGTCTTTGGTTCTAACAGTATTTTTCTTCTCTGATGAACAGTGTGTTGCAGTCTATAGATACCTGTAATTTACAATGTTTTTTTGAGTTTAAAGTAAGATCATGATTAACATTTTATATGAAGCAAGGTGGTGAACAGGAGAGTTCATTGACTTTTCAACCCTGGAATCGCCCAAACAGTTTTACATTCCAAATAAAATAATTGGTAGGTTTCACACCAGTGTCTTACCAGTGAATATCACAATGTTGCTGTTGGGAAAAACTGAATTTATTAAGGCAGTATATTTTAAAAATTGGCTCCGGCATCACACAGCTGGCAACAAGGAAAAAGTAATCTAAGGCAGCATGTAAAAAACTGTTCTCTAGTTAGACTGTGTATTTTTAATAACTGCCTCCAACAGACCACCCTCTAACACATATTAATTAATATTTCTGTGCAAGCACAGAAAGCCTGATTGTTCAAAAGTCATG
Organism: Irena cyanogastra; assembly: GCA_013397155.1. Lineage (NCBI taxonomy): Eukaryota > Metazoa > Chordata > Aves > Passeriformes > Irenidae > Irena > Irena cyanogastra. Next base: position 673,014 of record VWZV01002812.1, on the reverse strand, counting down.
TAAATAAGACATAAATGTTGAAATGCTAACCTCCCACTATTCACCTCCAACCTATTCTTTTCTTTTTCTCCTTGTTTTATTTGTTTCTTTCCCAATGTCCTTTCTCTCACTGATGTTTTCCTTCAGTACCACCCTCTTTGCCTCCCAGAACCAACTATAGCTTTTAGCTTTAATGGCAGAACAGGAACTGTTCAGAGATCTTTAATCTTTCACCTCACATGTCTCTTGCACAAGGACAGGCTACTCACTGCTCAGAGAAGAACTATGAATAGAGGAAGAATAGTAGATTAATTAAGCTGCATCACTAAAAAACACAAGACTCTTTTACTTTTGTTGTCTTGCACTAAAAAACATGAAGTACTTCCTGGTTTATAATATACATTCTCTAAAGGATGTTTACTAAAAGACAGTGTCAATGTGGTGTCATTTCTTTGGCTACTTAGGTCCAAGTTTTTGTAAATGTCTCTTGTTGTAGGCTAAAATGTATTACAACTTTATCACTATTTTCCTTACTAAAAATGAAACAAGTTGCCAAGAGTTCCACAAATCCATAATTAACTTCCCCTTTGACAACAAAGAAGATGCATTTTTAAAATGTTTTTATTGCCTTAGTAATGCATGTTACAAAAAAAGTCTTCTGCAGCAAAACACACAAAGAACAGGAATGAGTGCAAACCAAACAAATCAGAAAGTAAATTATCTATGAAACCACTTATTTCAATGCAACAGGGAACAGTGAAGTTTTGAAACAGCTTTTCCTCCTCTGGAGAATGCAGAACTTATTGGAGCTCCTGACATATGTCAAAATATTGCACTAAACCAAGATTTCAATTCCTTCCTCCCAGAGAGACCTAAACATTGTCCTCACAACATGTTCATTTCATTGGAAAAGAAGAAAAACTTAGAAAGACTGCAACCTGCTCTGTCCTGCCAAGGCAATGGCTGTGCAATGTGCTCTCTTCAAGGGAAAGACAAGGACAACTTGGAACATAAAAACGTGGATTCTACACCATGACCTCTCAGATCTCTATTCCAATCAGTTTGTGGCTGAGTTCCAAGGACAAGCCTTCTCCAGCTACCATGAGCACTTTGCCCAGATGCTGCAGCAGAACTCCACTGTCTTATGTTCTGTCAGGCTTTCTTCTCCAGGCAGCCCTGCAGAGAGGAATTCTGAAGACATCACCCATAGCTTTGTGTTTTGGGCCACACTAACATAATAACACCTTCCTGTGCCTCTGATGCCAAAGTGCAGCTACAAAGTTACTCAAATTCCTGGATGTGCAGCCAACTCCTTGGCACCACAATTCACTAGATGTCAGCCCTTGTTCACAGACTGAAGTATTTGTACCTGGCAAACTCTCCTTGGGCAGGTCTGTTCACAGGCTGGCATTGCTTACAAAGGGAAAATTCTATTTTTTTCTTCCTTGTTCAATATCTTTTTTAATATTATGAGATAATTGACATTTCTTCCCTCTCTCTGCTCTCATTTATTAAGGTGATAATGCTTTTGAAGTACTTGATAAATTCCATCCGAACATCTTCAGGATCGTCCTCTAAGTTGGAATGTATCAATTTTAGCTTGTTCAGTGGATAGGCTTTGAAAATAAATAAGAATAATTAGATATATTCCTCTTATAAAAGAAATACAATCATGAAACAGCTGGAATTCAGTGGTACACAACATTTGACACCCCAGATTAACACAGAGCAGGGCAAGGATAAATGCACCAGAGTTTGTCAGTGTTGCAAACAAATACAGCTTATTGCCAGATTAAATTCTTCAAAGTTTATTATTATTGAAGTTTGTTTTTATTGAAGTCTGGTTTTGGTCTCACATTCAGTTAAGCAGAATTAAACAAATTGAGCACTGAACTGCAATTTTATTATTGAAGTGATATGATACTCTTTGATTACTTCAAAATTATGGAATGATATTGTTGTATTAAGTATGTATTAATATATTAAGGCTTATAACAAGCATGTGCTTGTTTGAATACTGGAACAGGTTGCCCAGAAGGGAGTGTGTGTTTTCACAGCCATAAACAGCCACAAATAATTTTGCAGTATCTAAGGCACCTATTGCTAATTTTAAGATGCAGCTCATCAGCCTTTTATTTCAAAGGGCTCCTGTTCTTTTGACTGGCAAAATGCAGACTTAAATGCCCTAAAAAGTGTCTGTTAGAAAAAAAAATATCCAATGTAACCAAACTACTACTGATGGGGAAATATGGCAGGAGTTCTAATTTCTGGCTCACCTGCATACTCATTTGGAAAAGCCACTGAAACCTTCCCCTTCCCCTTCCCTTGAAACAGGAATATTGCTTACCTTTGAAATCCATTATTTCTGTTTTTGCAAAGTACTTTGGTGTTCTTTAATCAATAGATTTAGATGAAAAATACACACCATAGGGTATTAACAATTTTAAAGACACAAACATCAATGAAAAACTCTGAGCTACAAATGGAGTTTTCCATCTCCTTACCCAAGGACAGGTTTTCTGTGTCCCCTGCACTGCCTGGCTTGTGATGTGCCACCAGGAGACACTGGCTGTCAAGCAGTGGCTGCTGCTGCACGAAGCACGAGTACCACATCTCGATTTCTTTCAGGTGGCTGGGCAGGTCAGGGTTGAAGATTATTATTACACCATGAGAGTCCTTCATCAAGGCTGGCCAGCATGTTTCAAACCTTGAAAAACACAGAAAATTGAAAGACTGACAGCTGTAGAGCAGAAGCATGCACTCAAACGTCCTCAAGTTTTTTCCCCTTCTCAAGAACAGGTTAAGTACTATTTTAAACTATAACATCAGTAACCTTGGCAGTTATATTCCAAGTATTTTGACTTATTTATTATGATGGTTGATACCATGATTTTCTAATTCGATGATTTGCTGACAATGTAGAATTTGGTCAAATGCTTATATAAACTTAATTAAACATTGCCCTAAGAATGGATAAGAAGAAGATTGCCATAAGAATGAATTCCATCTTTTAGAAATTAAGGCCTCAATCATATGCATACATTTTTTGAAGTCCACTCACACAATTTAACGGAGATGAAGGCAATTGCAGAGTGGGCCTCTGTCTGCGGTATCTGTAACTTCATTCCAGGAGCTGTGGACTTTACTGTTTTAGTCAGTCCTTATCCTAAGAAGAGTTCAACTGTGATCATGGCAGAGAGTACCTAGTATTGGATGCTCTACAGCAGAAACTATAAAAATATATTGGGGTAAAGAGTCAGGAATACTCCTCATGTCAAACAGATCATTGACTTGAGCCTTAAGTATGAATATCTTGTAAACAGAGCTATCAGGAGTTCAGTAACCTGGAGGAAGTAACAATGCTGGCTTACTTTTGATCACCACTGCAATCCCACAGCTCGAATCGACACCCAGCTCCCTTGCTGTTCCCACTGAGGTTTGGCTTCTCATACTCCAGGATCCTGCGAAATGATGGATACGGGATGTGATCCCACCCAGCGGCACAGCACAGCGCGGGGCTCTCGGGCTCTCGCTCACCTGACCCCCTGCGTCGGGCTGTAGCTGCAGATCCCTTCCGTGCTCTCGGACACGAAGTTTGCCAACACCGACTTTCCAGACTAGCAGAACGCGGGGGTGAAAGACACACGTAGGAATTTATTGTGCCAAAGCCACAGCGTCGGGGCTCACCCAAGCTCCCCGCGCCATCCCTCCCGCTCAGCCCCGGTGCGTGCAGGCCTGGTCCTGCTTTCTCCTTCCCTCCCTCACTCCCTCCCTCCGCCGCAGTGACCCCGCGGGGCTCGGCGGTGCCGGCCGGGGGGCGCGGGGGGTCTCGGCCCGCGCTCACCTCACGGGGCCCCACCAGCAGCACCTTGGCCCTCAGCATGGCGGGCGGGCACGGCGCGCCCCCGCGGCCGCTGCCCGGCAACGCGCGGAGCGGCGGGAGCGCGCGGCCACTGGCTCTGCCGCCGTCACGTGACGGGAGGGGCGGGGCGCGGCGCGGCGTGAGGCGGCGGCTCCGGCGCTCGGCTGTGTGGGTTGTGTGTGCTCTGTCTTCTTCGTGTCCCCGCTCTGTTACCGCTCTTTCCGCGCTCTCTTTACTGCTCTGTCCCCTTCACGTCGCCTCTCCGTCCTCTCAGTTTCCCCGCTCCGTCCTCGTGTCCGTCCGCTGTGTCCTCACTCCGTCCCCGCAGCGTCCCTGCTGTGTCCCCTTCGTGTCCCAGACTGTGTCCGCAGCGTCCTTGCTTGACAGAACGAGAGGACACAGTCTTAAGCTGCGCCAAGGGAAATTAAGGTTGGATGTTAGGAAAAAGTGTTTTACTGAAAAAGTGATAAAGTACTGGAATGGCCTGCTAGGAGAGGTTGGTGGAGTCACCATCCCTGGATGTGTTTAAAAAAAAGCCTGGATGTGGCACTGGGTGCCATGGTTTAGTTGTGTTGGGGCATGGGTTGGACTTGATGATCTTGAAGGTCTCTTCCAACCTTGTGATTCTGTGTGTGAATTCTGTGTGCTTTTTCCCCACTGTTCCCTCGCTGTTCCCCTGCTCTGACCCTGCTCTGCCCTGCTCTGCCCGGCCTGCACATCGGTCTGCTGGAGCCAGTGTGGTGTCACAGCAAAAGAGCAAAGGCATCCTTCACAATGTACCTGCTGCTGTGGCCCAGGGCAGCTTTGGTAAGGGGGAAATCCTCCTGGCACTTCCCAGCTGCTGCTTTCAGCAGGGGACAGGATTTCCAACCACTGAGCTATGTGACCCCTGAGCACTGACCAGAGGAGGAACAGCTGATGACTTGAGGGTAGAAGTGGGAGAAAGTGTAAAGTCCCTCTCAGACCATTTTTCCACCCATAGATACCAATCTTTGAACCATGAGAAGATAAAGCCCACGACTCCTGTGCAACATTTCAGGGTCCAAAAGTCAATGAAAGATAGAATAGAGATCACCAAGCCCACTGCTGCACCCCATTGCTGGCCACGTCCATGCAATGCTGCTCCTGCATTGGCCCCAGTGGCCTGGTAGGCAGCCCTGGAGGGATGAAACAGGCAGAGGTCAGTGCCCTCTTTCAGAGCCTTCTGACAATGTGGTCTTCAGACCATTCTGCACTGCTCTGGTGTCTCTCACGAGCTCCAGCAGTGCTCTCCTTCCTTGTTTCATTGCGATTTTAACTGCAGATGCTCCTTAGAATGGTGACGAAGCCAAGCTCTTGAAGATTCTTATTAAGGCTTGTTAGGGGAGGCAAGAGGCTTTTTGAAATGGCAGCTTCTAAGAAAATAAAACATCTGGCAGACAGATGTGCTGCTTCAGAGCTGTTTAGTGCCCAGGTACAATAGCACTTCTAGACAAGCTTTCAAATAGGGCCTCTAGGCGCTACCACAATGTAAATGTTTATTACCAGTACTGCTAATAAATGTGAACCAGAACTGCTCTGCTCTCACTGAGGGGGGGTACAGTCTTCTCTGTCACAGTGGAGACTCATTTGTGGTTTCACTCCCTGTGTAGGGATAGTTTACAGTGCTTCAGTGTGGCATTGGCATCTTGATGTTCACACAGTATTTGAAATACCAGAAAAATCTTTATTTTCAGGTTCATGGAACTAAGACAATGAAAAAGCAGCAGCTGCAACTACCTGTGAATTTGATTCTTCTGTAGCAGACTGGATGTGTGCTTCCTGATTGTGGAGATTTCTGTGTGATTCAGGACCAAATTCACAATGAGCTGGGACAACTCATAGTTAATTCTTTCCACAGCTTTGTTGTTTTCCACATTTCAGACCCGAGACTTCCAAAAGAAAGACAGAAAGGGTGGCCCAGAGAGAAGAACCAGGACAGCCTCAGCTGGTATGTGGTATTAGCTGACACTAGCACATGGAGAGAAATGTGTTATGAAGGGTCCTATTGTGGACACCAGCACAGAAGAAGGGGAAATAAAGCATAAGAGGTAACTAAAACTGGGTAAAACGGACTGTTTGTGCAGCTGCCCAGAAAGCAATTAGGATTAATTTTTAGATGGAGTGTCAGATAGGGTCTTTTTGTGTTTATATTAGCCACTGAAGAGTAAGGAGAGCACAGCTGACTAAGGGTGCAATTTTTGGATTTATCCATGTGATTTAGGGTTTGATTTAGGTTTAGTCACTTTAGAAAGTGGGAATTAAGTTTTCAAGCCACTTAGGGTGACTTTTCAAAGGCATCTAAGTCAAGTACATTTGATGTTATCAGCATCTGCCTTAGGCATATGGCTAAAGCTAAGTTAGTGCCTGGTGTATTGTTTGCTGAGAGCACACGTGTGTGAATAGTTTTCCTTCACTGATTTAAAACTCTTTGTCAGACTGCAGCAGAGAGGAAACCCCAGTAGTAAGTGAACTACTTCCAGACAATGCTGGTAATGGTCTTTATGTCTTGCATTTATTAGATGGTAGGTTTTCCACCATAATGTTTTTGGTAGCAAGCAAAAATTATCATCTTCAGGTGATTTTCCTTGTAAAAATCCTCCTTCTTCCCTCAAAAGCCAAAAGCCAGTGCAAGGTATCAGTAATATTTTAATAAAGCTGCTCTTTACTCCAGAAATGCCAGTGGGAACTTGAGTGAGAGACAGTGATTGCTGTATGAGGGCAAGCGATGCTTTTTGCCTGAATTGCAGATTAGGGGATATTTGCCTCCAAGGCAGAGACCCACTGGTTTTACTGGAAGCAGCAGTAAAATGTAATGCCAGTCAGCTTTCAGATAATACTTGAGCACTTGCAAACCATTCAGCCTTTCAGTATTTTAAGTTTGCATTGTATTTCGTTTAATGTGGCACATAAAAATTTTTCCTATGAAAACAACTCAAAAAAATTTTTCATAAGCTTTTGTGGCTCAGTATTGGTGCTTTGTTTAATGTACTGTAGCAATGTTTCCGAACTTTGGGAAACACGCCCTGGAGCACTCCAGTTGTGTGTGAAAATGCTGCCTGGGTTGGAAGTACAACCACATGGCATAGCTCACCATGAACGGAAGGCTCTGACTGGTTGCTGTGTGTTGCATGACATTTATTGTGTGTGTGCAGAAACAGCTCTTCAGTGGGTGCAGACAGGGACCTGCATTACATCAGCCATTTATTTATACTGGTTTACCTGGGGGCAAGGCATGGAACACAGGAATTGAGAGGAAGGAACACCTATTTTTGAGCATTGCAGCCTGTTATTAAAAATGAAGGAGAAAAATCAATATTGTAATCCCAAAGCTTGTTGGTTAAGAAGCTCAGGGCAGGGATGTGTCTCTGGGGCTCAAGGCGTAGTTGATTAAGTAAATGATGGTTTGGATGAAGTGTGGCTGCTCTCTGGAAAAATCTGTGGGTGGAGCTATGGCAAGAGACCAAAGGGAAATAGGACATTAAGGTGCATTGACAGGGGTGCAGTGCAGCCCTGCTCTTTGTCTGAGTCTGTGGGGTAACACTCAGTTCAGTCTCTCTCAGGAAACCTATTCTGGAATCAATAGGAACAGCTCATGCAAAACCTTATTGCTTTGTTCATGCCAACAGATTGTCAGGGACTTCAACTCTTATTGATCTGTGGCCTCAAAGTCCTTCCCGGGGGAGTTGAGGGTCTTTATTTCCATTTCATGGATGGAGAAACAAAGTAGAGATGTGAAAACAAACCCAAGGAACATCAGTCTGCCTCTATGGCCACCCCAAGAAAAGAACCAAAGTCTTCTGATTTTTGAGTCGCAGTACATGAATCTAGAAGTAAGAGTTTGTTTCTGTGGTTTAAATCTTCAGGTACAGCTGCAGATGTTGCCTCTGATAGATGTTTTCCTAATTCTAAAGTCCGTGGAGCAATAGTAACACCTAGTGGCTGAATGTGCCAGTCTGTTCCTCCTTTCTTTCCTTCCTTTCAAGAAATAGACTTGGAGGGCACACGGTGTGATTGACAGCTTTGACTTGCAAGGCCAACACTTAGGATCTCCAGGGATTTGCTATTTTCCTTTCAACCTCCCACCACATTCTGTTTTCTATTAAAAGTGGTAGATGAAATATGAAACTCTTCCTCCCACCTCCCAACCCCCTTCACTTTTCTGGCTTATAGAGGAGGTTGTTCCAGTCCATCTTGATTTGTAGGTGGGTGGGCTGTGAGTGACCAAACCTAAAGCTTCCAGCTTGGAACACTCAGATTTCTGTAAGAAATCCAAGCTTTTTCATTTTCTTTTTTTTTTTTTTTTGGCCTGAAAAGGATCAAGCAGATAATCTGATGGAGGTTGGTGACCTCAGTCCATTTGATAATGTGGTGTTAACTTGCCTGCATTAAGGCAGACCAAACCAATCAGTTCCAAGAAGTACCATTTCCTAAAATGTGGTGTGTGGGATTGTTTGCCACAATCTACTGGGACTGCTAATTCATCAGAGAGGGACCCCTAAAAAAACAGCATTAGGGAGGAAAGAACCCACAGATGTTTATTGTGTTAGCAGGAGAGCCTTTCAGAGGGTCTTCACTGCCCCTCACAGGGAAAGGTTTCAATTTTTCCATGGAAAAAAAACATTAAGGAAAAGTATTTCTGCTTAAGCCCAGATCATTTGCATTTGTAAATAGAGCCTCAACTCTTTGTGGGAATTACAGTACTGAGACACTCTGGGTTTGTCATATTCATGCTGTTTAATTTTAGGCTTCTGGTTTAGGTATTCTGAATTACCATTGGAAGCATCTGTTTAGGAGAGTCTTCACTGCCTGCCGACAGAGCCTGCACTCTAATTTACACTGTGGATATATGCTCTTTTACATATGGCATTAACTTGTATCACCACTCAAAGAATATTATATGGCTCCCTTCATATCCCCAGTTCTTCACCCAGCTTCCTCCCAATTACCTGTTTAGATGGAACAGATTAAATTGAAAACTAGCCTCATGCCTCTGGGATAAAAAAATAAAATAAAATAATCATCGCTATGAACCCATTTACTGCAAAACTGCAGAAAAGCCTGGTGCTAACAGAAGGGAGGTAATGAGGACCAGTGGGGACGTGGCCAAGTGAGACAAGGATGGGACCTTTTGGCTGCTGTGGAGATGTACATGGAATTAAAGCATGCACATATACATACCATTAGTCAGACCTCCTAAATCTGGTGTTCCCAATACTTGTTTGTGAGGGAAGGCAAAGAGAAACACAGCCTGATGGTGAGAAATGAGGAATATTATTCTGGGATGTGTTGGGCAACCTTTACTTAGAAGAAGGAGTGTGGCAGCCTTATTGGGCTGGGCGAAAAATCTTCCTTAATGTTTGGTAAAAATGATGTCAGAGGTGGCAGACCTGAAAGTACTGAAAGAAAACAATCACTGGGTAATTGTTATTTGTGATTCACAGGGGCTCTTGGATCCTTTTCTGTTAGACCCGTACGCTTTTTGTTTTGAGTACAGAATTTCAAAGTCAGCTTTGTTACTCAGTGGCAGCTGTGGTGTTTGCCACCCGTGTTGGTCTGGGAAGAGACAGCATTTATTAAGGTTGTCTGTTCTGATTATTCACTCAAAGCCAGACCCTCAATGACTTCATAGAAATAAAGGAAAGCAGTGTGTAGTGTCTTTAGAGGGACATGACTCTGCCATGTACCCTGTAAGAGAAGAGAACCTACTGACAGGAAGATTTTGTTTTCTCTCAATTTCATTCTCTGGTTTGACTTATGTGTTACTTTGCAGTTTATAGCCAAACACGGGAGTTCCTTAACCCCACGATCTTTCCAGACATTATGTTTCTGCTAACATCCTGGGTCAAATCAGCTGTCTTTTCACATGTCTCACATTCATTTTCATTTAAGGCTCAATTACCTCTTGGCAATATGCCACTAGTGACAACAGATTTAAACCAGTAATTAGTATGTTTTGAGAAGTCTGGAATAAAATCCATGCTCCTTTGCTTAGGTACCTGGATGCAGTGATGAATTCTTAACTCTATACCCTAAACTTCAAAAGATTTATTCTTGACAATTTTGCCTCAATTCTCTTTAAAACCTAGTAAAAGTAGTGCATTAGTTTCCAATGCTTGGCTCACTTGCAAAATCCTCATTTGAAATTCCCTCCTTAATATCTGTGGGCTACAAAAACCTGTGTATGAGACTGGCCCTCTGAAAGGGGGCTGCCACTGCAGACCTGCTAGGACTGAACCTCCTTCCACTGCTGCAGATGGGGTTTGAGGCACTGTGTTGTTCATTGTATTTTAAACACCACGAGGAATGTCTTGGAAATATAAAAAGCAAAGTAGACTGGGCACTATGAAAGAGTTCATATTTAATACAGATTGTTGATCATTTAGTATTAAGTGGTTCATTATTTTATTGTTCTTCAATAATTTGAGAACTTAAATCTACTTTTGGCTTGGCTAGTGATGCTGTCTTGAACTGTGTTATAAAAATACTGTGCTTCACCTAAGCACAGATTGTTATAGTTTTCATCTTAATTAGCAAGCTGCAGATTTAGATGGATTAATACAATCACTCTTTCTTTCTTTTGCCATAGAAGTTCAGAAGTATAATCTGTCACTTGTGAGAACATTAAGAATTGGACTGGAAGCATTCCAAACTCTTTACTGTAAGTGTTCAAAGATTTAATGGAGTCCTCAGTCATAAAATCTTAAATTTGAACTAGACCTTTATATTCTCCATTCTTAAAGTCACTATTTTTATGTCCAGGGGATTTCCTGTTATCCAAGTATGCACGCAGGCCCTTCATTTCCCTCCGTGTGTGTTTTTTAATTCAAATCAAATGTGTATGTCAGTGGTTGATTGCACTTAACCTCCTTAGGTTCATATTTCTTATTTAATTACATTACATTTTAAAGTTTAAGGCTATATATTTACTGCAGTTAATAGCACGCCATATTTTAATGAAGTTGTTATCTTCTGCAAATATATACAGAACAATGGAGATTGATTGTAGAGGACCTTTTGAAGAAATTGTATCTCAAAGCCATTTAAAATGAATAAACACAGTGGAGAGTTTTTGTTCATGTAGTTCTCCACCTAACACAGCTTCAAAACTAAGGAAATGAGTGGCTGGGTTATCAGGGCTGTTGTTCTCCTGATCCCCTGCCAGAGGCTACACCTCTGTGGGTTGCAGCCACAGCTGGAGTGTCCCAGTCCCAACAAACCATGGTTGTTCCCAGAAATGCTCCAGAACTGTAGCCCCAAAGTCCGCTCACCTCCCAGGTACACTGGTCAGGATCCTCCTCTGCCCTGGCTACAGCTCAGCTCTGTAAATCTATTGTCAGTCCATTCAGAGAAGGCTCAGTACATGAACAATTATTATCTGATTTTACTGAAACATCTGAAAACAAGGGCAAGTATTACCTAGAGATCATGTCCAGAAAATCTGGGGCAAATCTCCTGTGCTCCACTAGAATACAGCCAGCTGAATACCTGTTTTCAATGCAGAACAGGGCATCACCCTACATTGGGGCACTGCACTGGGTTTCTCACAACAATCTGAGAGTTACTCTGAATTGAGCCAAAAATGCTGGGAGACACTTCTTTCCAGGCACACAGCAAGGCTGATAGTCTTGTCCTACGATTCCATCACATACCAAAAATCTCCTTAGTCTGGTCAAAAGCTTTTATTTCTTTTTTTGGGCAACAATCAGTTTAAACATTTCATAGTACCTTGCAGACTTAATATTTCCTTTTTGCCAAAAAACAATTTATATCTCTCTTTAGATTACATCTCATCTTGCTTCTTTCATTTTTATTTCTCTTTCATTGTTGTTACTATTTATACCATGTCATTTTTATTCCATTGCTATCCTTACAATAGCCATGATACATAACAGAGCACTGAACCCTGTGTTACAAAGAGAGGCACTGAGAGATTTCCTGATGACTCTGGTAGGTCAGGGAGTTCAACCAGATTCCTTCTGAGGGTAGACTGACAGCCCATGTATCCTTCCTGCCTGAGACCCTGTGGCATGAGAGGCTCTGAGCCAGTGTAATCCCAGACGATTATTTGGGGATTGGTTTTGCATTTGTAGAGAGATTGATCTCCCTTAGGCAGAAGAGAAAGCAGAGAGATGAAGAGCATTTCTTGGGGTAAAAGAGATTTGTGTTCTGTGTGTGGAGCTGGATATAAGTAAAGTACAATGTAGTAGCTCCAGCTTGGGTCATTTAAAAATGGAAGCGAGGCCCTGGAAGAGGGGTGGATTTTGGAAACCAAGCCCATTAGGTATGGAATCCATTGCTGACACTGGAGTATACTGTGAACACCTGAGCTAGCATTAGTGTACGTGTGCTTAGCCAAGAAATACTTGGAACCTGTTGCTTTGCAGTGACTTTATCCTTTAATGCCTGCAATCTTCTGTATTTAGCACCTTAGCTGCCTTTTTATTGCTTCCATGGAGAAATCTGTCAGGTTCAAGAGAGGAGATTGGGTAGAGAGCCAGCTAAAGAGCAAGACAGTGCCACTGAACAGTGCTGCTGTTTGCTTGGATGATTGCTCCCCTTGGAATGAGGAGACCAAAATGTTCATAAAGGTAAATTGATAAATCTGGAAAATATTCTCTTTAAATAATCCCCAGAGCTCCCAGCCTAACACACAGCTGTAGAAAAAAAAAAAAAGGACCAAAACAACTGAACAGGATGTTGGGCTGCATTACAGTAAGAACAGAATATATATCAAAAAGGTGTTATTGTTATTACCTAAACCACTGGTGAGTTCTTGTTGAGAGTGCTCTTTTCAGTACTGCTCACTCTACCTAAGGAGGATATGATTAAGGGATAAAGCAAGGAAAATTATAGTAATACTGTGCCTTTCAGCTTTGAGTTATAAAGCAGGACTGAAGAGCTTTGGTATTATGTTGTTTAAAAAGAGATCTTGCAGTGATTTTAAATGATTTTAAAATAATGAAGGAGATTAATCACATTGAAACAGACAAAGTCTATGAAAACAAGAAGAATTAAATTGGAAAATAGATCTTGGGAAAAGAAAGAAGACAGAGAAGGGAGAGGTTCATGTGAATGCTCCAATAAAAATGAGGTGTCAGTTATCAGAGGGATCCTGTGAATCTGGATGTGCAGGGTAAGGTGAAGCTAGAACTGTAAGGAAAACAGAGTGACAGTGGCATTGTGACTGTTGGCCAGTGACACACAGGCCCTGGGAAACACCTGCAGCAAGGAGCAAAAGGAAGGTCCTGCAGCTTGTGTGGTAGGTCCAACATGGGCAAGGATGCTGCAGAGAGGCACTGACTGACAAAAAGTTTGCAGTGTGAAGACAGAGGCTGACAAGTAAGCTGCTTGTAGAACAAGGCAGGAGAGAGAAAAGGGAGAATGCACATGGCTGCTGTTAATCCACCTGAACTGCAGACACCTAAGGTGAAAATATTGGAGGCAATTTCAGCTCTTAGCTAGGCAGGATCTTGCTGTGGACATGGTGGTCCATATACAATGGGACCAAGTGCAGCAAGTTTCAGCTTGTAGCCCACAAATTTTTGAAGGACCAAAGCCAACTTCTAGGGGCCCTGTGAAAGCCAGTTAAGGAAAGCAGACTATTGTGGTTAGTCCTTGTTGTAATGGCCCACGGAGAAAGTTCCTAGGAGATTTAAAAAAATCAATAAAAGCTGTAAAAATATGGCTAGAACATTAAGATTTGCTAGTTGGATGAAGGGGAACACTAGTCTCCCCACTTGCATCCCCACTGGTTGCTCTCCTTGGTTCCACAAGGCAGGTGGCAGTCAGGGTGTGCAGGAGCTGGGATGAGGGTGCTTATTTCCATAACTCCTTAGGTATGTGTTTTGTGTGCATTTACTTGTGTATTTTGTGAGGAAGGGAGTGAGCCTACTCTCTTATGTGACTTGCACAATACAGAAGGGGAACTTGGACTCCCACTCATATTGGGTTCTTCAAGTCAAGCAACCTGTGTCTATGGGGAAGTTATGAGAAGTAGGAGGATTTAAGGGCCAGAGTACAAAACTGAGACATTCTTTGGTCATGGAAGTCCTTTCTTCTCTGAGATTCAGTCAGTCCATGACAGGTTTTCAAGTTAGCTAAGCACTGGAAATCCAGCAAATCTGGATATCCTATCCTATAGTGACTCCAATAAAAATTGCAACCTAGTCTCTGGTAGCTGCTCCCACTGCATGCTACAAAGTACTTTGTTTTGTTGTAGAAGTTCAAGATTCTCCGTGGTCTGGAGAATTTATAATATCAGTGTTTATGTCTTGTACAGCATCAAGCAAGCAGGCAGCCTTCAGTGACTGAATGATGTTTAATGAACACTTAATGAACAGGATCATGGTTTGGAGATACAGACATGGAGACAGACCTCCCAATGTTTTCTTTAGTGACCTCAGCGATGGAAGAGAGAGCATACTTACTAAATCTGTAGATGAGGCAAAGCTGGAACTGAATGCAAGAGTACTGGAAGGCAGGATTAAAATTTCAAGTGATCTTGACAAATTTGTGATATAATCTGAATAAAATTAGATGAAACTCATTAAAGACAACTGCAGGGCACTTTGTTTTGGCAGGAATAATTTTAACTAGCAAGTACAGGATGAGGGAATGTCAGGCTAGCAGTCCTGTGGAAAAGGTAGAGAATCCCAAACTGAACATGGATTAACAATGATGTAAAGAAATCAAAAAGGCAAATCCTCAGCAGGGCAGTGGTATTCCACAGAAATAAAAGTCATGGATACCATAAAATAAATGTAGACCAGTTGGAAAATCCAGAGGAGAATACCAAAAAGAAGCAGAACTATCTAACATGACCTGAAGAAACTGCTGTTGTTTTGCTTTTAGAAGACAAAGAATGTTATTAAAACCTGTATTAAAGTATGTTGAGGAATTAGAAGTCTCTTCAATGAGAGGAGGAGTAGTTTTCTACATCCATAATGAAAAAAGTAAGCCATTAAGAGCTTAAATCAGAGTAAACCAGAATGATGTTGGATGCTAAGAAAAACTACCAGAACAGAGCACAAACATTAACATTTGTTTTCAGATGACCATGGAGACTTCCTATCTTGAGGTCTTTCAGAACAAGGCAGAAAAATTTGTGCTAACAATAATCCGTATATAACAGATCTTTCCTTCTTACTGGGAGAAGAAAGAAGGATTAGGTAACTCTTACAGTCCTTCCTGGCTACTTCTGAATGTGTTTCTACTCTGGCAGGTCTGAGTGCAATAGTCTTGGTGCTATTTCTGCCTTGACTTTATCACACCTGTGTACACCCCTGCTCTGCTGCATTCTTGATGATCCTGATGGATCAAGGGTGTGTCCACAAACTCCCTGTGCCTGTGCAGATCAGTGCCTGACATCAAAGGTGACATAAATCTTTTTTCCCAGGACACAATAATGCTCAGAGGATGTATAATTCCACCGGACATAGGCATTGTCTTGCTGATCAGTTGAGTCATCACATTTTCCATCTGCTGAATTATACTTCAATCTGAGTTATTTTATCCCTTGTATTACTTTATAATACCCACACAAGTGCTTCACTCAGGCAAAGTTCTCATCTATGGTCAATGAATTTTGCCATTCATGACTTCTGACTCATTTCTCATGCTTCACACAATAGACAGTGTCTATCATGTTTGGTGTACTCTAAACTGCTTGTGTAAGTGAGACTTTTATCAATTCTATTCCATTTTGAGTTGTCATTTATTTCCATTTATTTTTTCCATTTGAGTTGTAATTTATTCCTGGTCAAATGTAAGAATTGTCCACACAATAGTTATCTACTAGCTTAAAAGAAAAACCTCCACAGTCCCATAAGATTCTCAGTCTGGCTCAGGTTTGGTTATACTCCCCAGTAATACATGTGTTACAATAACTTTAGTAATCTAATAATTTCATTTGTAATAGAGGTCTTGAGCTCTTACTGTTACTAACCTCTTATCCATCTCTTTCAATTTTCCAAGGTTTCTTGAATGCTTTGTATATCACAATGATCTAGGTGTTTTGGGAAGCTAGAAGGGGTTTATCTAAATTATTTTTGGGTTTAGATGATCTTATAAATGACTTCATTCTAGCTTCAAAAGGACACTTCATAATTCTAAAGCTCTTCAAGGTTTTATCAACCAGAACAAAGCTGCTTTTCCTTTGGTCTCTTCTTAGTATCCACAGGAAAAGTGCACTTGAAAAATCCTAAGGATTGGCCTTACAAAATTTGTATGATTATGATTCTAACAACATTGTGACTCTTCTTTTTCAGCTAATTACTGACTTTTGGAATAGAAGTGGTGCTGAAGAGTTGAGATGACATTTCTGTTCTGGAGCTGCAGTCTGCTTACAGACACAACAGTGCTTTTCTACCTTTTTGTGCCACAGATCCCTCTTTCGCTATATCATTCCAGTTTTTCCCTTTCAGCTGAACAAAAATCAGACTAAACTTTGATTATGCCTTTGTGTATGGTTAAAGAAATTTATAGATAGATATTTTTCTCAGAAAGATATTTTCTCAGAACAGTTTCTGATGTCTTAAGTCTCAGGTTTGCCCAGTGGACTGGGAAGCTGAAACACAGTCCATGTGCCCACATGATTTATGCCCAATGGATTATCCTTCTGACATGACAATATAAGGCTGGCATTTGCACAGCAGGTGAGCAGAGTGAGGAGGACAGTCCGCCAAGGATTTCTTCTTTATGACAGCGGAGTTCACAGGGTTGATAAATGAAAACCTGCCCCTTACCTCTTCACTTATTTCCCCAGTGCTGTTCTGCATGGTGGCTTTCCAATGTGCATCTGCCCCTTCCATCTTGAACTGAATTGGTGAAATGCATCCAAATAATTTATTTAGCCTTGCTTGCCTGGGCAAATCTTTAATTAACAGGCATAAAAAGTGTGGCTTTCTATTTTAAATATATTACGTCTGGTTTAGAAGAATAGGACTGTTCAGATTTCAAGGGTTTTCTTCTCAAAGCCAGTCCCTCTGATAAATTGAAGGGATTATGTTTTTGTTGGCTGTCTTTGTTACCTCCATCACTGTGTTTCCAATTTATCAACATAGTTTTGAGAAATTGTTAGAATATGTTGCACTCGTAAGCACCGTGGGGAGAAAAAATATTCATTTATTACTGCTATTGTGTTTGATTATATTACGCATATCCAAAGGACTAAAATGAAATGTCATCTTTAATTCTCCCCTTACAGTAGACAATATCACCCTTTCTTCTCTCTTTCCAGAAACAGCTTGGAAGTCAATTCTTCATTTTCATTTTAAATCAGCCATACAGAATAGAAGCAAGTGCGCGTTAGGGACATGGCAGAAGTAATGGGAGTCTGGAGATCTGAGCTCTGTTTCTGGCTCTGCCTTTAGCTCTTTGCAGTCTTGAGCAAAGTCATTTGACCTCTGGTCTCCACTCTCTCAGTTCATTAAATAGGAAGACCATTTGCTTCCTACAAATGTTTCTCGTAATTTGCCAAAATCATGTCTTGTCTAATCACCTGTGTTTAATATCTCCTAGGGTCTTGCAAAATCAGTGAAGGCTGAAGCAGCAAATTTTCCATGCAGCTGAAAATAAAATGCTTTTGGAAAGTTAAGACTTGAAGACTACAAAGAGCTTCTGAAGGATCTAACCCAGGCCAGGCGAATGGGTCAGAAAGCCACTGGTACTGTTCAGTGTTGTTAAATATTGATAAATTATCTATCTGAGCCTGTCAGGAGAGAGGTGTGATTGGGACAAAAGGCTGAACCCTGCCCTCAACTCTCAGTCTGGTGCTGCAAGGAATTGCTGGGATGGAGGTCCAGCTGCAGCCACTTTGTGCACACAGAGCTGAGGATGAGCTCCCAGATTGAGGGGAAGGGGGGAGGGTCTTAGAGAACTGCTCAGTGCCTTGCTGTTCCTGACTCCTTTCCTAGGTGAAGGCTGAATTTGGAGTGGTTTGTAGTCCAGCTTAGAGGGAAGAGCAGAGAGTAAGTCTCTTCTTTTGTTGCCCTGTCAGGCTGAGCAGAGGTTTCCTGAGAAATGCCTTTGAGCAGCATGGCTAAAGATCCTAGGGTGAATTTCTGGGAGCTGTGTGCTTTCTTGGGGGTGAGAGAAGGGAAGGGAAAATGTTTCCCTTGCTGGAGGTGAGGAAAGTATAAATGGAAGAGTGCTCAGGCTGCAGCCTGTGGACAGAGGGCCCTGTTGTGTCCCAGCTTCAGGCACCGAGGGTTTTTGTAAATAAATAGTGTCTGTTTCTGAGTGGGTTGGCAGTCCAATGTTACTGGAACAGAACTTTTAGGTCTCTTTGGGCTCAGAGAGTGCTGGTCCACTGCTTGCCCCAGCTGTGGGTCTGGGGCAGCCCGGGGAGGCTGTGCTGAGCTGCAGTGCAAACTGCATCTCTGCCTCCTTGTGCGATTTGCTTCAGTGATTAATGGCAGCGGCTGTTTAAAAACCTGGTGCCTCATTTGCAGTCTAAACTTGTCTGGTTACAGGCTCCAGCCAGGGGCTATTTATCTCTGTGTGCAGGCTCTGGAGGTGGGCACCATGGGGGAAGGGGTAGCTGCTCACCTGTGGCTGGGGGCAAATGCCAGATACAAGATACTGGATTTTCCCAGTGTCTTGTAGGGAACATTTTTCAGCTGCAGCATCTTGCAGGGGTTGTATTGCCCTCGAGGGAAGAGGGTCTCTGCTTTTGCAGAGCCCCACAGGGAGGCTCTGGGCCCCTAGAAAACCCCAGCAAGAGACCTGCTTTCAGTGGTACATCAGGGCTGTCTTTGGCTGACTGCACAAACAGCGAAGGTGCAGAGGGGGTATTGAGAGCTTACAGGATCTGAGGGTAAAAAATTTAGAAAGACAGTTGTGTAATCTTAAAAATTAAATCCCTTCTTGATGTGTTTGGTGCAGAGAAGTTGCTTGCCTGATCAGTGAGCTGCAGCAGCCCCATGTTCCTCTGGAGCTGGGAAGGGGACACTGAGGCAGCAAAAAGGGTCCTGACACTTGCCAAATGGGAGATGTACAAGGGTTTTAAACATGGACTCAGCTGCTGTACTGAGAGGGAGTCTTGCTTCAGCCTTCCTTCTTGGGGTGTTACCATTGCAAAACACCCACATCCTTCTACAACTGCAAAAATGTTCCTCCTGCCTGGGGTTCACTGTGCAGTTCTTCAAGCTCAGGGCCATCCTGGGTGATAAACCAAGGAACTCTGTGGGAAGTGGTGGCAAAGGGATGCTTGAGTGTGAATCATAGACTCATGAAGGTTGGAAAAGATCTGTAAGATCATTGAGTCCAACAGTCAACCTCACACTCATGTTCACCACTAACCCATGTCCACAACTGAGTGATGCTGGAACGAGCAGGATGCACATGGTGAAAGCAGAGATCACTTTCTCACTGCTTACCACGTGAGTGAAGTGTATTAAAATTATTTATTTCCTATTTTATCTGTGTAACTTCTACAGCAGAAGCCATCTGTGAACGTGGCAGCAGGCACCAGCTTTGGGATATTTGGGCTGCACTGCTGAGCAGTGGGTTCCCTTCGACCTAGCCCTCGGTTAACTGGGGAGACACACGGACTTCCGCTGTGTGTCGGTGATGCCTGGGTTTGGGTGGGGACTGGGGCTCCCCCGGCGCTCCCTGCCCGCGGGGTGCTGCCGGCTGTGCCCGGGTTCCGTGTCCCGCGGGAGCGCGGCTCGTCTGGCCCGGGCCGGGCGTCTGCCCCGACGGAACCCCTCTGCAGCGGGGTCTGCCGCGAGGCCTGGCAAGGGTTAACGCCGAAGCCCCACGCCCCCTTTGACGGAGTCGGGCCAACCTCGCCAAATTTGAAAAGGCATCCGGGGCTGAGTGTGCGCCCTGGGAGCATCGAGCCGCGCTGGCCCGGGACCCCCTGCGCGGGCAGCAGCCGCAGCCGCCGGGGCTCGGCTTGCCGAGGGTCGGGGCTTCCCTTTGGCAGCCGGAGCAGCCGTCCCCTTGTGCCCGGCACCCCTGGCCCGTGCTCCCCGCTCCCGGAGCTCCTCCGTGCCGTGGGATCCCGCCGTGACCCCGGCCGGGGCAGCACGGCGTGGCCCTGCGCCTGCCGTGCAGTGTGAGAGGGAAAGGGGGAGGCGGTAGGAAAACCTCGTTCTTGCAAAAATGCAGCTCGCTCTTTTCTTGTCCTGGTGCTGCTGCCTGCATGGATGCGCGCTGGGCACGGGCTTCCTCTATCAATTCCCAGCATCAACCCTGCAGCACAACTACCCAGAGCAGAGCTCCGGCTCGCCGGGCAGCGGCTTCGCCAGTCGCCGGTGAGTAAGACCGGGTCCGCCTCCGGGCCATGAGGCTGCGCCCCGCCGGTGGCTCCGGGGGGACAAACGGGCACGGCAGAGGGTGCAGGGGCGTGCTGGGCTGCTGCCCCTCGGCCAGCCGGGCTGGGCTGCCCACATCCTCAGTGGGGTGCGGGACGCTCCCTACCTGCCAGCAGCAGTGTCCGCCCCCTGGGGCAGGGAGCGGCTGGGGCATGGAGGAGCTGAGCTTGGGTAAATGACACCCGCAAAGTCTCCCCCTGCCGCGCCCAGCCCGTCGGGGAGGGGAAGGGGCTTCGCCGGGGCCGCGCGTCCCTGCGCAGTGCGCAGCCGGAGCAGGAAAACCTCCTGAGCCGGGACACTGGGGATGCCGGCAGAGGGAACTGTTATAGCCCTCGGCTGCGAGGAGAAACTTGTTCAGCTCAACAAAGGAAAGCCCTTAATTACAGATCTTTCTTCAAGAGCTGCCACTTCCAAGTAGCTGTTTAAAACCAAACCTCCCACTCTTCTCCTCTCCCTCCACCCCAACCCAATTTCTTATAAACTTAATATAAATCAGGTTTGATTTACTATCTTACTGCTTCAGTAGAGCAAACAATTTAGGTTTCTCCCCCTCCCCTCTGTTTTCTCTGGGTATTTCTCTAGAGGTGAAACAGCTGTTCAGATGAATGAGCTGCACTGTATAAAGCAAGAGAGTGGCTTAACCTGATTCCAGTTGTTCTTGAATTTCACTTTTTCCCTTTTTTTTTTTTCCTGTCATTCCCTTAAGTGGGGACTTGAGATTTAATATTCAGGGCTCGTCCATCCTGTCTCTACCTCTTTTCCTCCAGCCTTGCTAATACCTAGTCTGCGTGAGTGGAGGAGAGCTTCTGTTAGCACGGCTTACTGAGGCTGGGGATTGGGAAAAGGCACGGACCCCGTGGATTTCCGTGTCGGAGGTGCAGGGGCGGGCACCAGCCCTGTGCCTTGCACGGGGCTCGCATATGGTGCGGATTTCGCCCCGGGGGGAGGTGGCTTTGTCCGCTGCGCTGTCAGACAGGCCTGGGGCTGCAGGGGGTGTGATGTTAAACTACAGCAACTGTCAAAGGGTTTGAAACGGCAGAAAATTATAGGAGAGTAATGGGATAAACCTATCCCAGCTGGAACTCTTCCAAGGTACCCCCTTCCCAAAGCATGAGCTGCAATGAGAACCACATGTCATTTGTCTTACATATCTATTAGCCTGCAGATCTTTGTTCAGAGCTACCACGCTTACATGAGTGTGGACTCTGCTCACCAAAGACCTTCCCCAGTTTGCACAGTTTTCCCATGCTTCAGTGGTTTGGATAGCTGATGCTTTGTCAGGGGAATGTGTCTCTCTCCAAGTCTATCAAGTGTTGTGTAAAACCACATAAACCTGATTTAAACAATGATGTTGGGGAAAGCTGGTAGATTTTTTAAATTTATTTTTTATGTCTGATGGAACTTTGCCCTGGGAGAATCTCCCATTCTAGTTTAATACAGAGGGGGAAGTAAAAAAACTGAAGGAAGGAAAAAATCACCAGTGGATGTTGTGAAAGAAAAATTCAAGTGCTCAGTCAAATATCACACGTTGAAGCAATCTTTGTCTGTTTGAATTTCCCCTTGAGTGGTGAAGTTTTGTTGTTGGCAAATGTCTAACAGCTTCACTTTTGATGGGAAAATCTGTGTGGGAAAACTTTCCCCAGCCACAGTGTTGGACTTTTGAGGGAAGACTCCTGCTGGGTGCAGCTTCAGGTTGGGATAGCTGGACTTTTCTGGATTAAATATGGTCCGTGACAGGAGTGAGGCTTTTTGCTCCAAGTCTGACATTGATCTATGTGGGTACAAAGCCTGTTTTCGAGGACTGAATCAGACTGGTATAGATGGGTTTTTATGTTGTTCAGTGTCCTTTTTTCCATTGAAACAGGGGATCTTGGTAGCACCTGAATTATGTGAAGGAACAGCAGCTCCATCACAGCAAGCTTTCTGGCTTCTGCCTTGGCGAGGCTGTGGAGGAGACAAGATGGTGGGAAGGTGATTGCTGTTAATGGCACTATATGGCCATTCTCACTTTCTCTTCTTCAGCTTTCCCAGTGTGTGCTTTGTCCAGTGACTTCTGGCACTTTTCTGAGTCAAAAATAAGCAGAGACAGAGCCTTGAAAGTTCCTGCTGCAGCTCTAGGTGTTTGTACATTGCAGCACATGCTGATGGGATGCTGTACAGTTGACAGGTTTCCTTGATACAGGACACACCATGTTTCTGCAGTTGTCCTTTCCTGTCTTTGATCAACAAGTGATTGAGCTGTTTGGGAATCTGCTATAAATTTTCTAAAAATTGTCTTGTTATAAGAGTTGTATTTCTCCAAGGGGAGAAGTTTCTGGAGTCCTTTGTGCTGATATAGCCCTGGGTGTCTAGGTTGCAGGCTGGCTCAGATGGGCTCCTGAGGCTCTGAGGACTGCTGAACATGTTCCCTGCCAGAAAAACAAGGCCCTGAGCACTGTAAAAAGCTTGGGGTGGAGGTGAAGGGAAATTTGGAGGAAAAAATACAGTTATTCACATTCTTCAAAGTGAAGCCTCTAGAACATGTTCTAGAGGAATGATATATTCTTTGTTTCCTTTTTTTTTTTCCTATAATGAATATTCTAGCTTCTGGTTGGCTTCAGTTGACAAGTCTTGGTTATTAGACCAAAGACACTTGCAGTTTATCTTTGCATGTGCTGGAATTGAGCTTCCGATGTGCAAGTGCTAGTGGCTGAAATCCAGGCAGCAGTGTCTGTTGGCATTGTATAGACTGCAACAGCCTCACAATTTAGCTTGAAACTCCCATTCAGTGCAAGCATTTTGAACTTGCTGCTGTGTTAAGGAAATGAATGGGAAGTGGGCCTTACTGGAAGCATAAAAATGGAGGGGCTGCCTGCCAAGGAGAAATCTTCCTCCAAGCTTTGAGAAGCTTTGCTAACTGAGTTAAGGGAAGCTTGTTCCCATGCTAGAAGTAGCTCAGTTGTCAAGGAGCGCCTGCCTCTGTGTTACTTGTCTTTGGGGTTGGTGTTCTCCAAACTCCTCATTCTATTTTCCTGTGCTTTCTAATTAGTCATGCATTGAGTCCTTGTGAACTTAATTGTGGGAGTCAGAAACTTCTCAGAATAGGTGCAAGGCTTAGAGTGGAAACCTCTTTGGATGAGAAGTGGAGGTGGCTGATAGAAAATCCCAAAACATGAACCCAAAAGCAATGTAGGATGATAATTTTTTCACTGGGATCATTACAGTACCATCACAAAAGCCCTCTGGGGTGGATGCAAGTCCAGCTGTGGCAGTTAGGTCTTCAAAACACTCTTCAGCCTAAAAACGTCTTCCTGTTAATGAGCATTAGAACCATGATGTTACAAATAACAGGACTGTACAAATAGGTATTTTTATCACATTCTACTGGTAAGTGCACATTTGGTCACAGTAATTCCCAGTGCTTCCTACAGCAGTGATGTTTCTTGAGGATGGATATGGATAGGAAAGTAATGTCTGATAGCTGTAAGTGCAATATTTAGTTGCCAGAGGAGAGGCTTTGACGTGGAAGCCAGGTGGCCTTTGGCCATTTCATGTTGTGACTCAGAGCACAGCCCAGGAGAGCGAGACCTCAGTTCCAGTTGCTCCTCTGCCAATGGTTTACTCCATATCAGGGGGCAAATCTCTTTGCCATGGATTCCATGGAATAGTTAAACAAGCTCTGTGAGCTGCTTTGATGTGGGAATGATATTTAAACAGACATCAGCTTTCCAGAACTGCAGCTTGTCTTGCTTCCCTGAGAAACCCAAAGTGTTGGTGCTTGAAATATGTTGTCAATTATTCCTTGGGGCTACCTGTTTCCTAACAGGTCACTTGGATGTCTGGCTCTCAAGATAAAGATGTCTGTGTGGACCTCTTGTAGGTAGATGTGTTCTGTCCAGAATAACTGTCTGTGTTGTGCCTGGCCCTGCAGCTACATCTGTGCTAGGCTGGAAATGACCTTCCCCAGCACAACTGCATTTTAATGTAGCAACCTCCAGCCTCTTAGGTGAAGTTTTAGTTCTTTTAACTGTGGATCTCTTTATGTGATAGAAGCTTGTTTTTAATATTGAAAGGTCATCTATGAATAAGTATCCCTATTTATGTAGTCTGTCAGAATGCTTTCAGAATGTATAGCTGGAGTTTTCCTGATGGATTTTTATTAATTCTCTCTTCACTAGAGAAAGATGACTTGAACCTTACTTCAGCCTCAAATTCTGAACCTCTCGTGACTCTTAAGTGGGTGTGGAATATAAAACTATACATATTGGCCAAATGTGGTTCTCTCTCCTTTTAGTGACAGGATCTCGCTCTCTGAGTCATTCTCTCCATCACCTAATTGTCTGCTCATTGCCTGAGGTCCCTGGTTTGCTATGGACTGTGAGGATGTCAAGCAAACAAACTGGGATTTGTGTTATGCTGACTCCTCTGCTCTAATCCCTCTTTGAAGTGCCCGACCCAGGTAACCAAGAGGTCAGAAGGTCTTGAGCTCATCACCAGACTCGGGAACTCTCTGGTGTTTGTTCCCTGGACTCTGACACCGTATGATCTTCATCTGACTCATGGGGTTCAGGGCTGTAACTTTGCAATGCAATTAGCAGTGGAGCCAGTGGTAGGCTAAGGGTCTGGTGACACTGGAATGGCTTTGAAATACCAGATGTGATTGTAGCTACTGCAGTAAATTGTATTCCTGTAGGAAATCTACTGTCCTGCCTTTCCAGCTGCTTGTGTGAAGAATTTCCCCTTAGGTAGGTTTCATTTACCAGCTCAAGGGGAAAAAACAAAGGGAGCAGAAAGGAAAAACAATGGGTGCCAGTGAACTTGTGCTCCCCTTGGATAAATTAACAAATGTTTCTTTCAATAATCCTTATTTTTTAGTTTTCTCAAAGTTGAGCTTGTTAGGGTGCTAAAGTGCTGGTGGAAACAGGTCAGGTTAGAAATGTCACAACTTTGCTTGGGAAGTGGTTCTGTTGACACTGGGATCATAGAATATTTACTCAGATCTTAGTTTTGTTGGGCTGTGTCTTGATAAAGGGGGAAGATGAAGAATGGCTTTGAGATAATGATTAAGAACTGAAAGCATAGAGTGCTTTAGGTTTTCTGGGTCAGGGTAATGGACCCTTTCCTGCATCAGACCTCCAGTATGTCTAGAAATTTTACTGATTTATAAAGCATAGATGCCTTTCCTGTAGGATAATACAAAAATTCATCCAAATGCATTTCTGAAATATACACAAAGTTCTCGACTCACTTTTAATTAGGCAGATCTAGACAGTGCTTAAATTTGCTTCCACTGAGGCATAATGTTTATTTTGAATCTTTGAGCATACAGCCAGCCAGCTTAGATATCACAAAGATTATATTATTATTATATTATTATATTATATTATTGAGGATAATAGCTGCAAATTGGAAAAAAGGCTAATGCTACTGATTTGGTTACTGTCCTACATTTTTCATCTTTTTATATAGCTGAATAATACTAAATCTCTTGCTTAGTGTAAATATGCCCAGTGTAGCACTCATCTGAATTAGATGCAGTCCTTCATACTGCAGAAACCAACCAGAGTAGGAACTGTGATATTGTTCCTTGTTGGTTTTATTTCTTGCCTCCTTTTTTTTTGGAGAAGTGGTTGTTTGTTGATGTGTAATTTATGACATGATTTAGGTTCTTTGGCTGCTTTTGACAAGTAATGTTTTCCTCTTCTTGGAACTGAACAGATGTGTAAGTGAGGGTGGAAGTGTTGCCTGTAATGTTTGAAAATAGCTGTATCTTTTAGAGAGGACCAATAAATAGGAAGCTATTTCAGATTTCAGACTCCTTTGCTGCTTCTAAAGCTGAGCAGTCGTATTTCTGACAAAGAAAGAAGCCTCTTCTATCTGTCTAGAAATGGCTTTCACCCAGAGGCCCACACAGTGGATGCCTCTGAGGCAAAAGCTGAAGGCAGCTTCACAATGTGTCATGTTTGGAACAGGTCACTCTCCTCTTCCATATCAGTGGAGTTTTTCTGGGAAAGAAAATCTGCCACTCAGAATCATAATACTTGATTTTGAAACTGAGAAGAGATGGTAGCTGTGAAATTCTCTTATTTAGGACTCTTCCCTTTACCTCTGTGGTTTGCTTTGTGTCTCCTGTCCATCCTCCCAGAGCTGAGTAAGGTTGTTCTTATCCAGCCACCTGCCTTTGTGCTGAGTAAGTAAACCATCTGTCAAAACATTAAAGCTAAAGTGAGGTACCACTGCATAGAAGGGACCAATTCATGTCCAATATTGACATCAGGTTATGTAGTCAGATGTCTTTTTAATAAATTCCACTTTTTCTGCCCCTAGGAACTGGGTGGAAGTGATATTCTTTGCAGCATTTGTGCTGCATACAGGCATGTGTTTGCTCAGAAACACCAGTGAATCTCAGAAATGCCAGTGCAGTGAAATCATGAGGCAGGGGAGTATTCCCTGGATGTGGTTGTGTAACCAAGTTATACTGAGTCTGTAGAGTTAAGAACAGGTCCAGTTCTGTTTCTTCTGGATGTCCCCCCGCCTCTTCTGTGTGTGTATGTGCACTCTGGAGAGGAGGTGTGTTTGTTGGACAAGACTCTTGATTCCTGATTTCCACGTTTATAATGGAATAAAAAGACCAAGGATGTGGAAAGAATGTGCCTTATAAAGGTAGTATAAGACAAGGTGTTTCATGAAAGATGCCTGTTTCATGCAAGGGCAGTTTTGGGGGTGGACTGTGAGGAAGGGGGCACAGCAAATTCAGTTGCAGGACCTGAGTACCAAGGTTCTTGGTCTTTTGTGTGAGAGATGGGAACAGGATGCCCCTTACCCTGTGCGTGTTGGATGTTAGAGCTGTTTAGGACTAAGAAAAGGCAGCTGCATAGGTGCTAAATGAGCTAAATACTCCTTTTGCCCTGTTGGGATGACCTCGTGAGACGGAGCTGCTCAGTTAAGGCACTACACAAAAACTTCCCTTCTTGCCCTTGGCTTGTTTTGTGCCTGGGGTCAATCAAATCTGCTTTTTCCCTACAGGACTTTGCTCACTTGTTCGGGAGTGTGGTGCTGGGAGCTCTGAGCTTGGTTGGAGCTGCTGCTGCTGGAGAAGGGCAGGGACAGAGGGGCTGCTGGATGGATGACATAACGTCTCCACAATGGGCTCCTGTTGGCCCGCGGTGGCGGTGCTTGCTGGGGTGTGGTAGCCCTGAACGGAAGGGCAGACATTTCTTTTTTGCTGTGTGCTGCTTAGCCCTTATTAAACTCAGATGTTTCTAACCCCTTCCTCCGGGCTCTCATTATTGCTGTAAACACAGCAGAGCACAGGGAGCTTTTTCAAATCCTTGTTTGAGGCAGCAATGGGTGACAGCTCTCCCCACATGAATTTAACACTTCAACCCGAGGGAAATTCTGCCCGTGTTTTCCCTAAAGAAAAAGGCTTTTTCATCTTATGCCACTTCTCTTGTGCCTGCCTTGGCTTGCTTGGCTTCCTGGCTTTCTTCTTGCCTGATTCTGTCTTGTGCTTCCCCAGAACCTGTCTGCTTTCTGCAACCCTGCTCAATGTTGGCTGTCTGGCTGCTTGTCTCATCACTGTATATTGTTCAAATGTTGAGTTGTTTGCATTTTCAGTGGCAGTGAAAGCAGTACCAGCTAACATAAGGTTTCTGTTGCTATGCTAGGATGAGTCAAAAAGGCTCTCCTAGAAGAAACACCTAGATCTGCCTGTCAGCAGGTCTGTGTCTCAGCTGTACCTGTTCCAGATTTACTGTGTGCCTCTGACAGAAAATTATATTTCAGCTTTCTGTGGAGGGAGAAAGAGAGGAGAGACTGCCATGGTAACAGGATCTTAGATGCTTCCTACCTATGAACCACAACTTCACCCAGCATGAGCTACTGTACCCCTGTGGGGGAGCTTAGGAATCCTTGGTATCTCTGACTATAACCCACTACCTTTGAGGTAAATCCAGACTGTTTATAACCTCCTTGTATGCAGTTCTCCAAGGACTATATCCATTGCAAATCTACTTATGAGTCTCAAATATCTGTCCATTTAATGTAATTCTTCTTTGAGCTGAGAAATTCTTGGCCCAGTTGAGGTATCAGAGCTGCTTTGTGCGTAGCATTGGCTTAGTAAAAGCTGTGTTCCTGCAAGATCTCTGATGGTCTCTGTCAGATCATCTGTGTGACTTGTTCTTGTGACATTTGTGTCTTGCTCTAGCCTTGTGTTGTCCCTTGTAAATTGAGCTGAAGAGCTCTTGACAGAGAGCTAGACAGAACCAGGCTATGGCAGATGATAGGAATGTCACTGCCATTCTGATGCTGTGTCTAGTCACTGGGTGCTAAGTTTCCTTTTGGAAATTTAGGCTATCCTAAAACACTTAAAGATGAGCTACCTTGTTGTAAGACTATCAAAATCTGGTCCCTTGAGGCTTGATTTAAATTGCCCTTCAAAAGTTTCTGGCACATGGGGAGGTACAGAGAGCTTTTCTCAATTGTGATTCTACATCTCCAAGAAAACACTGATTTAATTAGTGGTCACTGCAGATTTGAGGTGAACTTTTTATGCAGCTTTTAATAAACTTAGAGCTAAAATGGCAGTGCCCCTGAGAACTGAGCTGTCAGCTTGTGTCTGTCACTGGCACCAGCAGTACAGGACAGAGAAAATCTGATATGCTTAAGCTTCAGTATTTCAACATGGCAAACCCTGCTAACCTAAACACTGAGGGGGGAGCTGCATTCTTTGCTATGCCTAATCTCTGTATTTTGTTAAACATGCATTCCTGCCAGAACTTTATTGGACAGAACAATAGTGACCAGCTGGGCAAGTGACCCTGGCTTTTCTGGTCGGCAGAGGAATTCAGCATCAGAGAAGTTCAGATTCTCATGTGCAGTTTAAAGTGATCTGGATTTAGTTGCTTTTAATTATTAGCTGGCTGATTCATAAGGCTTTGTTTTCCACCCTCTTTCCCAAGACAAAGACTATTTCCTTAAATGCTCAGTATATATTCTATAGAGCAGCACAGAGTCTGGGAACTGAGACTTGCAAGTTCTCTCTCTCTTTTCTTTCCCCTAAATAAAATGGGAATAGTAATACTTCCCTTCATGTAAAGGAAGGCTCTGGGGAGTATCTCATGAGGGTGTGGTTATATCTTAGAGGGAAAGCTACAAAATCCAAAGTACTGTATATGCATTTATGCCGAAGTTTATAATAAATCTATGAATGATAATACTTGGCTCTTGCATAAACTTCCACTCTTACAGAATAGAGGTCATTGTGCTCCCTGTTTACTGCACCCCTCTGAGTCTGAATGACTGAAATTGCTCTTTGGGAGTAAGTCTGCCTGAGCTCTGCAGAGAAGGATTAGTTTGAAGGGCATGCTGATGGGTGGGAGAGGGAGGGGAGGTGCTGAGCAGGGCAGGCTGGACTGACCAGTAGCAGAGGGCTTGGGTGATGGCACAGGCTGAGGGGCTTTCCTGTCCCCAGGGTGGTTTTTGGGAGCCTGGCTGTGGGACATACCTTTAGAAGCAGCACTGAGGGCTGCTTTGTGCTCAGGGCACCAATGCCTGTGGCAGTGGGTGTGACCTGAGAGCACCAGCCTTGGAACAAAGGCAGCTCCGGGCTGTGATGCTGCAAGCTTCCCCTGTTCCCATCTGAAGTACAGCAGAGAGCAAAAAGGCAAATTGGCTTTGTAGGATGTTACAGTGCTTGGCTGAATGCTGCTGTAAATCAGCATAACCTGCAGCAAAAGCTGTAGCCTCCCTGCAGTGTATTTCAGGGTACAGCACCGAGCCAAAGGGTTTAAACTATCACACAGTAAAATGCTGTCTCTGGGGCAGCTGTTACTGGAAGTCACTAATGTATATCACAAATGATACAAAAATTTTGGATTACAGAGTGGTAGGAATTCTTAGGCTGTCGGCCTGTGGATAAGCTTTGAATGAGTGTGCATTGCAAGCAGAAATAATAGGATCTCATATTGCCAAGCACTAGAAAAATACTTGAGGTCTGATACTGTAATTAAAAGTCTGCTAAAACCCTTGCAAGACCTCTGCAACCAAACCCATTGTAAATTTATTTCAAGAACCGCAGCAACATACTAATTTTCTTGGGTAATGTCCTTTGAAACAATCAAGCTCTCTAATTATGTCTGTCAGGCCTTGCCAAGTGGTTCTTGGCATCTGAACTAGAAGGTTTTCAAAGTAGCTTCTGCAAATGACTGTGGAATTTTGCTGAAGGTAGACTTTCAACTCCCAGGTAGCATTTGAAGAAGTTGCTGCATAACTTTTAGGAGGGTTAGGGTGAAGCTGTGTATCTGTACAGTGGCTGGGAAGAAGGAGGAGAAAAGTGGGAATGTGGAAATTATAGGAATAATCCCAGCTTGTCTCTTTAATTGAATGCAGTTAGAAACTGGGTTGATTTGTGTCAGACATTTCAGCTAGTGTCCTGGCTGAGCCTGGGAGTCCTCTTGTACTGCCTGTGTCTGGGTGATGGACTGGATTTCAGCATCCCTGTGGAAGCAAGGTTGGCTTTGGGCACCTCTGTGAGCTCTCATGTGTGGGGGTGGTTTGGTTTTTTGGTTGGTTTTTGTTGTTGTTGTTGTTTGGTTGGATTTTTTTCACCAGCCAGCCAAAAAACACCACCACAAAGACCAACACCAAACCTCATATGAGCATTTGACTGGAATCACACACTTCCCATGGGCTTGTGGCTCAAGTGCTGCCAGTAACAGCTGGATAGGTGAACAGGCTGTTCCCATGGACATATCTCCAGCGAGGGGAAGCAGTTCAAGAGTTGTTCTGTCACTCTGCTCTGAGGTTCTACCAACCCTTTTGATTTGTGAATGAGAGTGGTTTCAAGTAAAACTCAGACCACTTTTTTCCTGCTGTGATGTGAGTCTGTCACAGCCATTTAACGTGATGTTCAGCACTGCAGTGTTCATATATCCCTCTATACCTCCTTAGAAATGGCTCAAGTGAGTGCTGTGGCAATGGCAGGTGCTGGATTTGCTTCCGGGGTGGCTCAGTCTGGCACTATCCTTTGCTGAGACAATGCATGGAAAAATTTCTCCAAACTGTAGTGAAACTGTACAGGAAAACTCTCATGTATGTTTGTATGAGGGAGGAAAAACCACAAACAAGTTTGAGTTGTTGTGTGTGCAGGCTGTTTGTGTACATACTTAGTGCAATCATAAACACAGATTGTTGCTGTGTGTCACTCTCAGGTTTGCTGGTTTGCCCTCAGACAGTAAAGCAAGAGTAAGATGTATGTAAATGGTACCAGAAATACAGAATAACTGTCAGCCATTGATAAAATTGAGGTCATGACTGCTTGTTTTAATCAAACTTTTATCTTGTGTGCTATTTATGTCACTCTTCATTCTCTAGTGGAAGAAATGTGTGTAAATAGAAGAAGAGGAAAACAAGTTAATCTCTGTTTAATGGTTTCGCCTTGAATTTGCCCCAAGGTTGTGTCAGTATTGTGTGTTTGATGTATTTAGTGTCAGCCACTCCTTTGCACACACAGACTGAGACCCTCTCACCAGTAACTCCAGGCATTCCCATTCCCAGCAGAACCATGAGGGATGCCTGTGAAATGTTTGTTTTAGGAGTTTGGTTCACTTGTGGGCATCAGCTTGCACTCTCACCAATTTGTGGTCAAAATGCTTCATGTTGTGGAGTTTTGCACTTTGCCATGGTGGAGCAGTTAGGTTCCCCTGTCCTTTTGCATTGGCAGGCAACTTCTAACTTAAACCACCACCAAGGAAACCCTGCAAACCCCCATCTAGTGGAGTTTGCTGTACAATTCTGCACAGAACAGGGCAGGAATTTTTCTCACCAAATGCCTGTATCTCTCCTTCAGACCTCCTGCTGTCCCCTCTCTTGCTCAGTGCTGCTTTCTCCCCATCCGGTTTCCCACGTGTCTACTCGGGAATGTTTCAAGGCAGTGTTATCATTCCTAAGGAATCTACTGTGCATGCACAGGCTATGGAGGGGTTTTTTTTCAGCTGTTATTACTTGGCCAAATCAAACCCATTTTCCACCTGGATACTGAAATGTAGATCTCCTCCCTTCCAAACAGAGGCTTCCAAAGCACTGAGGCACTAAAGCAGTTTCGTAGATTGCTCAAGAATTTTTTAATAATAGAGAAAGGTGTTAGTGTTTCCATTCACAAGAGAAAGGCTTTCTTTTTTTAAGCTCTTTTTATTTCTAATGAACAAACTGGGTTGCAGCAGGGTTTAAAAGGAGAATACAAATAATTGTTCTTGGCTAGAAATGAGGTATGACAACTGCTTCCAGAACCAGTGAAAACTTAAGAAGCTGTGTTGAAAGCAGAACAAACCTTTTACATTGAAAATAGGTAGAGCACTTAGTTTCTTGCTGTCTCTTTACAGTCTGTCTGTAGACAGATATCAAAGTGCAGTGGGTTCTGTGTGATTAAAACACACCATCTGCTGAAGAGTGAGTTTAGAACTTGGTGAGGCAACACTGGATGCTCACAAGCAGGGGTTTGGGACTTCTGTGTGCAGAGAGCTGAGCTACCGCAAACCCTGTGGAGTTCTTTTTTCTGGCATTGGATGGGTGCAGTCAGGAGAGTGTAAGAGTGGGAGTCTGGAGGAAGGTGAAAAGGAGGCTGCTGGTATGGCAGATTGTTGTGCCTGGAACTGCCTCATCCAGGCCATGCTATTGCTGCAGAGAGGTTTCAATGAGGCCTCTACTTGGTGCAGAGGAGGCTCTTTGGAAGGGCTGGTCATTGGCAACCAGGAGGTTTTTCAGAGCAATTCGCTGCATTTACATGGGCACTGAGAAGGACTGGCTTGAGAGGGAGGCAAGGAAGAGAAAGATGTGATGAACTAACCACCCATGGATGTGGACATGTGTTTGTAAAGGCTGTTGCTAGTTTGGTATACTAATGGTGGTTTTTAAGAGTTTTAGCCTCTAAAGTTGGAATTTATTTTTTCCTCTAAAGTTGGAATTTATTAACCTTAAAGCTATTGATACATCCTCCTGCCTTAGCTCAGCTTCTGATCTTGCTCTCAGTATGCCCTTGGATCAAACCCGGCTGTTGTAAAGGGCAAACTCAGCTCTCTGATGGCAGGACAGATCTCAGTTCTGATGTTCCTACTTCCCTACACATGAAACTCCCATGGGTGTGACTGGAACAATAGGATTATTTTCCAAATTATTTTTTATTGTAGTAACGCCCAGGACAGCCTTGTGCCAGACATGGCAGACATGGAATAAAAAGTTTTCAATTTAAATAGCAAATTAACACACAGGCTTTGGGGTTTGTTTTTTCAGGCTGATTAACACTTTGAATACCCAGGCAGAAAGGTTTTCCAAGGCTTTATTTTCACTGAATTGGGTCTTATGTGGCTCATCCTGGGAATCTTTGAGCTGGGCTGGGGGTAAGAGCCTGATTTATCTACTGCACACAGCATAAACTGGTGTTCAGATGACCTGGCACATTGGTAGAGCAGTTACTGGAGAGAAGTGCTTTGCTCTTGAGGTGCTGACATGTTAGTGGGGTACAGCTGTCCCCAAAAGAATCTTCCTGGAGCCTTGTCTCAGGCCTGGTGCAAATGCTGGCTCACAGGTACCTGAGCTTCAGCTGCCTCACTGAACGAGTGGCTAATCTGAGACGTCTAAAAGGAAGAAGAGAAATTGTTGCTCTCGAAGCAAAATAAGAAGATGGATTTGTCTAGACTGGCCTATTGTTTCTAATCACCTCCTCCAGCATAGGAAATATTAGAAAACTGTAGGATTTTCTTGCACTTGAGGGAAGGCTGTTCCCTTGGTGGTTTCAGTGGGATTGTTGCCACGTCTGGATTTTTGGCAGCCACCTGAACCACGAATGCTGTATGGTACAGCTGAGCCTGCACACCTGCTGCAGCTCCACTCTGGGAGAGGTGCCTTTGGCCCATGAAATCCTGTTCCAACAGTGATGGGCAACCACAGTGTAGACCACTACTTAGAAATGTCTGCTGTGTAGTCCCTTGTACGCCAGAGCCCACAAATTCCTTTACAGGCTGCTGGCCAAATTGAAGACCTACACTGAAAAAATTGTCATGTGCCAGAGGAAAAGAGAAGTGGGCAGGTGGAAGAAGTGTTGCTAGAAGAGTTGGGAGTTCAGTTTACCTCATACAGCTGTTTGTGCAGGTATTTCCAATTGCATCCTAATACCTGTGAATCTGAAGCTGATACTTTAATCTGGTTTTTGATACCTTTTGGGGCTCACTGCTCTGATGGGTGGAAAACATAAGGAAAACACATTTGTATTGCCCTGAAGAGAAGCCAATGTGCTGTCTGTGAGATCTCTTTCAATACATATTTTTTTCTTTCTAATTATCAAAAGGATCTACCTGTCTCCAGTGCCAGCAATATCCCAACTGTTCAGCTGAGGAAAAACCCAAAACATGCATGTTACATGAGCAGATTAACATCATGCAATAATAGGAAGCTTGATTGTGCCATCTTAATTTTTTTTTATACACTCAACACTGTCCTTTTGACATTGCCTTTTGTTCTTGTTGTAGTTTGTGGTTTTTGGTGCCAGAATAATGTTAATGAAAAACACTGCTTCATTTAGGCCAAGTGCCTGTGTTCCTGTCATGCATGTGGCATTCATTGCTGCTGGTAAGTGCTGGGAGTTTGGCACCAGAGGGCTGAATGGGAGGCACAAAGATGCTCTGTTGTCTGTACAGAGCTCTATAAGCAAGAAAACAAAACAAATTTGGGAGTAGGCCCTGTCCAATCCCTGCAGATTGGCTGGTGATGCAGATACAGGCTCTGTAGGGCAAAGGGTGGGATTTAAGGAGATGCTGAAACCAGCAGGAGCCTGATTTGTCCCTTTTGGAGGACTGAATTGTGCAAAGTGTTTTGTTGCAAGGGGAATTAAAGACAGCCATGGGCACTGCCTTTGTGGATGGTGGAGGAGCAGCTGTAGCCACAACAGGAGCAGTAGTAAAGCACAGGATGCTCTGACAGGGTCAGCGACTCCTTATACTGCTTTTCTTAATGTTTTGTTTTCTGCAAAGGTTTTGAGGCCAAGCCGGTGTGTGTCAGTGCCCTGTTCTTCTTAAAAGTCACACTCTACCTCCTGCTAAATCAAATTTAGAGTTTAATTCAGAATGAATTTTTCTAAACTTGGATGTAGTGTCTTTTATCAAAGTTAGTCTGGTGCTATTGATGAGGATCAGGGTTACTGCCCTCAGCTTAACCAGTTCTAGATCAGACCCTCAGAGGACACAGACAAGTACCAAACGTAGACTTTGACCACAGGGATCTATTTCAGACAAATAGCTGGTCTGCCAAATCTGCAGAATGATAGACTAACCACTCTCTACTCTGCTCTCTACTTTCAATCAAGGTCTTAAGGATTTTGTTTTCCTGTGATCCCACCCCTCTTTTCAAGGTCAGGCTTTTTAGGAATGAACAAACCAGTTCTATGGATGTATTCACAGTATGGAGGTGTTAGACCTATCTACAACCACGTTATCCAGCTGTGCAAAAATGTTTAGATTCAGGCTCTTCTTTTGAAAGGCTCTAATTCAAGCAGCTTTTCATGTTGCAAAAATTACATACTTGGTTGTAATTGTGCATGATTTCCATGCTGCATGGATATCGAATGCCAAATTCCATCAAGTCAGTCTAATTTAACAAAGACAGATTCCATGGATATTTTTGTACATTTCCTCTTTCCTCCCTCTGTGAACACTGGAAACTACTGTCTTCTCATTGATTGTGATAAGCTTATGGGAGGGAGCAGCAAAACATTGCAGTGTGTAAAAGAATGTCTGTAAAAGCAAAGAACTTCAAAGGGGTGAAGCCCCCTTTTATTTCCGAGCGCTCAGTCATGGACTAACTTCTTTCATTTCACTGCTGAAGGTAATTATGGTTCAGGTCAACCATATTTATGGTTTGATTGAGCTGGAACACATCACTGGCAAACTGAGAGGAGCTGGGTACTGGGTATAAATCAGAGGGACTTTATGCTGGAGGAATATTCCTTGTGCCCTCTGCCCTCACACACGCACAAACAGGTTTGTAGGCTGAGGGACATGTTTTGAATGTGATCAACTTGTTTCTGATGTTCCCTGCCTGATCAACACTTAAATCCTCATCTCCCTCTGTTCTATTCTTCATTAATATCAGTGCTGATGCTCTACAAGTGGATTAAGGGTGTGTAACAAGTGAGTGTTCTTATCCTTAGAGCCGTTCCTGCAGTAGCTGGCAGGTGCCTGGTGAATGAGTTGAAAAGTCAGAAAAGGAAATGTTCTCAGGGCTGAAGGAGCTGAATGTGGCTCTGGGGAGCTGGATCCCCTCCTTGTCTCTGAAAAAGAGTTGCACACATGTTCTCTAGTGTTTAGCTATGCTGCTTCTAGGTGTTTAATAATTCCATTAGGGAGAGGTTTTCCCTTAGCCCCTGTAACTTCAGTGGCTGCAGGAGGATAAGGTAAAATCTTGTGCAGTTTCCTATGGATTGAAGAAAGGTCAGCCCTCAAGGTACTGCTTTTTGGAGGGTCATCCCTGCATAAAAAAAGCAAGGAAAGCACAGTTAAATGTGCTTGGCTGCAGAACTTGCTGAAGACTGAAGCTGTTGCGCAGACTGAACTGTGTTTTTCTCCTAAGGTAAAGATTCCTCTAGGACTAAACTCCCTCCAGCAGGCTCTGCTAATATACTTTGTATGGGAAAACTTAAGGCTGTTACTGGCAAGTGAATATCTGAAGTGCACTAAGCACAGAACATATTTCCCCCCTGGGGAAGGGTTATGCTATTGGGAGGTTCCTAGATAAATTGTCCCATCTTACTCCTCTAGCCAGAACTTATTTTTATGGCCACTTTGTTCAGACTCTTATTGTGGGGGTGGAGTGGTGGTGTGTGCAGAGAGACTGGAGTTCCTTCCAATCTTTGTCTGACCAGCATAGTGGAGTGGGAGACCTGGAACTTGTCTTATTCTTGTTCATGTCTCTGGCTCTCTGCTGCTTCAAATGGCTGCTGCTGTCTGGCTTCAGAAACACCAGCAGCCTTCCAGTTTTATTCCTTTCCCTAAATGAATGGGCTGCTACAGAGATTTTTCTCCCTTTTTTTTAGGAGTCAGGGTAACCTCTATTAGTGACTATGAAGTGCTCAGTGGGAGTAAGGCATGTGTAAAACATCAATATTGACAACAAGATTACTGTGGCTTGTCGTGCCTTCTGACTTGCAGGCCTCTTAAAACTTTGTAATGGAGGAGCAGAATCTGCTTTGAACTGAACCCTGCCATGATAAGCTTGTGTACAGCCAGCCCCTCACCCCTGCCAGGTGGTCTTTCATGGATTCCTTAGCAAAGGTCCATGTATCTACAGGCAATCCTGAATCAATCCATCCACACTGAACATTCCAATAGTGTGGAGACTGCTGGTTACAATTGAATTTTGTAGCTGGACAAGGAGCTGGATGACAGCCTTGATCCCAAAACCTAGTTACCTGGGGAGAGCATGAATACAGCCAAGAACAGGGGAAACTTAAACCCAGCTTGGCTTTTATCTGAGCTTTCCAGTAACATGTGATGGGATTGTTTCCTCTTTAGCCAGGTCACAGCAGTAAAGAGTAACCTGGTCACAGCCAACTGAATTAGCTGGTGAACTTGATCCTGATGAGAGTCAAAGCACATTCAGGGAGGTGTGTCTTTGTGAATAAGAAAGGAATAATGTAGTTTTATAGAACTGGATGGTTCAGGAAGAGATATCCCAGAGAGCCTGGCAGCCTTTGAATTTGGGTTTCTTGGAATGTAGAGGGCAACTTCTGCTCCTGGCCTCAAGGGAATATATAAATAACTAACCCCTCCTAATGCTGGGCTCCAGCACACAGTGTATGGATTGCTGTTCTGGCAGAGCAAATGGGATGCTGTGCTATTTACATAGAGAAAAGGGCACAGTTTGCTTTCATTGAGTCAGAACAGCAACTTTTTCCCAGTGAAAGTTAGTGACCTTCTGATTTTATTGAAATTCCTCCCTAGAATTGCAGGGAAATTGATAGCTCCAGTGAAAAATGTTATGAGGAAACTTGGGGAAATCTACCTAGCTATCAAAACACTCCTACTGTTTTCTGTGCCCTAAATGTTGATCTCTGCTAAGTATAACACACAGTGTGTTATCCTTATGGAAACAAAAAGATAATTCAGTGCAGTTGTTTACATAGGACACAGCTTTAGGGCAAATCACAAGCATCAGAAATGCCAACCTTACTGAGAGACTTCTGTGATATTTATTGAGAGTGGGGAGAGTCACTTTGTGCCCAAACACGTGGAACAGGTGCTGATGAAACTATCCTGCATATAAAGTGTTCTTCCACTCCCAGAAAGAATTCCCTTCCTTCTGGCTTGTCCAGTTAACTCTCTACCAAACCCACACCACATCTCCATTTTACTCAGCTCTCCAACAGCACAAATGGCTTTGTGCAGAGCCCAGCTGGGAGGATTGTTTCTGCTGGAAGCAGTTCTGAGCTGGTGGGACCGTGGTGGGACACAGATTTCAGGAGCTGGAGCTGTGTCCTTCAGTCCAGTGAGAGCATCAGCACACAGCTCCTGGGTGGGAGCTGGTGCCTGCTGTAGGTCTGTCCCTAGCAGGGCAGGCAGCCCTGGGTCTGTGTGTAGTGCTGAACTGTCACCCCTCTGAAAGAGGTGATTAGGCAGGAATGCAGCCACTTTCATTCCTGAGCTGCACAATCCCAATTCACCCGCCCTTGCTGAGCCCTGATCAGCTCAGCCCAGTGGTTCTGACACTGCTCACTTTGTGATCCTTTCTCCAGTGTAATGGAGACAGCTAACAGCCAGGTGGCTTTTCTCTTGTGAATCACCTGGAATGTCCTCCAGGGACCCCCAGGACAAAGAGAAGCTTGGAAAAAGAGAGCAGTTTGGACTAGGAAAGAAGCAAACACTGCTTTTGGGGGTGGCTCTGTGTGTTGTGTGAGTGTTTCTAAGCATTCACGAGGGAGGGATGGATGGATGGATGGATGGATGGATGGATGGATGGATGGAGAGATCCCTTATGCACCCTGTGGCCTTAGGGAACAGTACTGTGCAAATCCCAGTGGTGAGAAGGGAGGGAAGATGAAGTTCCCTGTCAGTGTCTTCCCATCCATGGAATGATTGCTCTAACTATGCTATCCAGGAATTAAGCTTAGATATGTGAGTGTGTGGCTCTTCTGGAACCTACAATATTTTAGCTTGGTTGTATGTTACCTTACATTCTCCACCCTCTGCAGTCCCTTGTCTCTCTCACTGTTGGATGACAGGTTGTAAAAACATCCAGAATCTCCAGGGGTGAACTGTGAGTCCAAATAAGCTTCTGCCGAGGGGTGCAGGAGGTCCAGAAAGTCAGTGGGGTGCAGGTGTGGCTTTCTCTGGTATCTGCATATGGAAGCAAACTGCACCTCCAGCTTTCTGAGTAAGCCTGGATGCCCTGTGAGATCCTCTCAGGCTGTTCCCCATGTGCTCTGGAAGGTGAGGATTTCTTGTGTCCTCCAGTGTCCAGGTGCCTGAAGCCATCACTGCTTTTGCTGAGTCAGCAGAGAGCAGGCACCTCTCAGCATCTGCTGAGGGAGGGGTCTGTTCAAGCTCCAAGCAGGAATTTGCAGAGTATCTCCAAATGGAAGCAAACTATTGATTTTGTGGTTCCATTTAGCCTGAAGGGTCCACAGTAACATCCTGAACCTACACAGTGGATGTGATTAGATGGCTGCTGGCATCAACACCCCTATTCCCTCTGGAAAAACACGTTGTCAGCTGTGATCAAGACGTGAGATCTGGGTCTGTAGCCCCAGAAGGAAACTGTCTAAATCAGCAGCTTGCAGGCCATGATCTGCAGATCCTCTGTTGTCTGTGAAAGTGTTCCAAGAATTAAATAGGGTGTGAGAGGAGGGGGTTTTTCTTTGGAAACAACTGGAGGAAATGGACCAAGTGAAACTTCTCTCTCTGAGCAAGGACTAGATCCATGGGATGCAGCAGAACATCACACTAAATATGCTGGTGATGAGCACACATGAGATCCTAAAGGAGCTGCTGTTTGGATAATTTTGTTTGCTTGGTTGGAATATTCTTTTTGAATAAGCAGCAATATATTCTCTGCCATCCTGGATTCATGCCAGTAAAAGTCCTAAACCTTCCTTCCTAGCATCTGTGTATAATATAAAGGGTCATTTATAATCTCTGTAAGCCTTGATGGGGCCTTTCGTCACGTTGTCTGAAGCCTGCTTGCATTCTGGAGGCTGTTCTTGCTGACTTTTGGCTTGCAAAGAGAAGTCTTGGGATGGTTTTGTCTGTCTGTCTTCTTTCTGTTGTAATCACTGTGCTATTTTATCTGCAGTGAGTTCCAAGCTGGATGCCCTAATGCCTCCATGACCAGCTGTGTTCCTGTTTTTGTCTCACCTGCCTGTGTGCCACAGTAAAAACCCCTAAAAGTTGTATTTGTAGGAAAATTATGCTATTTATGGGAAGCCAAGAGTGTGATGTACCTTTCACTCCTGGCTGTGGTACATTTGTAACCAAACCCTCTCTTCTGTTAGTAAAGAGAGAAGTTGGAGAAATCCGTGTTCACATTTGATAAGCTGAGTATCTTTAGGATCTGCCCTTTATTTATTTTTTTTTTTTATGCCCACACGGTGTTTCTGCTTTAGAGATGAGGTGATAAGTGTGGTATTTTATCACTGTCACTGCTCTCTCTGTGCTCCTGCTCAGGAAGGCCAAAGGTTGTCCCTGGATTTGAGTGAAGGATCTGTTAACCCTGCCATGAGCTGCCAGTCATGTTCAGCCTGGCAAACCCAGGGGATGGCTTCAGGCAAGGAAAGCAATGCATGGAGAGCCTCGGGGAAGCTTCTCACTTTCTATAGTGGTTGATTCCTTTTATAACAGGTCCCTGAGCAGGTCATGTGAAGAAATGAACCTGGGAAGGTGTTGGGTTTGTCCCCA
Source organism: Irena cyanogastra (assembly GCA_013397155.1). NCBI lineage: Eukaryota > Metazoa > Chordata > Aves > Passeriformes > Irenidae > Irena > Irena cyanogastra. The sequence goes on along the minus strand of VWZV01002812.1, from coordinate 631,918 downwards.
CCCCAACAGGAGCAGCTTTTATCTTCCAGTGCTGCCCAAGGCGCTGTCAGAGGCTGTAACAAGTTCTGTTCAGCACCTCTCTCTTCCAGGAAAGGCTGTTCCCAGGCAGAAATTACAACCTGATTGCCAAATTCCTTGCCTTGCAAGGGGATGTCTGTACCTGCACTACTTGGTCCTTAGAATAAACTGTTAAAAATGTGAGACCTACTCAGATAACAGCAATTTGGGGCTTGTTTGGAAAGAAAATCTATGCATTGCAGCAGCACCCACTGAATAGAAGCCCTGGCAGATTCAGCCTTGTGTGTAGCTTGGAATAATCAACCTTTCCTGCAGTTTTTGATGTAGGCAGCCTGCACAGTCAGTGCCACCTCCAGAGCCACACGTGAAGTGCCAGACTCCCAAACAGGTTGAAAATAATCCTTGAAGGAGCAAGATGGCATTAAATTTGTGTCTATGCAAGGGAAGTCTAAAGAGAGCAATGGTTAGTTTCCATTCTCTCCTTAGGAGTTGCAATTTTGAGCTGCCATTGTCCATTAACAAGAGCAGATTGGCTGTCAGATTCCCTCTGGCAATTCCAGAGTCTGCCCCTATCACCTGCCTTTCTCTTCTGGGGTGTGTGGTGGTGTTTGCCTTCATTCACCTCATTTCTCTTCAGGAGTATGAAGCTGTCTAATTTCAGCATCAGATATGAAGGGTTTTTTCAGAGTACAGTTGATTTTTATTTATTTTTCCATCTGATGCAGAAGTACCTTGTGTGTACCCAAGAAAGGGGGATGAGTTGTCTCCTAAGCCCAGCAAAATCAATATTAGTGTGAAATGATCAGTGCAGGATAATCCATGTACCCTGTTAGCAGCACTTCCTCACAGCTGACTCTGGGAGAAGACCAGAGGGACACCCATACAAGGTACATAACAGTTAAAGCATAACATAAGTAATTAAATATTTATTTGGATTTCATTGACAAGCTAGAAAAAATGATGTTGACATGAGAGGAGGCACTCAAGTCCTTGATAATTATACTCTGATTTTAAAATGTTGAGTAAACTGCTCTGAATTTGTTCCCAGTATTTATGCCCCTTCACACTCTGTTACATGTTGCTAGTGTGGATACTGCTGCTTCCTTCCTCTCCTGTGGTGAGAAAAATTCCTTCTCTCCTTACCCCTTAATGAGACGTTTTGGTTTTCATGATTTCAGGACACATTACTCTGCCATTATGCTGGCAGGTTCTGTGCATGTGCAGGTGGTTTTACCTGACATGAAATGCTTGTGCTCTGAGGCTCAGGCACAACTGCTGGAAGCACTGGGCTAAAAACATGTTCAGGGTAAATGAGCTGTGTCAAGAGAAGTATAGGCTGGATATTAGGAAAAAGTTTTTCCTAATATCCAACCTATAGACAGGTTGTGGGAAAGAGTGAAAAAGGGAAAGAGTGATAAATACTGGAATGGCCTGCCTGGGGAGGTGGTGGAGTCACCATTCCTGGGTGTGTTTAAAAAAGCCTGGATGTGGCACTGGGTGCCATGGTTTAGTTGAGGTGTTGGGGCTGGGTTGGGCTCTGTGATCTTGAAGGTCTCTTCCAACCTGGTCATTCTGTGAATTCTGTGAATATAGGGCTGTGATTTTCCCAACCCCTCTCATTCTCACCCTTTTTCCTCTCTGCTTTTCCTTCCATGTTCAACTGGCTGTTCCCATGGCATGAGGAGATATTGCCTTTGTCTGGACAAACCCCATGAATTAAGGCTTGGAGAGACCAAATGGCTGATTGCACCAAGAGTGCAAGTGAAACGTAAATGAAGGCTTTACTTTGAATTATCACATTTTCATCCTTTAGCTCCTGTTGTTTCTTTTGGCCCTGCTCCCTAAACTTTGTGATTGTGTTGAGCCTGTTAAAGCATCTGATGTCATCATGTGATCTGAAGCTTCATTAACTTTATCTTTCCCCCCCTTGTTTTGATGCTGCAGATGTCAGTAGAGACATTTGGGTACTCGAGTGCCTGATCCCTATTTACACACCACAGATCCCTGACAGATCTGAGATAAGTGCTGCTGTAAGAACTCCCTGCCCACCTGGGGTCACCTCAGGTGTGCCCACAGTCCACGCTCCCTGCTGAGGAATCCCAGGGGGGTTTATGGTGAGCAGGAGCAGTGTCTCAGGGAAAGCTGCATGGCCCAGCCTTGTCCCTGCTGCTGGGCTCGTGGCACTGGGCACAGAGCCACCCCTCCCTGGGTGTCCCAGCCTTCCCGGCCGGCTGTAGCCCAAGGGTCAGCGAGCAGCCCGCTGGCCCCATGTGGTCCTGGCATGTGTGCCTCCTATTCATGGAAATGGGAGCTATCCAGAGAGCAAGGATTCCTGTGGAGATGGGAGGGGAATGCAAAAAGGGGAAAAAAACAACAAATGCTGTAAATGGCATGTTCTGGGGAAATCAAACTGGCATAGAGAAGGTGGTTTAGGGAAGGAGAAGGGGATGTGCAGGTGCATTTCCACGTGGATTTTTGGTGTGCAAGGTTGGGGGGGTCACTGTGGTGCTTGAAGGGATCAGCTGTATTGAGGGCTCTTGCTTTAAGATGGATGAGGAGCCAGGACTCTGGCTCTGGTTCAGCAGGGAATGCTTACACAAGCACCGGGTGTGTTTTGGAGCACAAGCTGGTGTCTCCATGTCCCACAGTGACCCCAGTTCTGATCCCCAGTCAGTAGGAAAGTGACTCTCAAACCTGTTAACTACACTGATGTACAAAAGCATCACAAAATGTTCCACACCAAAATATTCACAAAAACATAAACCAGTATTTGGCAAAGATGAGCAATGCTTGCAAGGGGGAAATTTTTGTATCCCTTCAAGCATGTCACTGGAACCTAAAACTTTTTTTTTCAGAGAAGGTCCCTGAAGGGTTTTTAGGTCCAAATTCCCTGTGCTTGACACTGCAGTTCCTTCTGTCTCATACACCTTGCAGTGAGGGGTCTGTCTCTCTCTTCAGACAGATGAGTGAGATACTCATCCTTCCCTTCTCTGCATTTCCCCTTGCCCATTTTTAGGCAGTAACCTCAGCAGGACAACAACAGGACTTGTTCAGCACCCAGCATATTCGAGCCCTGCTGACAGAGAACTCCGCCACACTGAAAAGCAGAATTTTCCTACTCTGCTGTCATTCAGAATGGTGGGAGGCTGGGGAGTGATACCATAACAAGCAGGGTGGAATTAAGACCAGTACAATGGGAGCTGACTATCAGGAGATTTGGAACATGTAATTTTTTTCCCCAAGTCCTATTGTTTCTGATAAGTCACAGAACTAAATTATGCACTGTAAAACTCTGGCTTCTGACAACCAAGCAAGAGGCATTACTGGATCTGTGGTTCAGGTTGGCAGGAGCTGGGAATCTTTCTGCAGCTATTGGAAGGAGAGGGTGGAGTGAGCAGTGAAGGCTGCAAGTTAGCCTGGCTATGGCTGGCAGAAGAAACCACCCCACCCCCAGGTTCTTGGTGTATTTCTCCTGCACTCTGGTGTGTGTTGGTTCACTGCTTGTCTCAGTGGGGCTCACTAACGTGTGTCCTTTCTCTCTGCAGGCACTGGTGTCACTACACAGTCACAAGGACAGTCTCCTGCCAGGTGCAGAACGGGTCAGAAACGGTGATCCAGAGAGTTTATCAGAGCTGCCGGTGGCCAGGACCTTGTGCCAACTTAGTGAGGTAAAAATCTTCCTGTCTCATGCTGCCCAATCCTCCTGCCCTTCCCCTGTGGCTGGTTGGCTGCAGAGAGGGCTGAGCTCAGAGGGTCAGGGGGGATGTCCTGCTTTGGGGTGCTCACTAAGAAAACCCTGGTGATAACTGCAGGCAATCACAGGTGAAGGTAAGTGTAGCATTGCTTCCAATTTTAGGAGCTCTCCAAACACAGGGTCTAATTTAGAAAGGAGACATTGTTCATTCTGTGCAAGGTGGAGATTCCCACAAATAAAGCACACCGAGGGGTAAAATATTACATCTTTTATACAGAAATGTTTACATGAACCCCCTGTCTAATATACATTCTCCACCTACCTAATGCCTATTTATTTGGGTGATATAATCTTACACAAGATGCTTGAAACATAAAGCTCTTTTTTTTTGTTTTAATTAAGTAACTTCTATTGTAGAAGTTATGTGACAACATCAGTTACATTTACAAAAGGGGAGAAAATTCAGCCTGGGGCGAGTTCAATTTAAGGACATCAGTATTAGGACAAGTTATGTGAAACAGTTTAGCTCAGGCTATAGTGCCAGTTTGTGCCTCTCCACAGAGGAGGCTGCTGCTGGTCAGGCATGAAAGCAGATAAATGTTCAGTATGACTGGACGGGGTGTGCAGGGATGCTGGGTCAGTGGTTCTGTGGGACTTGTTGGTATCAAGTCCCTGTACTCAAGGCTGTAGTGGTAATACTGATCACATATACTGGAAAGCTGTGATCAAATCCCTTATAGGCAATGGGGGACAAAGGTAATGTGCCCTGTATCTTTCAGGGTGGAATTTCTTTAGACTTCCTGGATTTCTGTACCCTTTAAAGACATGTCAAAACAAAATATCCTCTCCTCAGACAAGAAACAAAGCTTAAAAACAGCTACGTGTCAAAAACTTGCCCTGAGCCTGCTTTGCCTTTTGATCATTTATAGTCTTGGAACCTACATGTAAGAAGGAAAAAAAAAGTGTGAAATAGCTGTGTCCCCAGCTACCACCTTTCAGTAAAATGTCTGCACTTTTGCACTTTGCCTTCTCTGAAAGGCATTCTCAGAGCAGAATAGTGTTACCCACCCATCTGGGAATTGGGGCAAAAAAGCCATTGTGCTCTAAATTTGCACCTAGCTTCTAAAACAATTTCCCAAGTAGACAAGCCATAATGTAGCTCAAAGGGCTCAGTCATTTTATTGTTATTGTTACCAATTCACCCACAGAGCACTGGATGAGGTCCTCCTGTGGTTGATAACCTGGCCAGAAGGTGACTGCAGGCTGAGCCCCACCTCCCTGTTCTTGTGACACTTCATCTAGAATTCACATCTTGCATGGGGCTGTTCCCATTGTTGGTTCTCCAGTTTCCACTTGGCCAGTGGTCAGTCTCAGTTTTTTCACTTGTAATATATCTGCTTTGGTGTCTCTTTTGTCTTTATGCAAGGCTGTGGTTGAAACACTTCATATTTTACACTGTCATGGCCAAACTTCTGTTGAAGCTTTTTAATTTCCCAGGCTTTTTAGGCCAATAATTGTCATTAGAAACTTGTGAGCTTTCACCTTGTCTCCTAAACTTGCCAAAAATCTTACTTATTTTTCGTTTTTAACACAACTGGAATTTCATAAGAACCAAATATTTGATCATGTTATTAGTAAAAATTCTTTTTGTGGGCCCCTGCAGTTGATTGATGCCATTGATTCTTACATTAACCCAGAGACTTTAGGAGCAGTGTGTGCTGTTGTGACATTGTTCATGGAACATTTTCAGTTTCAAATGTAGTTTGGTTTGTTTGCCTGATGAGTCCAATTGTTTGGAGACAATGCAGAACAGCAGAAGACATCTCAATTTTTCTTTCTGTGTGAAAATATCATGGAAAGAAGCTGGGGTTATTAAATATTCAAGATCTCAGCTGGTGAAAGCTCAGCTAACAGGAGCTGCATTTTTGGAAGATGCTCACTATGGAGAAACCTTCCCAAAGAGCTGGGAGGACATCAATGCTCTGTTCCCTTTGAGCTGGGAGGAAATGCAGGGCAAGAGGTTGGAACCCTTCCAGGGAAATGCCTGTAATGTCTGCCTGCTAACCACACATTGTATGACATTCTTGCATAAAGTAGAGAAAGACCCTGCACCTCTTTGATGCCTCACATTTTAGCTTTTATATTTTTCACGTTCTGTGCTGCTTTAGTGTGTGGGTCTGAGCTTCATATCAGGGCATGGTGAGCTCTCTGCACAGAGCAGGGAGACAAAACAATTCCTGCTCTAGCTGGGGACCAAGGACAAATGATCCAAATCTCAGCCCAAGAGCACAAACAACGTGGGCTGAAGAGAGAAAAACAAGAAGGATGGGACTGCATGGGCTGGAGCTGGAATTGGACAATTAACTCCAATATGCAAATGGGCTAGAACTGATAAAAGTGACAGACCCTGTGACCTGTCATCCATTTTTGTCACCATTTTGGGTTCACCTAGGGTGCAGCCTTGGCTGGGCTCTTGTGCTACCCAAGGTGGATCCATTGAGGCCTCCTGATCAATCCCTACTTTATTCTTTAGCTCCATCTGGTCTCTATTCTAGGTCAGCCTTCTCAAGGCATCATCTTTCCTAAGGATCTCTCAGAAAGCTGCTGACAAAATTCATCCCCTTATCATCAGAGGTAAAACAGGTCCTTGATAATTTCCCCTACTGACACTGTCTGAAAGAGAGCGCCCTAAAGAAGAGTAACAACAAAGGTGGATGCTCTGAGGTCCTGGGAGTTGAATGGGCTGCTGGATAAGTTACCCCCAGCCAAGACATCTTTTATTAGTGGTTGTTTGTTTTCAGCAATGCACCTGACTTTGATAAGAGAATGAAAAACAGCTGCTGAGAAGGATGAATCTTGTGATGTGTGACTGCTGTGGACAATGTTTGGTACCTGAGCCAGGCTGTGTGGTTGAGGTGTTGTTTTCTGAGCACACAGCAGCCTAGCACTGTTTTGTTGCAAGCCCATAGGGATGCTTGAAGTGGCCTTCTTTGTTCTTGGAGTCAAGCTGAAGTTCTTAAACTACCTTCTTTTAAAAAACATACTTTTTCCTCCTCTCTCAGCAAAACGAGTATTGTCTTTTTAGGAAACACCCATCTCTCTCCTAATTCAGGTAAACCCCATCTCTTGTTTTGAGATGAAAATTCCTTGTGTGTAAAGGATAGAAATAAGAAAAACAGTTCCCAGAGCCACAAGGCAGTGTAGTGCCTTTCCTGTTAAGAAACTGGCTTTGAAGGGGCTTGTGAGAGTTTATCAGCCACCAAGCTGTACAACTTCTTTTGACAGGTCTCTGAAAATCTCTGCAGAAGATGATCAGAGCACAAAACTCAGCCTGGATGCCCTACTTGTTTCTGTTTCCTCTTTGCCTTGTCTGAACCAGACTCTCTTTTTGGGATTTCTGGAAGTCTAGCTTCAGGCAAGCTCAGGTTTGTTCCAGATCTGGTAGTGGCTAAAAATGTTCTTGCTCTCTATATCCCTGTGGTTGTTCAGGTAATAGAAATATATCTTCTTTTCTTTTGCTAAAAAAATAAATTTAAAGTGTCTTTTGACCTTCTCCTGTTTTTCTCTAGGGAGATTTGTGGTGCGTGAGCTTGAATTGAAGGGCACAGAGTGTTCTGTGTGACTGTAAGCAATGCAACCTGTCAGCAAGCCATTGGCACCATTTTGGCTTTACAGTGTTCCTCCCAGCTGTGCTTTGAAACAAACTGTTTTCATCTCCTTGTTTACAGGAGTCAGCCATATCTGGGAGAGCTTTCATTCTGCCAGCACCCGTTATCAGGCTGCTCACTAGCAAAAGGGATGTCAGCCAAGGAAAAAGGCATCCCTCAGCCTCGTGGTGACAGCTGAGAGGGGCTCTCTGCCACAGAAACTCTGCTTATGAGCAGACATCGCTGGGGCCAGATGAGATTTAATCCCTTTCCTGTCTCCCATTCATTCGTGTTGGGTTTCTTTCCCTTCCTGCACAAACTGCAGCTCAGGGTCAAGCCTTTGCCAGAGGAGGATCTGTGAGATCCCAGCCTTGCAGCCCTGGCTGTGAGATGTCCTTGCTGTCCATTCACTTGCTCCTGGGAAGCTGCTGTAGCAGGAGTGTCATCATCTTGGCTGAGCTGGGATGAGCTGCTCTGTTCTTGCCCTCTGCCCCAGGCTCTTTATTTAGCTTGAATGCTGAGTTGCTCTGGAGCAATCTTGGCTGGAGGATTTCCCTCAGCAGATCTGTTCTTGAGCTCTCTCCATTTGTGCAGTGAAGGCTTTGGCTCCTGTGTGCCACAGGCTGTGCCCTTGCTGTGTCACACTCGGGATGCATGGGCAGCTCTCCAGCCTGGCTGAAGCTCCTGGGCTGCTTCAAACTCACATGGCATTTGTCTGTCTGAAGGAAGGGACAAAGTCCCTGCCTTGGGGTTTCAATGGCAACCTCATCTCTGGTTTTCTACTGCCTGGATGGTTGTCCCCAGCTCCCAGTAAATCCAGGCATCCAAATTGTAACCCTTCTCCTCAGCAATCCTTTTGCTGCAGCAGCTGCAGGGTGATGCCCAGTCCTGCCCTACCTGGGACACTACATTCCTCAAGGCTCACTGAGAAGGGTGGTCTTGAAGGCCAGGCAAGGACTTGAGACCTACATTCAGTTCCTTTTGTGACCTCCTGTGCCTTCAGACCAGCAATGGTACCTCACCTGTAAGATGGAAACAGTGCTGCTTCTGTCTTACTGTGCTTTATGACACAACAGGGCAGCTTCTTGCTATACTCTAGTTGGCCAAAATCAGCCTACTTTTGATTAGAATATATGTGTATGATTGTTGTGGTCAGTAAAGTAGTGTCTTGGGAGGTAAATGGATGGGATGAATGGCATTGGCAGATCATGTGCTGTTACTTTCTGCTTCAAACTGTTGTTGCTTGGAAAATCCCCATCTCATCTCTGTAAATGTTCTTCATTTTTGGTGGGATATTCCAGCTTCTCTCCTATTTGTCCTATCCATCTTGAAAATGAATGTTCCCAGCAAGGCTGTGTGAGTTTTTATCCTGCTGTGCTTTGCTGTACTCTGTGGTCACAGTTTTTGAGTCTCCTGTCTCTGCAGCATTTTCTGCCTTCAGAGACTTTGAAGATTTTCTAGGAAACCCACAGCTGGCTTGTACAGGGATGGGTTTACCTGGTCTCTTACTTAGATAAGAGTCATTGAAACTCCAAACATTAAGTTGTTCATCTGTTGGCTTTAAACTTCATTCAGAAATGGGAAAAATGGAAGGAAGAGTGTTTTTACAACACAGCAAATCTGGGCTGTCATGCCCTTTCCAGCTGCCTGTCACTGCCTGTTTTTTTTTATTTCAGTATTGTAGCTGGTTTGGCTTATCACAAATACTCTGTGCATTTAATGTAAGCAGGCTACACATCTTGCATGGATCATTCTTGTTTGGTGTTTTTGAATGCTGGGTTGTTTTTTTTTTTTGTTCATTTAAATTGGACACATTACTGCTCCCAGAGGGATTTTACAAGCTAGTTTGTAGAATAACAAAGAAGGAATTCTGCAGGCTCATCCAATTTGGTCTTCTGTGCTTTTGAAAACTCTGTTGCTACAGGGTCAGTAGGAGAAGTTGGGGATCTGTCACCCAGGAGATTGGCCTGTAGATGATGTTTCCCTTCAGTTTCAGAACTAGTAATGCCACAGGGAAATCCTTCTCTCTTTCTTGCTTTCCAGTCAATTGAATAATAAATCCCAGAGCTTATTCCAGTGCATTAGGATTGCTATTTGAAGTCCTGTTACACATAAACCCTTTTATGTGTTTAATTCCCTTACAACTCCACATCTTGAAGAGAAATGTGCTTGGAAAAAGGCATCTGCTCTCTGAAGCACACATGGATATAACTGCAGGATGAACAGTGCTCTTACCAGCAGGACAGACAGAGGCTCTGGGTGTGTAGGATTAGAGCTGCAGCACAAAGGGGCATTCTCAGCTTTGAACAATGGCTGTGTGCTGCTGGCTGGGCACAGGTGGAGGGTCACCTGTTTCAGGGGTTGTGCTCAGGCTGCTGATTGAGGCCTTTTGATCTTGCCCAGACATCCTCGGAGCACTCCTCCTCCCTGCTGCTGTGCAATAGCACTGACATCTGATTGTTAATAAAGACAGGAGCTGATGATTACTCTGTGCTGGCATAGAAACATCTGTCTCTGTGTCCTTGGCCTTTTTTTTGGGACTCAGAGACTGCCAAGTATTGCTGTGGACAGCAGGGCATGGCAGGTAGATAAGTTTGTTTCCTGGGTTTAGTTTTTTGCTAAGTTGTTTGAACCAGACATGTCCAGAGCTAAGCAGTCTTCTTCCTCCCTGTTGGCAAAGGCAGGAGACACAATGAGCTCCAACACTCCTGCAGCTGCAGCTTGGTTGTGGTTTTTTTTTAATCTGGTGTCTGCAGGAGCATATTTGCACCTCCTCTGGTTGTGTTGTTCCCTGGGGAACTACTGTATATGTGGAAGGGAAGCTGGAAGAGCTGAGGCTGCAGGAAAAAAGAGCACAGGTCTGCTTCACAGTGATGGTCTCTGCCATGCCTGTGAGTGCAAATGTGATGGCCAAGGTGCTTCTTGTCCCTGCATCAGCTGTGGCACTGGTTTCAGGTGAAGTTGTCTTGTCTGTGTCACACAGACGAGCTGCCTGGTGTAATCAGTGTCTGGTAGGCTTGGAGAGGATGGTTCTGCTGGTCTGTGTGGGTGTGGTGGTGTTAGGAACCAAATACATATTCGATAGTTTCTCTGAGCTCTTAAACTCCCTTCTTTCCAAGTGCTTTGAGATACGGTTACTTGATGGATTTGAAATCTGATTTCAGAACACTCTGATTTTCTGTGGGGAGTTGCAGGGTTTTGGCATGTCTGTAAATCAGGGCATTGGTACCAAGAGTTAGAGGAACTCCCACAAGCTTTGTTCTGAATGCCTTTTGATGCACTTGTTGGAATGAAGATGAGGGTCCCTGGAAGACAATATGGCAGGTATATGTATGGAGTTGGACCCACTGGGTTGAAACCTGGCTTCAGTGCCATAAGAAAAGTAGGCAAACCAGAGCTTGGATTCCTTGGTTTCTGGATTCTTTGCCAGTCGAAAAGGCAAGTTTATTCATCTTGTGATCCTGAAACTCCTCAGTAAGTGAGGTGAAACTTTCAACTTGGGGCTTGAATAAAAATGAATAGAAGCCTCCAAGGGTCACTGAGGTCTCCTTGGGCACAAACTGCAATGGCTGAATGAATCAGAGTAACAAAACCTTCTCTTGTGATGCGGAAACGAGTTTCACACCTTCCCTCTCATGTGGTCTTTGTGCACAAACAGCTTTGTTTGTGAGTGTCAAAGGGCAGAGGAAATCCAGAAAGGGTGAAGGTATTTCCTGTGTGTGACAGGCTGTCCTGCTTGGGTCATGGCAGAGATCACCCTGTCTCTTTTGACCTGATTTTTGAGGCTTTGATCCAGGAATGTGACACTCTTCCCCTTTCTTGTGTCATGTCTGCCTGTTGTGTTCAGTGACGCTTCCTTGAAAACAAGGGGGACACGTCCCTGTGTGCTGAGGAGTGACACTTGTTGGCTGCCATCCCTTGGTGTGTCCTGACCTCTCCAGTACTTACAGCTTCATACCCCAAATCAGTTCATCAGTCAGCTCATGCTCCTTCCCCAAATCACCACTTCCTTGGCAGTCACTTAGAGCCACAAGCAAGAAATGCTATTTCCCAAATGATAATTGCATGTGGACAAGCTTGTGTAGCTCATCCTACAGGGATCAGGCAGCTCCAAGGCCAGCCATGTGTTGGCTCTGGTCTAGGAACAGCTGCTTGAGTTTTCTGGGCTCTTCCCTGGGAGGTGCCCCACTCCCTGGGATATTGTTGTGAAGCCTCAGCAAAACCCTGGCAATTACTCCTGACTCTTGCAATGGAGTGGCAGATCCTGGCAGTTTGGTCTCCATGAAGTGATTGGAGTTCTCCTGCTGAAGGGAGCTGTGTGCTGAGCACATCCTTTGGCTCTCTGAGGAGCAGAGCAATGCAACGTTGTGGCTCCTCCAAACTTCTTCTCCTCTGCTTGGGCAGATTTCTGTGCCAGTGTTTGTGGCTTGAGTGACATCCAAGGGAAAGGCTTCCCTATTTTGCTACCAATCCTTTTTTCTGCCTCTTATGTTTTCCACATATTTTCATTCAGGGGCTTCTGATCTTTAACAGATATCTTCCTTCCCTCTCCTTTTCCATATATTTTTTTCATCTCCTTCAGTTGCAACACTACAAGTGTCAGGTGGTGGTGATGCTTTGCTAAAGGTGCTTTCTTTGCTCCCCTCCTGGAATAGCAGTCATAAATCTGCATGATGTGATGCCATAGGTCACAGCAGACCTTGGAGCCATGTCACAAAACTGAGGAAAAATGATGCTATGAAGGACAGAGCAACTTCAGAACAAATTGGACTTGCAAGCTGGGCCCACTCCAGATGCCTGAGTGCACAGAGCTGCACACATCAGGACCCTTCCAGGGAATTCAGAGTGGGTGGCAGACTGTGACAGCCGAGCTGCACGCTTGTCATGCCCTGAGAAGTCCTCTCTCATTTGAGGATTAAACTAGAGCTACTTCCCCGACACAGAACTGCTGCCAAGATTCCAGTCTGGCTCAAGCCACTCTCCACACTTCATAATGAAGTTTGAAAGAGTTTTAACATCTTGGTGTTGGCAGAAACATGGTTTTAAAATCACGGTGTGGTTGGAGACACGCTGGCTCTGGACACGGGTAACAAGGCTGGAGACTTTCATCTGAAGGTCAAATCCAGCTGTGGTGTTAGTGACAAAGTCATGAACTTCTGACTGATGCTTTGGGGCTTACGTGTGGAAACGTGTCTGGAGTCCAACGCCAGGACTGGGAGTTGGGAGACCTGGGTTCAATTCCTGGGCTTTGCCAGAGCTATTCTGAGAGACCCTCAGCAAGACACTTAAAGACTTTGTGCCTCAGGTCACTTTGTGAAAAAACACTGAAGGTCTACCTACATCAGCGTGCTCCAAGTCCTCAAACTCACACCACTGTGGACTCCTGCACACCACTGGATACAGAAGAGCAAAGAAATAGGTGGGGTGAGCTGGCTCTGTGCAGCCCATACCAGACAAGTGCCTGGACCACAGCTGTGGGTATTAGCAGTGACTGGTGTGCTTTCTGGCAACTCCAAGGGTGAGGCCATCATGTTCTCAGGAGACAGCCCTGCTCTCACATCTCTGGGTGAGGCTGTTCCCAGGACAGGCAGCCCTGTGCTCAGGAGGAAGCTTGTGCAGCCCACCCTCTCCAGTGGCTATAGCAGAACTTAGTTTCTGTGTTTGGCAGCTGGCACAAATCATCAGCAAACAGCTTCCTGAGAAATTAGCTTCCCAAAGACTCTGCTAACCACGACTGAGCTGCTCCCTTCTTTCCAAGACACACGTGGGCAGCCTCTCCTGGCAAGCCTTTGTTACTGCTCTTTGGAATAGCTGCCAGCCACTGCAGTGCTGTCCTGGGTGTACACCTGCCTCCCTTTGGAGCAGTTTTGGATGAGATTCCTGCAACTTCCAGCTCTGTTTCCCCCTGTGCCTAGCTGAGCCCGGGGCAGTGCTCTGTCTCCTCTGGCTCTCAGCAGGAGGAGCCTCTTCCCCAGGGACAGGGTGCTCAGGGCTTCTGTCTGCCTGGCTTGGAGAGACAAGCATAAGTTGCAGCCTGCAACACTGTAATCTCAAAGCTTCAGACTCTCCCTGTGTGTGCCAAATTCTTTTGGCTGTTAAATAAGGGTAGGAATTTCGAGGGGAGCTTGTAGAGTACAACTTCTGTGTTTGCTTTTAGCTTCATGAATAGCAGCAGTGACTGTTTGGCTGTATACTGGGAAAAGCCTGAGTTGCCAGCTTTGACGAGCTGCTGTTTTAAAGGAAAAGTTGTCACTTATGCAACTGTCTGGTTTGTGTTGACTTCAGAATCACTGGTGCCTTGCACAGCCCTGCTGTGTCTGCAGGTCACCCTCCAGTTCCCAGAGGGGCATGGCAGTGCTCGTGCTGTAACTGGGACCCTGGGGATGCTGTGCTGCTCACAGAGCTCACAAACCTGTCCTGCAGAACCTTGGCTGTGGTCTAGAAGAGTGTGACCCTATTTCATATGGGAGGAGAATTGAGGCACAGGTCAGATAGTGGGAAAAAGGCTCCATGAAGGTCCCTGATGTAGTTGTCATGTTGATGTGTTGGTACATCCCAGCTCTGAGTGGTGGGGAAAGGGCAGGCACCTGGGAGATGGCCAGCTATTACTGCTGAGTGAGGAAAGGCTATTGCCAGCCTCTGTTCAATGTCACAGAAATCCACGTGAAAGGAGAGTGTGGGAAACAAGTCACCATCTCTGCTACTTGCAGGACTTTGTAGTGATGAGATCTCCACAAAGCTGCTGGTGGTACCTGCAGGAGGAGAAGCGCGGGGCAGAGCCAGCAGAGCATGAGGGCTTAAGGAGGAAAATAAAAGCTGTTGAATCAGATCCACGTGCTAATAAATCCTTGCTGGTACTTTGTGTGACTCCTTTTTTGCAGCTGGGGTTGGCTGGGTGCTCTGGGATATATCCAGGTGGGAAGATGTGCTGTGAATTAGTAGCAGCACTGTTGGAGTAGGTCTCTGTACTCTGCTGACTCCCTGTTTGTGTTAGTTACAGGACTCTCATCAGGCCCACGTACAAAATGTCCTACAGAACTGTGACCACGCTGGAGTGGAGGTGCTGTCCTGGCTTCACAGGGAGCAACTGTGAGGAGGGTGAGTAACCCAGCAATGCCTCTGTCCTTATGGAGCAGGGGTGGACTGGCTGCCTTGAGCTGTTCCTTCACACACCCTACACCTCTTAAACACAGGAACAAATCACCTGTTCCTTTCCCCATTGTTACCTGAATGTCACACACGAGCTCTGAAAGGTGGTCTTGGAAAACATCATTCTGAATGCCTGCAAACAGGCCTGAACAGGGAGGGGGAAAGAAGCAAAGAAAAGGGAATCAGGGATGACCTATTTAGAGATGTGCTCATGCTTGGCATCCCTGTGGTGTTCAGAAAATGTGCTTTCTCCTTTTCATGTGTTATCTTCTCCCTGTCCCTGTTGTCACCATCAGTTGCTGTATCCAATAAAAGCTGGTCTCTGGATGCTGCTTCTGAACATTTTATGCCTGTAAGGTCTGGACATAAACAATGTGTGCTCCCAGAGAGCTTTTAATCAATACCTTTGGTTCCCCTTTCTACCTGCTCCTTGACTTACTGGTGAAACATCCATGTTGCACAGTGCATGTGAAAACACAGTTCCCTCCACTCAGAGGAAATCACAGGGCTCTTTCCAGAGCAGGAGGGAAAAGTATTTTCCTTTTTTTTATCACAATAGGACATGTTTTACATTTTCCTTCCTAACATTTTCTACTTTAACTGTCACTTGTGGGGGTTTGAAACCAGTCCTGCTTCTCCACCAAGTATCAGGTTAAGGCATTAAGGCATCTGCTGAACCTGACTTGAGAGTTCTCAGCTTATGAATGGGAGAAACTGAGCCTGGAGTTTTCTGTTCATTTGCATCAGGTCAACACATCCTGTCTCTGGCTGCTGAAGGGTCATTGGGAGTGTCCAACATCTCTGAGTCTGCTGTTTGTACTCATTTTCTTTGTGCTGTGATATCTTAATACCAAGCACACAATTCAGGCAAATCTCTGACTAGGAAGTTGTCTCATTACAGTCCCAAAGAGTGATGGCTGCAGACAGCAGCTGGCTCCAGGCTGCTGAGGGAACAATAGCTGCCCAGAAGCTCCAAAAAACTCTTACAAAGTGGCAAAACTACCCAAAGCTGCAGTCTGCAGGAGAGAGCTTTACATTTTAACATAATGCTACAAGAAGTGAGCCTGAGAGAGAAGCTGCTTTGTGCAGTTTGAGTTTTCAGCTGTCTCTGCAAGGAAAGAGGAGCTGAGGATGGTGGCAGAGCTGTCACTTCCAGCATAGCTGGGCGAGGACCAGGATGTGCCTGGCGACCTGAGGAGCCCCAGTGTGCAGCCTGTTCGTGCCTGTAGCTTTGGACAGGTGTGAGTTATTGCAGCTTAGTGGTGCTGCTGGTGCAAAGGAGAGATTCCAGCTCCCCCCTGCAGTGCCAGATCTGTCTCAGCAGAGCTCAGTGGAAATAAAAAGCCAACATAAGCTTGTTTGAGGAAGCCGGCAGCGATCTCGCCGGAGCAGGTCTGTGGAACGAGGTGACAATTTTATATAGTTACTTCTCAAGGTGGAACTGTTCTTTTGGGCTTGGCTATGGTCTGTGGAGTGTGAGAAGAAAGCCAGTAGTAAGCCCTTACTTTCACGTGTGAGATTCTTTTTACCTTTTTTTTCCCTCTCCTTATAACATCTGGTGCTACTGACAGTTCCATATCCTTGAATGAAAGAGGAAAATAAACAAAGAGCCCTTTCTAGTGCAGCAGGGTTGGGCCACTTAGTTTTTAGTGTAAATACTGGTGCTAGCAGTCTGCATGGCCCTTCAAGCTGTCAATTTTAAAATGGAAATATTTACTTACTCTTTATGTTAATTCTTAATGTTAGTGTCACTTGGAAATCAAAGTAAAAAAGGCTAAAAAGAGGCTGTTTTAGCATTTTTGGCAACTCAGTATAAGGCCTTTTGTACTCTTTCCTTTCTGTGCTCTCCCTTACTGCAGGTTTGTTTCCTCTGAGAGGGTGGGATGCTTATCTGTGTGAGTTGTTCCTGGAAACAGCAGACAAAAGGAAACAGAAAACTAAACTGAAGCAAAACAAAAACACTGCAGTGATAAAGCCACAGTGAATTAGCAGGACAGAACCTCAAAATGCTTTCATCTTTCTTTGGTGGTTAGATTCCTCCTCAATATTTCATTTCACTTATATGTGCAGCTGGTGCTTTAGAAGTTGATGTGAGGTAGGTATGACTGGAGGCAGCCTGGAGCTGCATTATTTTTAACTTGCTTTCTTGCTGTGTTGCAAATCCTCCTGTTCTCTGGCAGCCACTGTTGCCAAAGGAATGGCAGCTGCAGTGGCTCTGGGCTTCCCCTGCAACATCTCCTGGTTCCAGAGACTGAAGGGAAACTCTTCCTTTCCAAGGGGTCTTGGAACAGGAAGGTTGAGTTTCCCTCAGTGGGATGGATTAAGCCAGCAGATAATGGAGTGATGAAGCACACAGAAGAGTTCTGGGAGTTGTGTGTGCATAGGCATGGCTGATGGTGGTTTTTGCATCCTGATGATATAAATCTGCCTATAAGATCTATTGATTCCTTCTTTAACCCCAGTGGGCAGAGTTAATATTTGCTCCTTTTTTGTGCTGTTCTGGAACAGTGTCTTTGGGAGAACCACTGTAGCATATCTGCAAGATAGATTATTTTTACTAGCTGTCCTTATATTGAGCCTTCCTTGCCCTTTTAAAATTTATTTCTTTTAGCATTTTATGAGGGACGACAGGACAGGGAGAGGGTGAACCAAGGAAAGAAGTCAAAGAATTTGAAGCCATTCAGAGGCTGCAGCTATTTCTGATACCATAACTTGTTGTGATCTCCCAAATGGCAAGTCAGCTTTTCTTTTGCAAAAGCAGCAGTTCAGTGTGGATGTCTAGCCCCAAAGTATGACAGACTCCTCCTGAGACTGCCTTATTGTAACACACCTTCAGTGGGAAAGCTCCCCTCTGCTAGAGCAAGCTGTTAAATGCAGTTCAGTCACTGAAGTGTCTCCATCCTCAGCTGGTAAGTTTAGCTTGGGACAGTAACCACTTCAGTGTCACCAGCTGACAGGCACCTACATTAACACTGAAAGCTGCACATTTTTAGATCTAAATTATCCTGGGAATCTAACTCCTGCATTGAAGCTGATAAAGAGCAGCATTGTCTGGAGGAAGCCCAGCTCTAGAGGTGGATGGAGATTTTGCTCTCAGTGGGCCATTAATTTACTGAGGTAGATTAACCTGTTTCCAGCCTGTTTCCTTTTTCAAGCTGACACTGCCTGGGGCTTTCTCCCCTTCCTTTCCTTGCTTTCTGCTCAGCCCAAGGTACATCACTATTTGAAAGATCTCCAGTTCCTTTACTGGCTTTGTAGAACAGTGACCTGCTCATTGAGCTAATAGCCAAAAATCACCAGTTGTGCCAGGCCTTCTCAAAGGGTTTCTTGCAACTTCCTTGGATGGAGAAAAAGACTTGATGCAAACCAGTCTGGTGAATATAACTGTCATACAAACTAAAGATACTAACTTTTATTTTCCAGTTTCAGGGGGTTTTTGTTTTGTTTAAAGTGGAGCCCAAGCCTAGGACAGGAAATGAATGCACTGAGCCACCCAGTCTGCTGCCTGCTGATATAAAGAACATATGGATGAGGGCAGTGCAGGGGTGAAGTGGTTTAGCCATTGCAATCATGCATCAAGCTGATTGATTTGAATCCAAGATGATGCTGACATTTCAACTCAGCCTTTTTTTCTGTATGGCTGAAAGTTCAAAGGCAAGTGCAACCTCTTGGGAGAGGAAAAGTGTCCCCAGCAAGTTCAGGGGCTCAGCACTGCCCTGGAGCTCTCCAGCCAGGCAAGGTCTTATTTTACTTTACAAATATAGCATAGCTTTCTTCCTTGTTTGTTTGTACTGCTTGAGTTTGGGACAGTAGCCAGTATCCTATTTACCCCAGGAGCAGATTGATGGTAGACAGCTTAGCTGTTTGGGCAAGAAACGGCTCCCAGAGTAACCCCAGCACCTCTGAAGTGATGCTATTGTGATTCCAGGCTTATTTTTTTTTCCTTTCCTAAGAATGCAAGTGAGATAGGAAATTTGAGCAGCCTTGTTCAAGTAATGACTTAATTGGAGAACTTCCTTTTTTTTTTTATGTCTCCCCTTCTTCATATCAGTTCTTGGAATATTCTGATCTACTTCTAATAACTATTGTTTGCATCTTTCTTGTCATCCTGATGGTTTTTAAACCTCTCAAGATTCCCATGTGTTTACAGTTTTCAAAGCAGCATAAGAAAATGAGGACTTTCATCTTGGTATGGTAGAGTGCAAAAACCCTTTTCATTTTTACTGCTGGTTTACAAAATTTCTTGGTCCCAGGAGGAGAGATGCAGAACAACACTGCCAGGAAAATCTTAAATGAGCAAATGCAATTATGAGACACAATTTGATGAGACTGTGAGAAAGGACATCAAAACAAGAGACCTGAAAGTTTGAAAGCCCATTAAAGTGCTCTGAAGGGAAGGGAATTCAAAGTAGGAATTTACATTTAATGGGACCTCACTTCTCCAAGCCTTGTCCTTCTTCCCCATGAACCAGTAAAACACAGAACTGTCCATGATGTGAAAATGCAACACAGAGATTAAGAAGTAACATTTCCTGTGGTATCACAGCAGTTCTCTCCAGGAGTTGAGTTTGTGTGTTCTCCTTTTCTCAAGTCCCTCTGCTTCTTCATCAGCAGAGCTTTTTGCTGCCATTGAGCTTTTTCATCTTCCCTTGGAAACTGAGAAAGTGTAAGAGAAAGCAGTGGGAGCCAGAGCCATTGCAGTGCCTGTTCCTGTTCCTGCTGAATCCTGCTGCAATGGTGTTTGCCCACTGCAGCTGAGTCCAACTCCTGCCATAAAACAAAAGCTTCCATGTGAACAATGAAATTCTCCCCTGGGTGGTTTTTTCAGTGCCCTCTGACTGGCTGGGCAGTTCTGTGCTGCACACATGGCAGACTGAGGTTCCTTCCCTTCAGGTTTGGATCTAACAGGGTTGTAGTTCTCTACTGGAGACTGGTTCAGTAATTCATTTAGGGAAATGTGGCTTAGCTCTCATTTGAGACCTTTGAAACCAAGTACAACGTTTGATTCCACACAGCAATTTTTTTTCTGAGAATATCTTTTCATGCCATAGTTTGTTAGATACAGTAAGTGAATTATGTGAATACATGTTATAGACTATTAAGTGGAATGTGAACTTACTTATAGTTTTTTAATTTTTTAAAATGTGGTAACTATCTCTGTAAATCTACCTTCAAAAATATTTTATGAAAAAATATCAAAACGTGTGAATCACCCTGACAGGTGGAAGTGGCTTCCTGAGTGCTGATGTTTGTGATGTAGGTCACAGGTGTTGCACAGCACCTACCCCAGTATTTTCTTCCATAGGATACACCTCCTGCTGCTCCAGTGTTCTACCTCCTGCTTGTGCTTCTGGTGGCCTCTTCAATATAAGATCCACCACAAGTTGCCCAAACCACCCTGCAATGTGTCACCCACTTGCTGGCTGCTCCCATCACTGTGCTGACCACTCAGCAGCCTCTGGATTCAGGCATAACCTGTGTCACCCCTGATCACATTGATCCAATTTTCTGAGGAGTTCCTGGAGCGTGTGGTCACTGTTGGAACTATCCACAGCCTGCTGAGAGCACTTTCTGGCATCAGCACTCTGTGACTACTTGAACAATTTCTAAATGTTCATCTTCTTTTTCAATACATAGATTAAAAAAAAATTCCTGTTAGATTTCCAAATATTTTGACACTGCATTCCAGCATCTGAGTAGTTTCATTTTTTTGGACATTTCTAATCTGAACAGGGAGAATTTTATTGAGCACCTAATGTCAAAATATCTGAAGTGCTAAATATCTGCAGATGTTATCTTAACATAAGTGGGAAAGCTGCAATCTGTACCATTAACTGTCCCAAATTTTTTAACTCCCATCAAATTACTGTGGTATGTAGAGAATCTCTTGTATTTTCATAAGCTATTGGCTTTCCCAAGCACATGGGATGCTTTCTGCTGTTTATGTCTTAATTCACAAGTGAAGGACCCACCTGTTTATAGTGAATGACTTTCCTATGCATTTGCTTTATTTCTAATCAGAACTGAGCATAATTTTCCCCTGGGTAGGGCTGGACAGAGCTTGGTGCAACCTGGGCTGGTGGAGGGTGTCCCTGCCCATGGCAGGGGTGGAATGAGATGAGCTTTAAGGTCCCTTCCTGTCCAAACCATTCTGTGCTTGTTTTAGACTTGTATAAGCTCAGAGACATCTCTAGTGGTAGATTAGTTAGATATTGAAAGTTTTGCACCCAAGGGAGCTCCTGAATTACTTTGGAACAGAACTTGGGAGGTGTGGGTTCTGTAGAGCCCATCCAACCTCTTGACATTTTATTTCATAATCCTTACTGCCTCCTTCAGTCCTGAGCTTTTAACATGCTACTTTCTCATGCAGCTGTTCCTTCAGAGCTCTTGTTTTTCCCCAAATTATCACTTGTTTCCCATTCATCCTCACAATGATGAAATTTTATTTGCTTGGGGCTGTTAGAAGGGAGTTGTTTTTTTCCCCTCTGTGAGTTTCATATTGTTAGAGCCTTTGGGAGTTGCTGACAGTGTAATGTCCTCTGGAAAAAGGGACATGTGACATATTAGGCTGTGAATCCTGCAAAAGTAGTTAGTACCAAAGTCAGGAAAAACATTCTCCCAAAAAACTCCACCCTATCTCTCTTTTCCCTTGGAGGTGGTGGGGAAAGGGTGGAGCTGTGTTTATACCAGAAGTTAGTACTTTTTGGAGTGTACACTCCCATTTACATAGGAAAGAGCTAAATGAGAGGAATAGTTTCTAATTGGTGGCCACTGATCAGTTTGATGCTTTTCAAGTGAATTACAGATAATAATGGAAGAAGAATTAAACCCACCTGCTGATGCTGTTTCCAAGCTTTCTTGCTGCTACACTGACTTTTTTTTTTAATCAGGAATAGGAAATGAAGCTTAGGCCTTTGATATGAAATTCCACAGTTGGAAGGGGTGGCAATGAGGAGGCTTTTTCTTTCACTCACTTTGCAAGGCTATTACCCACTTAACCAGCTGGTTTGTGTTTAATTTTTGAGCACTTACGAAATTACAGCTCCCTCCCCATCACTTTTCACGGGCTTAGTTATGAAATGTGTGGATTTAATGTTGCTGTCAAATACTGCTGAATGGAATGGTTCCTTGAGGAAGAACTTACTGAATTTCTTGCAGGAGAATACTTGAGTGCCTGATTTGCAGAGTACCATTTCTTTTTAGTGCAGTAATTTATTTGCTTTTAGTTATCTTTGATATCTGGCTCTAGAAGCAGTGGAGACTTGTGCAGATGTGAATGTTAGGGAGTATAAGGGAAAGATGAGGGACAAAGTTCCAGGTTTTCAGGACTTGCACCTACGTGTGACTCTGTGTTCAGAATCCTGCTGCCATCTCTTAGTTCTGTCTTGTCAAATACTGGGGGAGAGACAAGAACATACTTTGCACCACACAAATTCTAAGAGACCTGTGCAGAACTGATCTAATAATGAGTTGTCACTTTGTGTGAGTGATAGAGAAATACCTTGTACTCCTGAGATTTAAAGACATGAGGATAAAGGAAGATCCTGAAGATGGGAGACTTCATCACCAGCTTTCCACAGAGAACAGATGGACAGGCCAAGGTACTCTTGCAGAAAGCTTTTAATAAGTTTAAGCCAAGCTGTTGACAGTGCAAGCTTTTTGCATGTGTGAGTGGCAAGATGTGTCTGAGGGGGTGTGAGACGAAGGGGAGAGGTTGAAGGAGGCACAGAGTACCTAGGGTGGTGCAGTTGGTAGCAAGCTGAACTGGAGCCAAGATTTGGGGGTGAAGCAGATGGACACATTCCTATTTATACCTTAGGGACTCTTGCCTTTTCCCCCTTTTTTACACAGGTTTTTAATTAAACAAGTTAATGTGATTGGTACAGTAACACTTGTGTTTTCTATGGTAACTAATTCCAGTTGTGAGCTGCTCAAAAACATCAACACAAGGAGGGTTTATGCAAAGGCAGGATGTGAGCAGGGTAAGCCTTATCCACACAAGCTTTCTTCAGGAAGAAGAGACTTACTAGGGGTACCTAAATCCCCATTGCAACGACCCTGGGATGCTTTGCCTTGTGGAAATGGGATTGCAAGGAATTGGGTTCCCAGGAGTAGGAACAAAGGTGGATTTTCCAGAGAAGTTTGAGGTTGGTTTCATGTTTTGTAAACTTCAAGGTGAAAGCAAGAGGTAACCATTGAATTCCCATGTTGCTGAATCCTAGACTTTATTCTTACTCCATTCCTTGTTATTAAATGGGGAACTGAAAGTGTTCCTCCAAATAATAATTTCTGGTGGAGTTTAATTTCAATTTAACATGGAGTGCTAGGCAGAAGCATGTTCCATGCATTTCAATGTTGTTTTCTCTATGTGAGCCTGTTAGAAGGATAAAGGCAGCAAAGTTAGTACAGCTCCATTTGGGAAGCTACAGAAATGTGCAACTGCAGAACACACAGCTCACTCAAAAGAAACTGTGCTGTCATTAGTGAGGGTTCAGACTGTGCCTGTTTGGGCAGAGGTGGCAAATGGAGCTGTCCCAGGGGCTGTGCTCAGCCCAGCATGGCTTGTTATTCCATTTCCAAGTTAGTGTGAGGAATGGAGAGCCCTCCCCCATGGGATCTGGCTGTTGGAGGCTGAGCAGTACTGGGAATATGTGGCAGACTAGGATTAAAATGCTGTTAAATCTTGATTGAATTGTAGAGTTGGGCAAGAATCCATGAAGTGAGATTTGATCAAGGACAGCCACAGAGGCAGGGACAATTAAATTCACAGATTTAAATAAGAGATTCTGAAGGTAGTGGGATCCCATGGGTGGGAATGGAGTTGTTGGAAGATGTCAGAATTAAGTGTTAGTCTAAAGTCAGGAGAAGAAATGCCATGTTGGAGTTTGATGTTACAGATACTCTGACCAGGTGTAACATTTACTACTAAATAATGGCACTGCCTGACACACAAGTAAAACCTTCATGGACTGTGGTACCTGCATGTGTTTGTGTTGGTGGTTCTCAGAGAGGTCAAGTTTTAGCATTAACTAGAACTTCAGCCTTTTAACTGCTAAACTCATGTGAAAGTCAGTCCTAATTGTACTGCACATCTGAGCCCCAGGACCTTAAATACTGTAAAGGGATGTGTTGCATCTGTGAAGGAAAGTGTTTGGCTCAGAAAGGAATGTGCCTTTCATGGTGGATGGTGTGTGAATATGTTGTACAGTTAAATAATTAGACTGCTTAACTTTGGAGGAGTCAGTAGGTGTGTGTTATACACAGCTGAAAATAGCATCAGCACAAACAAGCTGTTCTAAATATACCATGACTGGTGGTCATTTAGGCTAACTCATGGTTTTCAGAACTTGGACCAGAAGTAGGTATAGACTCATTCTAATGATGACATGCACGTGATTACAGAAAGTCTAGGAACTGACTGAATATTTCCTATGAATGTAGCACTGCAAGATATCCTGATTGTCACTGCAATCTTGTCAATAAATCTTGTTGGATGGTTTTTTAGCAACTTTTCCATTCCTAGGTAAATGAAGGCTGGGAAAAACTTACTGGAGAAATGAGCTTTGCTTTTATGTGCCATCAGATTTCGAACAACATTTAATAAAAGTCTTCACCAAAATGTATAAGTGAGTGAAACATCACCATTTAACCAAGTTGTACTAGGTCCCTCAACCACCAAAGCATGAAAGACAATGAGGAGTGGCTCTGTGAAAATCTCCTATCGTGAAGTTCATTCAGGACTGATAAACTCTATTCTGGACTGGTAACATATGCTTCTTGTTCGGGCTCCTGATTTGTGTCTCCTTGGATAGTGCATCCAAATCCACAAGTAACATGCAAGTTTGCATTTCATTTTGAGCCCAGCAGGCATACGGCAGTGAGGTTACAAGACCTTTCCAAGTGAGCCTGGAGGGACTTGTTGGCTAGAGTTTGGATCTCTGGCAAGCAGCTCCCTCCAGCTCTCTTCTGTAATAAACTCAGGGTTCAGTCCCCGGCCTCGCACAGATACCGAGCTCTGTTGCGTGTCTCTGGGTAATCAGTCACTGGGAAGGCACAGATGTTTCAAGATGCACAGCAATGGGTGCAGCATAAAAGAGAGGCAACAGCAGGGTCATGCTACAGATGCAACCACATCTCACATGTGTTCTTTCTTGACAGGGAAATTCTTGTAACATTTGTGGTTTTCTGATTGCTAATCCCATCAAATGAGGACTCAAAGGCTAATAATGCTTGGGCCTTCTATTGCTGCTCCTTTAGCCATGCAGTGCCAGGTATGGCTGATGCCTCCCCTGCAGGCAGATCCAAGAGGAGGGCATTAAAGTAACAGAGAGGGGTGCATGATTGCCCCAGGCAGTGGCTGAAATTAATTTGGGCAGCAATTCTAATAAAGTCAGAAGCATTAAAGAAATCTGGGGCTAGAAGATGTCCTAGCCTTTACCTGGTTGTGGAGATAAGAGATGAAAAAACTCCTGCATTTTTTCTTCTTTTCCTGTAAATGAAATACACTCAAGCCTAAAAGAGAAGAAGCCAGACCAGGTCAGGATTCAGTCTGATGTTTTATTTGTGTGCACATAATGACTTTTGTAGCAGTAATGCTGAAGAAGTTTTGGCGTGTATCCACTGTGGGAAGTGCAGGGCTGTGTTCATTGCTAGGTGGTCCTTCATTCTAAAAACCTTGAGGGACACCCATGGCAGATGGGCTTTAATTAGACTATGTCCTGCTGCCAGTGACTGTCAAATGTGTCTCCCCAGATCAAGCACTAGAGCTTTCTGTTGAAGGTGTCAGGTCTTGCTCTCATGGAAAGAGAGTTTCCTGCAGCGTGAGCTGCAGAAAGTGCTGCAGTACCCGAGACTCCAACAGAAACTGTGGAGTATCTTGGTTAATTAGTTCTTCAGCAGCCAATTTGGATGAGATAGAAACCTGTTGCTGTTGTCAGCCAGTGTTTTAGCCTCAAGGCAGAGGCCTGTGCTAAGTAACAAAGGTTCTGGTTTTTTCTTTACTGGTGTGGAGACTTGTTAAACCCATATGGCTCAGAGTACTTGTGTAGGGATGACTCTGCTGTGTTGCTGCAGGGCTCTGCACTGTAAAAAGTTACAGCCCATTCAAGGAGGGGAACAAGCTACTCCTAAACTTGGCTTGTTTGATCTTTTCTAGCTTAGCCTCAAGTGATTAAGCAAACAGTGTCTTTTCAAGCATTCTCCAGTTGTGTGATCTGCTAAACACATCTCGCAGTGTGATCTGCCAGAGATGTCTTGAACACTGTCCTTGTGCTGTGCACTCAGTAGTCCTTTCGGGAACATAAATAAGCAGTTATTTCTGTTGCATCTGGTCTGTCTGGGTGGGATGCAGAGGATGGGTATTGGTTTATGTTTAACCTAAACTTGAAGATTCTTGTTTTTGTCTTAATATTAGCACTCACAGCAAGGCAGCAGCTCTTTATTAGCTACCCAGGAAAACAGTCCATCCTCCTTGCAATAAACTTCATCTACATGTGGTGTGCCTGTACTGAGGGGTAATTCTTACTCTGTCCTTATTTTAAGGAAGTAGAATGTCTACCAGCAGTGGTAGTTGGGATACCAACCATAAAACTGTAAGCTCCTTACAGCCCAGTGTGGCCAGATCCCTCACACCCTTCATGGGGAACGTGAATGAGCATTTACATGGCTCCATTAATGCCTAGTGGGCACTTTTTTTTTTCTGCAGTGGCTGTCCTTTGACACTCAGCACTGGTCTCCTATACCTGAACAAATGTGAATGTTGTACACACTAGAATGTAAATCTTCACCCCAGAATCTGTGTTCTGCTACAGGTTCAGCTGTTAGGCTGTGATCTTTGCTGATTGATGCAGAAGAGAGAAAAAGTAAATTCCATGCCTCACCTTTGAAGTGGTCAGGAGTAAGAGAGGATGGTTTTCCTGAAGTATATCAAAAGCTGATTATTTATCAGTCCTTTCTCCTTGAAATTGTGATGATCCCAGAGTAAATGGATATCCCTTTTCCTACCCACATTGTTTTGTACCTTATTTATATCTCAAATCAACAGAAACTCTGATCTTCACCTGGCTTTTTATGGCAGCTTGTAGAACAGTAAATGTGAATATGCTGTGACAGCAAACCCTAAATCAACCCTTGGTCACTGCAAGCTGGAATGATTTGAAAACCTGTGTAACCTTTTGACCAAACCTGGGCTGATGTTCAACATCTTTAACAAGAACTGAAGCCAGAACAGCTCTGATGACTTCAGACTTTCATTATGAGCCAGCTGTAGGCCCTAATGCACACCCAGGTTGGGACAGAGGATGTAGTGGGTCAGCTGCACCATTTGGGCAGGAATGTGCTTCCTCCCAGGGGATCCATTGAGAAATGGTGTTCTCAGGGCTGCTTTTTGCTTTGGCACTGAAAAGCAGTGGGCACTTCTCCTTTCCACCACTCCTCCTGGGCACCAGCCATCTCAGGGCAGTCCTTGCCAGCATCTGTCCTGGTTTTCCTTTGCTCCCCAGCTCTCCCTATGGCCTTGAACAGTGTCACACTGAGCAGCTCCCTGGGAATCATCCTGTAGCTCTACACAAGCTCTGCACTACAACAGTATGCCAGATTTGCTTGTCCAGGTGTGCAGCTGATTTGAAATGTGTGTTAAATCCCTTGTTCTGGCACAAATCCCTGTGCAGGCTGATGTCCCATCCATGTGGATTGGAGCAGGCAGGGTTGAGCTAGCTCTGGGTCTGCATTAACCAGCTGAATAGAAGCTGACTTCAGTTTGGGTACAATAATCAGCCTCTGCTGCTGCAGTAGTATGAGCTCTCTCCCATTTGCTCTTAGCTGAAATGGTTCCCAGTTTCTGAGAGGGTGTTGGAAGAGCTAAGAAGCAATCATCAAGATTTTTCTGATTACTACAGATGACAGAGGAGAGTTGGACCACTGATGTTTGTATAACAAAACTCTGTGGAAGCTGTACAGAAAGGGAAGGTAATTTTATTTCAAAACACATCAATATGTTGATTCTACCACTGAGCACTAGCTGTGAGCACTTGTGTGGTCTGGATTGGATCACTTGTGGGACATGGACAAAAAGGGACAGTGGTTGTCATATCCTGTCTTTTGAGTCTTTCCAGGCTGTTGCAGAAAGTTGGATTTTGGAGTCTTTCTTGTCTTCTAGATGTCAGCAATAGTTATGATGTTACCTTTTGACTTAGGAGTTTGCTTACTTCACTGTCAGTAAGTACAACTTAGGGCTTCTGCCTGTTGTCTTTGACCTTATTTTGGCTGCTGTTTGTCTGCCCATTCAGATAACAGGAAGGAGCACGGTGTGTGTAACCTTCATGTGTATTTCCTTGCCAGCAACATTAATGCTCCTGTCAAAAAAACCAGCTGGCACTTGGACTAGGTGATTGTTGTAGATCTCTTCCAACAGGGACTACTCTAGAAAACAATTCCCCTGTGTGTGACATACCTGTGCCTTTTGAGATGCATGCTGTGGGCTGAGTTCCATCTGATGCACCTGCAGATCCAGGTTTCTCTTTGGGATCTTGCAGTTGCTTTGGATCTGACAGCATAGATGCTTCTCTGGGTTTGCTGCCATAAAGACAGTTTTGATGTGCCCTGAAGTATCTTCCTGAGTGCTCTGCTCCCAGCTCCTGCTCCTGGGGTATCCAGCCTGCCTGTGCAAACAGACCAACCCCAAACCTCCCAACATCATTTAGCGTTCAAAGTGCACAGCCTCCTCCCTCACTCCAATGACTAAATTCCACTTCATTGATGCAATAGGATGCTTCAGGCCATGTTCTCCAGGGCAGTGATTGCAACTCCTCATGTGATTAAAGTCACTTGGCCAGCAGCCCTTTTCACAGCAGGGTTCATTCCTCCAGGAAGAGAGGCTGGTGCACGTTAACCACACTGAGGTTCCAGATTTCCTACCCTTGGGATTTCTGCCTCAGTAGTGAGAATACTCTGGGATTTGTTGTGATCCCACCTGAGCCCCACAGGCCATTTGGATAATGGGCATACAGCAGGATCTGGGTGCCTGTAGCCATCAATCTCCACAGCACAGTAGATATTTTTATTGCCCTTGCTTATCTGGCTATCCCTTGCTCTTTTAATATGAACCATACCAAATAAAGCTGACTGAGGATGGAAGATTATCTGTGGTATTTGTCACTTTAGGAAGGGGAGTTGGTTCAGTGTTGGCTTTTAGCATTTGCTAGGCCTTGTCTCCTTGACAGAAAACAACAGACTAAAGCCATTACCAAGAACAGCTGCTTAGAAGGGGCTTGGAATATTTTTTCCGCCTTTGCTGACCTGAACCATAGCAATTATAAGTTCTGGTTATTGTAAACTTACCACAGAACACAAGGCATACCTTAAAATGATGTCATGTCTAGACACACAATTCAGGTATAAATTATGGAGAGAAAGTAGCTTGTTCAGTGGTTAAACTGTAAAAATTTAACAAGATATTTCTGTGTCTCTAGCCTTCACTCTTGCATACGTATTTCTTTACCTCTTACCAGGAGAATTCTGTGACTGCCTCTTAATTTCTTTGTGTTGGGAGATGGAATTTCCTCCCTGTTCTCCATTTCATTTCCTATTTCTGCCTCGCTGGGTCTCAAGGGAAGCTGTGTAGCCATCTACTCAGAGTCCAGAGCTGGAGAAGAAGACTCTTGGGTCCAGTCATGACTCAGGCAAGGTCACATAAGGGGTGATGCACGGCAACCTTTCCAAAATTTGGCTTGCTATTTCGGGTAGCTTTGTTTTATGGGGTAGTAGGGGAAAGAGAACTCTGCTGTAGTGCCCAGGTGCCTGATTTCCAAAATACTCAGAATTTGGAGTCTCGGCAACATCCCAGTGAGGCTGCGTGGGCCTTACGTGTCAGGGGAAGTTGGACTCCATTTCCAGCAGGCTCATCTCTGTGGTTGTCTGATCTGGATTTCTGTCTGGAGTCACTGCTGCAGCCCTCAGGGGAATGGTGGGCACAGCTGATGGGCAGTCTCACACCTGGGGACTCGAGTCCTGCAGGCTCAGAGGAGGGGTGGCTGGCACAAGTGCTGGGGAGCAGCACGTGCAAATCACTGTCCTGCCCACCAGCAGGGACTTGGGCAGAACCCCACTGCTGCATGGGGAGGGCTCCCCTGCTGACAGGGCCTGGCTACTCTGACTTGTGTCAAAATGCAGCTCCCCACACTTGGGCTGAATTTCCCCTTGAGATGGGAATGGTTGGCTTAGCAGCTGGTATAATCTATACCTCCAGGTAGCTGCAATGAAATGCAGGCTTTGGAGGTGGAGGAGGCCTGTTGGGTCAGCAAGCCAGTGCAGGGCTATTCTCCATAGGGTATTCTGTTGTGCTTTTCCTGGCCTAATTACACAGTGAAGGAATTTGGCAAGAACATTCTTCCGTTTTTACTGGTGTTTGGTCTCAAGTTCTCTTAGTAAGCTTTTTCTCAGTCATCTCCATTAGAACAAACTGCCATCTAGAATTTCTCATTGTAGAAGCCTATTGTGGATTTTGCTGCCAGATCCAAATATGATACCTCTTCTTACCTGAGAAGCATCTTGCTGTCCCCAGACACCTGGTTTGCCATTTGTGTGTCCTCTTGAGGGCAAGGATCTAACTCTTGTCATACCTGGGAATCTCATGGTCTTTTGAAACCCATAATCACATCAGTTTGTTTCCTGGAAGCTGTCTATGCTGCAGGTCTCTGGAGACAACTATTAATGCTCAGCAAGCAGAGATGGCAATTGATTCTAGAGAAGTTGTTCTGCTCTTGTTGCCATGGGGACAGTTTTGGAATACACTGAAGAACAGTTTCACTCTATTTTCAGCATATGCAGCAATGTTCTCAATTCCAAAGGGGCACATGTTTCTGCAGTTTCATGAACTTGGAGCATCCACACTGGCAGCTGGTGTGGAAGACTTTCCTTTGGTATCCATGAACTTAGGGAGAGAAGCCCTAAGCCTTGGCTCACTCTCAACACCCATTTTTTTGGTAGAACAGCAATTAGGTCAACTGTCCCTGTGCCATACAGATGTCAGTTCTGTCCTGGGACTGTGGCTTTCTTGTCCTGACCAAGTGTTTGTACAAAGGTGCCCAGGTCCTTTTTGCTGTCCTGCTTTTCAGGGTCACAGCAAGACCTGTTTTCATTTGGATGCATTTGCATCCATTGTTTCTCCTGGCCTCTTTGTCCCTGTTAGCCAGGAATGACCTTTTTGCTGCATTGTTTCTCTGTGTTTGGCTCCTGCTTTGCTGCTGTCTGCAGGGCAGTGTGTGAACATTGTGCATCCTGCCAGGTGCCCAGTGTCCTCTGAGGGATTAATGCCCTGTGCAGGGGGCACAAACCTTGTATTTATGAAGGCATAAATTGCTATAACATCTTCAGAGATCCACAAATGAAGTGATTGTTGAAGCAAGGCCATGGAATAGATGCTGCCACTGGAATACTTTGTTGTTTTAAGAGCACTGAAGAAATTAAAACTCCCACTGCACCCTTCCAATGTCTTGCACAAGCTGAGGTGGCCTTAGGGCCCCTTTTCAGCTTTTGATTGAGTGATTGTTTTTGTACATGGATGTCTGTTTTTTTTTTTCTTTAATGGCTATTAAACATAGGGAGAGAGTGTTATTACAGCTCTAAGTGCTGTCAGCCAAAGTTTGTCCTCACTTCTGCTTCTAGGATATCCACTTGCAGTTGTCCCAGTTTTCCCTATTCATGGCTTTTAAGAGGTTCTTTTTCTTTCATGAGACTCTTGATCAGCTCAAGTACAAACAGATGGAAAGCAGCAGAGATCCAGCTCCATAGCAGCACCCAGGCCAGGGTCTTAACTCATCTGAAGTGTTTGGTGCTCAGGGACAGGGCTACAGCCAGAATTGCATAACCTGGGGCAGGATGCTGTAGGCTCCTCCATATGTTGTCCTTCACTATTATTCCATCTTTACCTCTCCCTCACCTTCCCTTTCATCCTGCCTTTCCAAGGCTCTTGTTTGCCCAGGTGGAGCTGGCTTCCTTTCCCAGAACACTGAGGTGTCCCTCTCTTGGCCAAGTCCAAGGACAGGAAGCTATGGGCTCAGCTGGCACCTGTCCCCTCCCTGGGCACAGGGGGACAGGGAGTGATGGCTGATGGTCTATGGGAGCTGAAAGTTATGAGGAAACAATTGGTGTTTCATGGAAGAGTTGTCTTGGCACCCTTTTCTGTTTTGTGGTGTTTACGAAGTGCTCTGCAATGGAAGAACAGTTTCTTTGGATAAAGGATTCTGGTCCTGCTGCTGAGTGTGTGTTGTGAATGCCAACTTCTGCTGTTCCTGGAGCCTTTACTTCAAATACCCACAAAACAGAAGCAGTAGTTAGCATAGAAATTGTCACCAATAGGCCAGCTTGCCTTGAGGGGGTGTGTGTGGTGCGTGTGTCTGGTTGTGAGCCCCTGGTCACTGCATTACCTCAGTTGTAAGGAGGCTTGGCCATATCCTGACTTTGTGCCAGCAAAAGGAATTCTCCAGTGGACCACTGTGTGTGTTTCTCCTGTGGAATGATCACTGTGTAACTTTGCCAGGGTCAATGTGAGCCATCTTTCAAACAAATGTCATATGCAAGTTTGCAAATCCTATTGTCCCAGGAAAAATTAACTTTCTCTAAAGTGTTGAAGTGTTGCAGGAAGCAAAACTTCAGACTGTACTGAATATTGAACTATGTGGAAGTTGGAGAATTTTCCCACTTCTGCTCCATGTGGAGTAACTTAGCTTTTTCAGCACCTTAAGGGCATTGACATACATCCAGAGAAGGGAATGGAGCAGAAATGCAAAATGTGAACCAGAGCTGCTTAGGCAGAGACCATGGCCTGGATATGAGACTCCCTTTTGCTTCAGATTTTATAGGATTTTTTTGGGAAAGGGCAGAGATATGATCTCTGGGAAGAGCACACCTATTCTGCAGCTTTCTACTCAGAGATGGCCTTTAGCAAGTGTGTGTGTGGATAGATAAGCTCTTAATATGGAGCAGAGCTTCTTAGAGTTCTTAACAACATCTAAGAATCACCACTAGGAACTCTGCAGGGAGAGGTTTAGTTTAATTTTAATAGAAATTTTTAATTTTAATAGGAATTTTAACTTGTAGGAAGTTAAAGTTTGGTTAGCAGTGGGACTAGCCTTTCATACATTATAGTTGGGTCAATGCTGTTGGGAACTGAACATGCCTTTGGAAGTGAAGCAGCGGATGGAGTGTGGTGTGAAACCTGCTGTGATGCTGATTCTGAATAGATGTTGTGTTGTTTAACACAAAATAACAATTTCCCTTTATGTAAGTTCTAAATATACATAGAAAGAATGGTGGCATCTGTGGATGTACTGAAAAGAAGCATCTTTGCTCACGGATTTCCATGTTTTCCTCTGGCTGACAACCCACTCTGGCATTTTGTGTCATGTAATTGCAGGACTCTCAGTCTATCCATTTTCCAAGTTGTGCTCTTGGCCACACCACAAGCCAGGCTGTGAACATTGTGAGGACAGACTCTATCACATTTTTCTATAATCTCAGCTAGTTCCTGAAGTGGAGTTTTGAGTGACTGGTGACAGATCTGCTCTAAGTTTGGAAGCAAATGCAAATTATTTCAGAGAAAATCTTTTTCACAGAGCAAGCCTCTGCAAGCTGAGGAGGAAGGATCAGATATATTCACCTAGGCTTTCTCATCTAGCCAGCTTCACATTCCTTTCCCTCCTCCTCCCAGGCTTCTGTTTCTTTTGTTTCCCCCCAAGACCATTGTTCTTGTTCTCTTCCAGTGGTTAAGGCACAGCTGGAGCCAGGAACAGCCAGAAAACAGTTTTGGGGTGCTGGGCTCAGGTGGGCTCCTCATTCCCAGCATCAGCTGCTCTTCTGTGCCCAATCCTTGGTGGCTCACAGCAGCTCCCACCAGTGCCATCATCCCCAACTTCTGCTGGATCAACAGGGTCAGGTACTCCAAACTCCTCTGCTTGTACTCTACAAGTACAAGGCCCTTTCTTCTGCACTGTTAACGGGGAATAATCACAGCAGTGAAGCTTCAAATGTGGGAAAAGGAACAGGAGGCAATTGTTTCCTCATCTCCCTGTGGCATCAGACACCCCAAACCTGAGACACTGTGGACAGAAATTTGTTCTGATAGCAGCAATGCCCAGGGAAGCCTCTCTGCAACTGGTACTAAACTGAATTTCACTCTTGTGCCAAGAGGGTTGGTAAAGGGCTGTCTCCACCTTGCCGTGGGTATTCAGAATGGCAAAGGCTGCTCCCCTGTGCTTGGCTCCTCAGGCTGAGGAAGGTGAGTGAACTGTCACAGCTCCCAAACTAGGACTGCACAGGGGTGTGGAGGCCCTGCCTCTAACTCCTCTGCAGCTGCTCCTTGTGGAAAGGAACCGGAGGGTGAATCCAGCAGGAGCTTCTCTCCTGTTCCTCAGATACCTGAGGAAGGTGCCTCCTGTGCCTGCTTTCTGCAGCTGCCTTCCCTGGAGGGCTTCCCTGGTGTCAGTGCTGGAGGGCTGTTAGCTTGTGAGAAGGAAAGTGATACTTTGGAAATTGCCAGGCTCTGGGATTTAACTCTTTAGCCTCTGCAGTGCCCAAGCATGGAGTGCTTCAACGTGCTGTGTTAGCCCCTAGTTCCCAAGTGTCCTGCAGCTGAGCTGAGCCTTCTGGGATGTGCAAGGCAGCCCACTTTCTTCCCTGCATCCATAGGATCCCAGCTGTGCAGGCAAGAAATTATCAGGAAACAACCCAGCAAGAAAAGGAGGTGAGAGCAAGTGCCTGAATTGTGGAAAGCAAAACCCTGGGAGTGGCTCACCTCCCTCCCCACCTTTCCTAAAGCTCAGCAGCACTCATGGAGCTGGAATAGGGGCTGCATTTATCAAATTCCTGTCTGCAACAGCAATGCAGTTGTTTTAGATTAGTGTACAAATAGACATTAGTGTAATACATCTGTTGTTAATCCACATCTTGGTAGAAAAGAGATGCCAACACATCATTTATTAGCCACATCGATCCTATAATGTCCTTTCTTTTGTCTTTTGAGTATGTAATGGGTTCCAGGATGTCTTTTATTTCATTGTATACCACATTTCCTCTTGTCTAACATAGCAGGACATAATGTGTTCCAGGATATAATTTATGCCATTTTGGAACTGGACACCACACAATGTATCCTGAACTTTTCTGAAAGCCTTCAGTGTGTTGTGCTCTGCTCACAGGTCTTTGCACAATTGATGGGTAGAAAGAGCTGGAAAACTAGTAGGAAGGAAAGCAATTTATTCTTAGTCCAAGGAGAGCTGAAGGACCATGAGGAACTTTGGATGCTGGCATGGCAGGCTATAACTCTTACACCCTTGATTTGTTTAGAAAGTTGGAAAGGGAGATGGTAGTCCAGCTTAAGAGCCTATCCATGACTGCTTGTGTAGAACCCTGTTAGTTTCAGTGGGATTCCACCTTGAAAAGGAACCAGTTAAGGGGAAGGTGTTAATCTCCTTTTCTTGTGAAAATTGAGAGCTGCTGCTTATCTGACTATATCAAAACTCTGTGCCAACCATAGGTGAAAAAATGAAAACCACCTCACTGTCTTTTTCCCTGTTTGGTGGTGTTAATGGGGTTTGAGAAGCAGATGACATTCACAGCTAATGAGGGAAGCAGTGACACAAGACCTGCTGAAAACTGGGGAGTTTGGTGGTAATTTTCTTGTGGAATGATCATCTGGGGAGGAATTGGCAGTGGCCACTTGCCTGATAGCTTCTGCAGGAGTCTGTTCCTTTTGCTTGTCTTTGTCATGAATTAAAATCCCACCCAGAACGATGGAATCCCAGTCCTGCATCCCCTCCCCACTGCAATATCCCAGTGTCAGCTTTGGTCTGAGCCAGATGTTCACTTTGTGGTGGAGTTGGACACTGGAGCAAGAGCCTGGTCTAAAGGGACAGCACAGGATTTCAAATCAGCTTCTGCACAGAGGCAGGATCACCATGAGCAGAGCCTTTGAATTTTAGGTCAGACCAACAGCTGTCAACTTGTGGAAAGGTTTTTAAAGAAAAAATATTTTGGCATGATAAAATATATTCCTTTTTGGTTTTGGTTTTGTTTTTGTCTTTGTTTGTTTTTGTTTGTTAATAGTTTTTTTTTGTTTGGTTTTTTTTTGTTTTGTTTGTTAGTTTGTTTTGTTGTTTTCTTTCTTTCATCAAAAGATCTCACAGGAGACAATCTGTCTTGCACTGTCCCAGTTTCCCTGCTGTGGACCCCATTCTGTCTGTGTGTGTCTGGCTTCTGATGCCTCAGTCCTGAGGCTGAGGACTGGAAGGTAATAATGGCCCTGGTAACTGCAGGCCTGAGTTCTTGCTCTATCAGAACTTTTTCTTTATTTTGTGCTGCTTTTAAGCACAGGGATAGTCAGGGAGTCTGGGGAAGGGTTGCTGGGGTAACTGAGATGTAAGACCAGAGGGAATAATGTTAATAAAATAAATTGCTGACTCTGAGCAGTCTGATAACTCAGACGAGTGAGTTCTCAGGCTTGACATCATGTTTTTCTCCTTTCCTCTCTCCTGCCCTGCCTCTCTGCCTCTCACTTGCAGGCACTGTCATTCACAGGCCTGCAGTTCAGCTAAATCCAATACGGTGTCATGCCATTAGCACACAGGTCTCCTGTGCCAGGATCTCGTTTCCAGGTCTCCTGAGAACCAAACATTCGAACTTTTTATAAGACAAACTGTTGTAGAAATAGGAAACTCTAATTCCTCTCCACACAGCTCAGCACCATTCCCGTGCAAGGGGAGATAGAATATGAAATAACAAACAGCACAGACACCAGTCAAGTGATTAATCCTCCTGCCAAGGCATAAGAATACCAGAGGGTGGGAAGGAGTGGAGAAGGTGGAGTTATTTATGTTGTGAATAACAGCTGTACTGTGCTATAAGCACAGAATAGAGTCTCAAACTGAAAGCTCTTCCTGTCTGCATTGTCTGCTTTAGTTAACAGATCACAAAATTAAGGCAGTTGTGAAATTGTGTTTGCATATGAATGGTCTCCAGATCTCAGTGTCACAGGACCTGAACACAGCTGAAATTTCTGTGTGGTTCAGAACTTTCTACTGCTATTGAGATCTCTTCTGGTTGCATCAGAGCAGATAAAC
Organism: Irena cyanogastra; assembly: GCA_013397155.1. Taxonomy (NCBI): domain Eukaryota; kingdom Metazoa; phylum Chordata; class Aves; order Passeriformes; family Irenidae; genus Irena; species Irena cyanogastra. Next base: position 595,298 of record VWZV01002812.1, on the reverse strand, counting down.
CTCCCAGAGCACAGCCCAGCTAGAAAATTGTGGTGCTTGAGAAGAACATTAAGGAAGAATAAGTTTTTCTGTTAACTGTCTGATGTATGGTCCTTTATGCTTTCCTTGATGCCAACCCTTTTCAAAAACTTGTTCTTCCTGGCACTTCCTATTGGCATTTACCTTGTTGGTACCTGAGGCAGGTAGTTGCTGTTGAGGGCCTAGATGGCACTTTGTCCTAGCACCATGAATTTAAGAGCTCCTTAGGAGGAATGGTGTGTGCCTGTACACAGAGGAGGAATTAACAGCACACTTAGGTTCTGTGCAGGTTGGGACATAGAGGGGAACCTCCAGTGACTTTCCCATGGTTAACAAACAGTGCTCTGTAAAAGATGTTGGTGCTTCTCAGCTCTGTGCCTCAATCCAGTTTGCATTTTCTCTCCCTGCAACAGAAATAACAAATATTGGAGTGACAGAAGCTGCCTTGATCATGTAAAATTCTGTCCCTGTCCTTTTTCTCCTAGACCAAGCCCACTTTTTGTAGCACTGCTCAGAGTCTGGTGAAACCCCCCTGCCCTGCATGTGCCTGGCCCCAGCATGGCCTGTTGGAGGATGTGGTGCCCCAAACACTTGACCTCTGAGCAAATTGGCTATCCTGGGGTATGGGTAAAACTGGCTTGCGGTCCTCATCCAGTCCTGGGTCCATCAGCTGCTCTAAAATCATCTCTAGAGACACACTCTGGGCTTCTAATGGCCAAGGGAGCCACTCCTAGGCCATGTGTGCTCCTGTCTGGGCCCTGCAGCCAGAAGATTGCAATTATTTCTTTGCTCTTTCAGACTTCATTATGTTGCTCCACATGCCTTCATATGGTAAAGGACACTGCAGTTGTAACAAGCTTGGCTGGAATAATCATTCCTTCTTGGCAAATACTTCCCCTGACTGAAGCTGTGCAGTGAGACCAAGGAATCATCTTTATCTTTTGCAGTGGGGTGGTGATGCTGCTCACTCAGCGCTGTCCCTGCTGAGGCAGGTGTCCATTCCTGTGGGAAAGGGAAGGAAATATCTGTGTTTTGGCTGTTGAGCCAGTGTCTGCAGCTCAGCAAGGCTAGGAATGTGCTGTTGCCATGGTGATGCAGGCTGGTCAGTGCCATGTGCTGGTGCCGTGGCTTCCCAGACCACTGGGGGAGTGGGTTAAGAATCCTGTGCCCAGTTAAGCACAGCAAGCACCAGCCTACAGAGCTGTACAGCAAATGCAGTGAGGGAATGGGATGGCTCTGTGTGAACTGTAGGCAAAGCAACACTGCAGATGCTTAAAATACCTTGGAGATGGTTGGTTTTCCTCATGCACTTTCCCAGATGAAACTGGTGCACTTTCAGGTACTCTTTTACTTGCACAACACATGGTCCAGCAGGTTAAATTTGATTCCTTCCTGCCTCTGAAGGCCCTGGAACTGCTCTGAATTTACCCCAGCAGAGCTGAGGTTGGGATTAAAGCAGATGGGGAACTTGGCGAGCTGTGCAGGCAGGATGGCCTTTGCAGGGGCCAGGCACGAGTGCACATCTGTGTGCTTCTGCCATTCTGTGAATCTAGTGAGAGAGAGGGCTCAAAGGGGGTTAGGAAAAAAAGGAGAAATCTTGGTGTGATGCAGTGTTTTGGCATGATTGAGTTATTTTGCTTAATAGTTTGGAGATGATTTAATCTTGGAGATAATTAAATTGAAGGTGTCATTTCAAAAGATAACAATGTCTGTATGAGCTCTGTTAGGTTTGGCATAAGCTTCAGCTTGTTTTGTGGGGGTTGAGGGATTTTCTTGAGTGGAACATGGGGAGGAAAGTGGAACATGGGGGAGGAATGGCAAGGCTAGTTTGATGGGATTTATTTCCACCCTTTCTTGCTATAAAATAATCTGACATAATGCAGAGCAAGAAAGCAGCCCCTGTGACTTCAAGGGGGTGAGAGCAAAATACTCCCCTGGACTTCAGTGTAGCTTCTGACAAAGGAACATCTTAGATCAAGTCCCATCTTCATGTGTCTGCTCCCATGAGGAGAGAAACTGCTCTGGGAAGCAGCACTGGGGTCAGGAAGCACTGTGAGCTCTGCAGGGACCATTCTTAGGGATGCAGGGTCCCAGGGTCCTTCTGGCTTCTCCACTGTCACTTATTTCAGCTGGAAGGTCCCTGTATGTGTAGCTGACATGGTTTGTGGCTTGCTCTGTGCCTTTTCTGCAGGACAGCTGTGCCTGACAGCCACCTCTCCTTCCACCCCAACAGGGGAACTTCCCTGCCCTGTGCTGGGCACGACTCAGTTTGTGTCCCCTGTGGGGATGTGCTAATCCTTATGCTTTGGGTACAGGTCTCCTCCAGAGCTGTATGTGATGTGGGGCACTTACCCAGCCAAAATTTAACATTTAGCCTTCTGGTATGTGACCTACAGGTGGCTGGAACACGTGTTCCAGAACTGAGGTGCCAGCCTGCTCCTATAGACCCTCCTGCATGGTTGGATGGAGCCAGCCTGCAGTCTCCCCAGCCAGAATCCCTGTGAGCTGGCAGGGAGCCCTCAGTCCCACGTGTCAGTGCTCTGCTCCATCCCTGCCACGACACGGGGGTGACCGGGGGAGCTGGGCTGCTGGGGAGAGGTCCCTGCTCAGGACACCTGCCTTGGTGAGCTCTCCCCTCACTGTCCTTAAAGAAGTTCCCTCAGCCCAGCCCTACTCAGCAATGGGTTTGTGCAGCAAGAGATTGGTAGCAGGTTTCCTTCTCTTTGAACACTGCATTTTTAGTGATATTTTGCCTTGTTCCTAAATGCTGCATTTATTTCTCTGGGTCTCAGAGCTCTGCTGCCACCAGTTTAACACCAGCTGTGTGACCCTCAGAGAAGAAAGGCTCTATGTAATCATGTGTGTGTGTCTGTACTTTTTTTCACTTTAGCTCTGATGTGAAAAGCCCTGTCTGGGCATTTAAGTGGAGTTGCTTGTGATATACAGCAATTTATGTAGAGGTTGGCAGGGTTTTTTTTCCCTTGCCAGCAGGAGAAGGAAGGGGGCCTGGGACCTCCTTCTGGTGAATTACTTAGAAAAACAGCCAACATTTAAAATTACAGGTTTGGAATTGAACTATAAATTCCAGTGAAGTAAAAGATCCATGAATAATATGTCATTAGGCTGAAATATAATTTGTTTGTATGTTTTAAGCAGTAGAAAGGAAACAGGATATAATTCCTATTAGCAACGTATATATTTTCTCTAAGCAAGAACCAGCTGCCTGATGGAAAGTTTATGTTTGCTCCACAAATGTTTTTAACTGTTTGGCTGTACTGGGTTCTTTTTCCAGTGCTACACAGAGCTTTAATCTGCCCTGGTTCAGCTGGGTTGATGTGCTGCTCTCAGTCTGGGATTGTGTGCCCTCTGTTCAGTGTGAGCATATCATGGGCTGCCACAGATTTAACACAAGATGCAGAAATCAAGAGTAAGTTTGTCTGTCTGCTCTGATGGGCATCTTGAGAATTACAAGCCATACTCACAGAAGATCTTCTCACATCTTTGCTCAGATCTGACCAACTCTTCTGTGATCTGGAAAATTCTGGTGAAACAGGAGGAGGTGTTTTTACAAGGGACTTTTTGCATTTCTCACATAGTGTTGGACCCAGTGTAATCATAGAGCACTTTTGGTGGTTTTATTGGGGACCGCATGATTTTGTTTATGCCTTTAGATGTCTGGGTGAACTGGATCAAAGCTGTTGGATTTGCTTCTGAGACAGAAATTGCCACAGATTCTTCCGCAAAAAGGTTTAAGGCACTTGTGGTGCTCTTCAGTGTTTGCTCTTTCAGCGAACAGAGGTGGATGCCAGCTGAAGAATCTGGAGTTTATCTCATTTTCCTTTATCATTCTCTGCACACTGGGATGATGGTGACATTGTGGCTGTACCTGCTTGTAATCATGTGGCTATACCTGCTATACCTGCTTATCTTACAGCTGTTAAAGGCAAAAGCTTACAGAAAACTTTTTTTAGAATTATTCCAGTTTAAAATTCTTGTGTCCTTTCTTGTGTTTAAAGTCACTTTGAGTTTAGATTAGGAGGCTGGAGTATGGGACTTGGTTTGGGAAGCTATGCTGGCTCCAAAGTGGTGCATCCCGGGGTGAATTTGGGCTCACAAAGAACTTTTGTGGGTTCTAAAAAGGTTCTGAGCTTCTTGCAAATCTTAATAACCTTGATAAGGGCTTGCTGGGAATTCAGCTTCAGAGAGATTGAGAAATAAAAAGAGGACAAATTATTCAGACATGCTCTGTGTGGACAGCTGGCACTGCAGGAGGCTGAAGGAGCAGTGTCTGTCCAGCAACACTTGGGCACAGTAAATGTGTAACTCTGGGAGCTCTGGGCCATTCTCACTGCTTGGAATTGGAAACAACTCAGCCAAAGACACTGGAATACTATGGAAGAGTATGGCATAAACAGAAACATGGTGGAGACCTGCAGCACCCCTGTGAATCCCAGGCCGAGCCAGAAAGAGTTAAAGAGCTCCTGTCCAGGGAGTAAAGGCAGGAGCTGCCATTTGGTGCTGACAGACAGAGAGTCACTTGCTGCCTGCAGCTTCTATCAATTTCCACTCCGTTGTCAGCAGGTTGTAAATAAAACCTCTGCTGGGCTGCTTTTCGTGCTGCCTCGGGGGCTGCAGCCGCCTCCGGGGGGGCTCTGATGGATGCGAGGCCTGAGGGACAGCGGGGCCTGGCGGGGCTGGCGGGGCCTGAGGGACAGTGGGGCCTGGCAGGGCCTGAGGGACAGCGGGGCCTGGCGGGGCCTGGTGGGGCTGGCGGGGCCTGAGGGACAGCGGGGCCTGGCGGGGCCTGGTGGGGCCTGAGGGACAGCGGGGCCTGGCGGGGCCTGGCGGGGCCTGGTGGGGCCTGAGGGACAGCGGGGCCTGGCGGGGCTGGCGGGGCCTGAGGGACAGCGGGGCCTGGCGGGGCCTGAGGGACAGCGGGGCCTGGCGAGGCCTGAGAGACAGCAGGGCCTGGCGGGGCCTGTGGCCATCGCTGGGGCAAGGGACAGTCCTGGCACCCCATGTCCTGCTGGCATGGCCCCAGAGCCTGCCGGGGGCAGGGGGAGGCCTGGGGCACTGTGCATTCTGTGGGGATCATCCCAAGGAAATAAACTGCTGTCTGATGTGAGCTGGCCTTGATTTTTTGGCAGCTTAGAGAGAGAGAAATAGGATTAAAACTAAATGGAGGAATTCCTCTTTTCAAAAAGAAAAATGGAAGAGGAGGGAAAGGGTCCAGCTTGAAATTGAGTTTAATGTTGCTGCTCGCTCTTGGAGCTGCTCAGAAGGCATCCAAAAATGGACTTGTGTGTTTTTGGAAGTACCCTGGCCCAGCACGGCGAGGTATGGAATGGGGGCCCCGAGCTGAGCTTTGTGGCTCCACAACCAACTCTGTGTGATGGGGACCAAAGTTCTCAGGCCAGCTTTTCAGAGGCAGTCAATAATTTTTGGGCTGTCTGGTTTGGGAGTTTCCAAATCCAAGCAGCTTCCACTGGCTTCTGTTGGTCATTTGGGGCAGGCAGAGCCTTAAACAAACAAACAACCACCACACCCTGCTGCTGCTGCTCAGACATCCCATCTTAAGACACCCAAAGTCTCCAGTTCCCAAGTCCTCTTTCCACACCAGAACATATTGACTTTCATCTTTGTCTGTTTCTTCATCCATAAAATAATAATTTTGCAACCAATTGCTTATACCTGATAGCTGATGTAAGGATAAAAAAAAAGTTAGCTTCCTCAAAGGAAACAGTTGTGAAGCAAACTTTACAAATGTGGTGCCAAGGCTTTCATGATGGCCCTGTCTCTATGGGAGGCTCAGATGCTGTGTAACTCTCCGTTTTGAACTAATTTAGAGCATTTCTTTTCAGGCTGCTGCGAGTCTTGTCCTCTCTGAACATGGGTGTTCCCATTCTCCAGTTTATTTTTCACATCTGTGTGGTCATCTGGAACAGCTAGTTCCCAGGGCAGGCTCTATGGAGAGCCTTGGATTGAGCAGGATGGTGTCCATCCCCAGAAAATGCTGATTCGAGATCACTCCAAAGCAACAAACCCAGGAGGACACTGGCAAAGCTGCAGCTTTGGGGGTTTGAGTGGTGGCTGTGGGCCCCAGGTCTCTGAATTGAGGCTGAAAGCTTTTAGATTCTATTAAATGGGCATTTTTATTTGCATTTGCTGCTGGGATGAAGGCAGGGGCTGCTCATGTCTCCTCCTGCCTGAGGGCAGAGTGTTTGGTGCTGTAATTTTATCTGTTCAGCATCTGCTCTGTTACACCCCTGCACTAAACTTTCCAGGTCTGTCTGCAGCTGATCTGCTTCAGTCCCACTGGCATTTTTTGATGGGAATTTTATGACTTCTTTCTTGCAAGTTTGGTACACATTTTGTTTTCTTTGGAGCCAGTGTTGGCTCCTCGTGCCTTTCTTTTGGAAGCTCCAGTGATCAATGCCTTTGGTTGTGGGAACTCTTGCAGAGAAGAGTCCTGTCATCATTTATGGGGGTACAGGAAAAACAGATGAAGAATTGTAATATATGCCAAATATTATCCTCAGAACTGCTCTTATCTGATATCTACAGCTGTACTTGTTTAATGTTAATAATTATTTTGCTTAGCTGGACCTTTCTGTAGAGAAGTTTTTGTTAAAAAAGTGGAGTTCTCTGAAATCAGGCATCTTTGTTCAGCAACTAGAATTATCTGTGTTGGTATCTGTGTGCATGATTCCCTTTTACAGCATTGGGACTGGTTTTGAATAATCTGTGTTTTCTAAAGTCCCATTCTGGTGGAAGCCATCAGCAGGAAAGGAGCTGTTGTGGTTTCAGAAGTTGGATGCTCTCCACTGGCTGGATAAGATAAAACACCTTATTTTTAATCTGGCACTGCTCTGCCACCCAGATTGGCTCCTTAGGTGGGTTCTTGAAAAAAAAATAGGAATTATTGGGTAGCACAAGCCAGCAGGACTTGATTATCCATTTGTATCATTGTCACATGTGGTGTTTGTGCTGCCTTATGCTCAGTCACCATCTGCTCCTGAGCCTGTTAAGTCATCTGAGCAATTAGTCCAAGGCTCATTCATCAACCATGGATTATTTATGTTTATTTTTGGATCTCATTCATCACAGTGCCTGGACCTAATGAAGGGAGTGTGGTACAGATGCCAAGGCAGGTAAATGAAATAAGTAAACCTAAAATTTCTCAAATCCCCCAGTAACTTTTGTAACCAAACAAGCTGATTTTGGAGACAGAGCACTTGGCCTTTTAAGGGAAATCTGTTGTTCAGTCTGGAAATTCAGACTAACAATTAATCTTTAACTCCTGCATCACTGTTATGACCCAAAGCAAGGCATCCATTCCTTTTGCAAAAGAATTGTAATCCAAGCCCTGACCATTCAGGATAGTGATGATAAAACAGGAGCTATTAAAGCACTCACTTTAGCCAACAGTTACAAAAACATTTTTAATAGGTGTAAAAGTGCCTAAAAATGTTACCTGCCTACACAAAGAAGTTTAAATCAGAGTAAGGAGTAGTGTGTCTCTTAAACACATCAGCCTAAGATTCAAAAAACATTTTTTTTTTTTTTAAAAGTGAAAAGCTTAAATAATTTCCCCAGAAAGCCAGTTTGTAACTTAAGCCTTCCCAGGGAATGATCCAACGTCCAGTCTAATCGTTTTATGTGACTATTTAATCTACTGTTTAACAAACAAAAATACTTGCAGTACCATAGCAACTACTGCACAGATCAGTGCCCTTGGGACAGAGATCAGCTTCCTGATCCAAAGCAAACCTGCCTACTCTATATTTTAGGATATACTTTAGGGTAACCTCGTGGAATCATAAGGAAGACTTTCAAATGCAGGCTAAAATGGACCCATTTTTTGGATGTGGCTGTTTCATTCACTGGCCCAGAGATGCATAAATATGCTTCTTGCTTTGGGATAGATATGCAGCCATATTCTGCAAAGCTTCAAGGCCATGAAGGTTTTCAGCCTTTTTCCTGGGTGTAGGTGTATTATAGCTAGAAATAATAAAATTATTTGTGCATAGAACCAGTGTGTGTTGAGTTTCAGAGGAATGCCCAGTTAAAGGTTTTATAAAGGTAATAAAGAACCTCTCCTCCTCTGACTGGGGCTGGAAAGCTTTAGGAAACTTTGCAGAAGCACTGGTTTTGATAAAAGGCTCTCTTGTGGGTCTACACCCCAGTACTTCTGATTCCCTTCCTCTCTTCTGGATGTTTATTCCATAGCTTCACTGCTGCAACTGAGGGTTTTCTGTCCCAGCCTTTCATATGCTTTGCTCTGGTGCTGTTGGATCTGCAGCATATTGAGGAAATTACCCTGGGCCACAGCACAGCTCAACAATTAAAATTAATTGAGATCAATCAGCTACATTTGTGTCCCCATGAACATGCCCTGGACCTATGGCTGTCCTGGCACAAAGCAACTGGGCTTTATTTTGGGCAGCATGGATTTATCCTTAGGCTAGAGATACTTCCAAGCCTTCCGTAATTTGTTTTGCATCTAGAACTGATTTTCCCAACAGAACTGAGTTGTGTCAGAAAACACTGACTCTGTGAGTGTTGTTGTTGTTGTTGTGAGAGATGTGTCAGAACTGCTGGCAGGGACCAGAGAGGCAGGAGTGATGCTGGTGACCAGCTCCAGGTCTCCTGGTGGGCTCTGTGGCTGCCTGGGAAGGGTGGGAAGGGATCAAACCAGGGAAAGCTGAGACATTGGAAGGTGCTCATCACCTGAATCCTCCCTCATCAGCTGCCCCCAGGCTGGAGGACATGCCAGTGGATGCATCCTTCTCTTGGAAACTCTGCAGTGTGATATTTCCTTCTCTCCTCTTGCACAGCCAGCCAAATATTGGCAATTTGGGATTGTCTTTGAAGCACAAATCCCTCTCTGGTCTTGTTTGCAAGGGAGGTCTGAGTGGGACAGAAGAGCTGGTCACTGTCCCTGTGTGTTATACAGAGCACGGGGCTGTTCTTGGGGTGTTTCCCATCCTCTGGTTGGGTGCCTGAATCCTTGCATGGCATTATAGCTTGGTTTGCAGTCAGGAAAGGAGATATTTTGGGATTTTTTAATGCTCCCAGGAATGTGCATTGCCATTAAAGTTTTTGGGCAGTGATGGTGTGATTTGTATAGTAAATATTTGTCTATTCTCTTTCCCCTGCCCCTATTTTCTGCTTTTCTTTTTTCCTCCTGTTATTCTGTGAACTTTCATTTCTGCTCTCCCCTCTCCTTATTAACAACACCAACAAAAGCTGTTAGTATGTTTGCCCAAGACAAATAATTTATCACATATATAAGTGTAAATTTTGAGAACCTTTCTGGTTCAAAAGCATAAATAAAATGTTGAGCTATCATGATCCTAAAGCAAATTACAGTACTTAATCTAAAAAGAATCTTCCCACATTGCAGGATCTCTGAGCACTCTGTGTAAAATGATACCTACTAAGAAACAGAACTTATTAATGAAAGTTTTGACAGAGAAGATTTCACTTTGAAAATAATGTTCCATAAAGCTTTTATAATAATTCGGTTTGAAACAAGGCTGTGCAGATACAATAATTTCCAGGCTGAGTAATCAGATGTACCTTTCTTCTGTAGTTTCTTTTTTCCCCTTCTCCCTTAAAATCCCTCCTCACAGTTGGACCTGCCATAGATTTAATACTGGAAACCCCCAATACAGTATAACGAAGACAAAAAAAAAGGAAGGAAAAAGCAGGAGGACACTTCCTCCAAGCTTTCTTGGACTTCTCCTTTTCAAATTATCCTTGGTCTTGAAACAATTTCAAATCAAAATTGTACTTTCCAATACAACCCCAATAAAAAAGATCATGGCCTTTCTCAGTGAGCTCTGTCTTCCCCTTCTGTCCAATCTGTGCCTTTGTTCTGCACATAACTCATAATACCTGAATATACTTCATAATACCTGAATCCTATCAATGCCCTGCCTTGCCACTTTAATTGCTGTAATTTATTCTTAAAGTCTTTAATTGCATACTTGAGGACTGTGCTTGTTTGTTGTACTGAGAGCTGTACCTGGATTATTTACTCAGAGCTGTGAGGTGATGTTTTCCCATTTATCCCTTGGGACACGATGGGAAAGGCTCCTTCGAGTGACATCCTGTGGGGTTTCAGGGGACAGCAGGGCCCATCCATCTCCTGCTACAGCAGAACTTCAGGGGAAGCTGCAAGGCACCATGCAAGCTGATGGGGTCAAGCAAAGGAAATCTTAAAGCAGTGGAGATCTGGGTTAGATCCCCTGGCCTTGGGTTAGGGATTGTGTCTGTGACGGGACAGTGGTTGTACCAAGTTGTACCAGGTGTGTAGCAGTTCACCTAACTCAGGTTAAAATCACTGGGAGAGTTCACAAATTGATTTTCTCTTATGCATCATTTGTAAATAACCATTCTTGCTCACACTGATTGAGGGTATGGGGCTGTTCATGTCACTTAGAGATTCTAGAGGAAATACTCTTAGCAATCTAATGACTGGTACAGCTAAGTTTGTTGCTTGGGCAAATCAGCTTATGGTCATTAAAGGCATTGTTCTAGCAGGGAGAAGGAGCTGCTTGTCCCCTCCCAAATTTAGATGATATCCACATGCAGATATTTAACTCAAAATTGCTTTGATAGTCTTGTACTTTAACTAGTGCAAATCTCATGTAGAAATGCTTATTTTGATTTGCATTAGGAGTAGGGATGGGCATGTGCTCTGCTCACTGCAGGTTGATGAGTGTCAGGACATCAGTTTAGCAGGCTGCTGCCATTCTGTGCCCTCTGCACATTGTGACACAAAGGACAATCTGTTGGCTAAAAAACCTGAATGTGCTAGGAAATGGTTCCCCTGACTGAGGTTTATCAGTGAATCCCAGAATGGGTTTATCATTGGATCCCAGGCTTGGGTTGGAAGGGACCTTAAAGCTCATCTTGTTCCACCCCCTGCCATGGGCAGGGACATCTTCCACTCTCCCATGTTGCCTCAGGTACCTCTAAATCCCCTTTTCCCATTTCCCATCCAGCCCTCAGTCAATTCTTGGCCAGAACTGCAATGGGGGCATGCACAGAGTCTGCAGCCTCACAGTTTGCACACCTGCTTTAAATTTTGGTGAGTACTAGTGATTTTAGAGATAATCCAGCACTGACATAGCTGGATGCTGCCCTGCTGGAAAGGTGCCCGTGGGATTTGGCAGTGACATCTGGAAAAAAGCTGAGTGTTGTGCCCTTGCAGCACCATGAAGGAAAAGCTCTGCAGGGGTGGTGTTGCAGTGATGCAGTTTTGTGCTTTCCAGGTGAATCAACTGTGGATACACTGAAGGCCATCTTGCTTTTAATGCAGTTTGCTGGCATAGGCCCTTGGCATTGGGATTTATCCTATGCCTCGATAGGAGTAGCATTATCTTAATTGTTCTTGGTGTGGTGCAGGACAGATCCAACCCTTCAGGCTTTGGGTGGGAAGGAGTGAAAGCCTCTGGGAAGCACAGGGGTGTTTTTCTGTTGTCTGGCTGCTTGATTAAATTGCTGGGAGTTCAGTTGCCTGAGCAGCTGAGTTTTAGTGCATGATTTGTGTTTTCAGGGTTGTCAGGAGGCCTAGATCCTTGAACAAGCATGTTTTTTGCTTTTTTCTTTTTCATCTTAATTTTGAATAAATAAAACTAAATTACAGTGACAATTTCTGGAATTTTACCACTCTCAAAGCTTCTCCAAATACTGGGCCTGCTCAGATCCCAGGCAGCCAGGTGAGGACCATCTGTCTATGAGTAAGATAAATTAAGAGGTTTTCTTATTGGTCTGCCAAAGTTATTGGTCTTAGAGTTGGGAATGGAACCTGAGACCTTTGCTGTGCTCCTCAGACCACCCTTCCAACCACATGCTTATGTTTCAGTGCTCAGGCTCCTCTCAAACACGTGCAGTTAGTGATCTGTGCTGCTCATGCTATCAAGCATCTCCATTAAATTTATTATCCTGCAAAAGATCTAAGCTTTTGCATAGCTACACCCTGGCTGTGTTCCTTTTGTGAATTATTTACGGTAGTATTTTTGGTCCTCAGTCATCCAGTTCTGGCTAAAACTCTTCTTCCTCCAGTTTCCTGCCATTTATCCTTCATGAAGCCAAACTTCTAGATTGTAGGATTACTGCATTTCAGGTGTTGTTGTTCACCTCTCCCTTAGAAGGAACAGTTTTATCCAGCAGACATTACTGAAGCTCTAGGTAGCAGATGAACATTTTTTCCTTTTAAAAGGGATGCTGTCAGAAGCTTTGTATTGAAAACAAGGAATTAGAAGTCTCTGCTTTTAATAAACCAAGGTTATTTTGTAACATAGGGAGGGGTCTTGTTTTTTAACAATTGTGTTTTTGCCATCGATTTTGTTTGCTGCCATTTGAGTTTCTCAGCTGGACAATGAAAAATATTCTTATTTTAGCCAGATCTTAGAGTAAGCACTGCTTTTCACTTCCATCAAGAGAAGTTACGTGTGGGAAGGCTGCAAGGGATCAGATATTTTCATTATTTCTGTTGTTTTCTTTTCACTTTTCATGCTCCAGGACAGTCCTGTGATCTTTGCTTTGTCAAGCAATTATTGCTGATTTTTTAAAACCCAGCAGAACATGTCACCAGAAGTTCCAGCTTTGGAATTTCAGAACAACACTAAAAGCTCACCTGTGGAAAACTTACGATTGAAGACAGACTTTACTATCTTCCCTCTAGTTATAACAGTGACTGCAAAGGTGCTGGAGACATAAAAGATAAATGCATTGCCTGTAGTGGCTTTATAGCCAATGCAACTGCAGAAAATTACCTGGTTTCTTACTGAAGGTGAAGAAGGAGAGAATTAACTCTTCTGATACCTGAGAGATGTTTTGTGAGTGTGAAAGCTGGTCCTTGCTAATGGAGATTTTCTCAGTATTTTTGACTCTAAATGCAGATGTTATGTAGTCAGATTAAGTGACTGATAATGTTTCAACAAGAAAAAAGGAATTACTCTGAAGGGTCTGTGGCAGAAGGGCAGCAGCAGAAGGATGTGTGTGCCTGTGTCTCTCTCCACTCTTGCCCAATCCCATACAAATTAAACCTATTTCATCTTCCTTCCTCCATTTTACAAGCTATGCTGGGGTTCACATATTAACCCCAGTTTGTCTTAGCTATAACAGCATTACAGATGATGGATGGGCTGTCCTGCATGTCCTTGTTCACTTAACAGAGATGGAAACATTCTTCCTGCAGGCAGGTTCTCATTTCTCTTTCTGCTTTCTCCATTGCTGTCTGGTTGACAAGAAGATCTTTGTTCTGTGGGAGTTTATCTGCTCCTGCTGTTTGTTCTGCACCTGGAGTCCAGATACTGATTCGTGGCACTGTGTAATCCCATCCATAGCAACCCACTGGGACAGCTTGAGCAGTGTGGGGATGCTCCAGGTGGGAAGGATACAGAAGAGGGAGATCTTTGAAAACTGGAGAATCCTCTCCTGCAAATGCCTTGCAAAACAGAAATGTCAGGACAGCCCCGTGGCATCAGTCCTGTGGGTTTGAGTCCTGAGATTTTCTTCAGCAGTGCCTATAATAATGGTAAAGGGTCTGTTTTGAGAAAACTTTTGACAACCTCTGAATGCCCAGTGTGGTTTAGAGTTTCTCTTTGAAGCATTGAACTGTCTTTTTGGGTATAGCTCTTCTCCCCTCCCCACCTGCTTATCTCTTTATCTCTTTCATGCTAGGCTGGGCTTGGTTAAAATAAACAGTGGAGTTTTTAGGGCAGCCAGAACAACAACAACAACAAAATCTCTTCAGTGAAGTGGCTACAGGTCCTTGATTGCTTCCATCCCATTTTGTCTTGAGGCTATCCTTCATGCTTTCTTGGGTTAGATGCTTTTATGGATATTAGCATCCCCTTTCATCTTGGAAACATGAATATTTTGGTACCAAATAGTGCTAAACTTGCCTTCATATGAGAAGAAATTTTGCTCAGCCAACGACCAAGAAAATGTGGCTCAGTTGCCTTTTGTAATATTTGCTGATTAACTTCCAGTTTGCTCTGTCTCCCTCAGTTTTGTTGCTGTAGGTGTCAGCAGCAAACTTGTTCATGGTTGAGTTTATACCAATGATACACTCAAAAAAGGAAAAGGCTTTTTCAACCTTGACCTGCAATAATCCAGCTAACCAAATGTGTGGAGGGAAATTCAACCCTTAAAACGAGACACTCGAAACTTTCAAGGTCAGAGGAATAAAAACTATTGTGCATTTTTTGCTGCTTTAGCAGAAACAGCTCTGTGGACCTCTAGTGGTGTAAGGATCAGACTTTTAGCCACAGCTTTTTTCTGGAATGTAGCTGTAACACATTTCAAAAGTTGTTCTGAGTTTGCAAACCTGGTCTTTATATGTTGAACTGCTTTACTGAAGAAATGCTGGATTCTTTGGCACTTTATTGTCAAAAGTTGAGCAACATTTGAAAATCTAACTAAAAAAACCTTGCCCAGCAAAAGGGTGAAAACAGTCCACCCAGTCAAAAGAAAATGCAGATATAAAGGAAGAATTTAAGGTCAGATTTCACCCCAAATTTAGGGCCTGTGTTCTCAAAAAAACATCATGCAACATTTCTCTCAGACTTGGACTTCACAGAACATTTTTTTCTCTGAAAAATGTTCTATGAAGAGAAATGTTTTTCCTCCACCAAGAGCTGTGTGTGTAATACAGAACATGGTATCCTTTACATCCCCACGTTTTCCCAGCACATCATGAAGCAGTTCAGTGAGACAGGATGGGAGCTGTCACCCAGAGCACACGAGGGAAGAGGTTCTGAAACCAAACAGTGTGAAAAACGTGGAAAGAGGAAAGTTTCTCAAATTCTCCATTTTAGTAATGTGAGTGGATCCAAATCATTGCTTGAAGTGCTGATTTCAGTTGTCAAACTGATGTTGTCTCTGCTAGGAGGCAGTTTTTGAGGCAGCTATGGTGTGTGAGATGCAGAGGCTGCACATCCCACCTGGCTCCCTGCTCTAATACAGACCTGATGCTGTGGAGACACCAGGGAGAAGGGGAACCAAGCCAGTTTATGGTGCACTGTCCCAAACAGTTCATAAAACAGTGCTATTTTCTTTAAATTGCAAGTTACTCCTCACAAAAGAGCATTGTATGACCACTCAGTTGTATGTATTCTTCCCTGCATTTGCTTGTCTGCTTCTCTAAAACCAGATTTTATTGCAGCAGTGACTACAGAATACTCAAAGCATCAGAAGTTAGATACCTGAAAGGACGATTCTGGGTTTTTTATATGTGGTTAGGCTGTGACAATCCCCACAACAAACTGGAAGGGGGAAAATTCAGGTCATCCTGTGCTTACCCAGCTGCAGCAGCTAGAGAAAATGCAGTAGAAAGACAGACTGGCTGTCCCATTCCTAACAGGCAGACATGGCAGAGGAGAGGACTGTGAAACTGGCCTGAGACCATCATTTCATTTGGGAATGTGTTCATAACAGTTACTGTAATTTTTCACTGACCTGATCACAAATTTTCCAGCAGTTCTCCAAAATGAAGCTGCTGTTGGAAATAAAGGTGAAAGTTGTTCAGTGTCAAATCCTGCTTCACTTGTATTCAGGTTGCCAGTGTTGTTTCTTAAGATACCAGCCACTTCACAGCAAATCTTACTTAAATGGAAATGGGCTAGCAAGGCTAAAGGCCTTTGAAATCCATCAGGATTTCTTGCACATTTATTAACATCCTAAAAGTGTTTGTGGGTGTTTTTTTTTCTTTCTAATTTCAGATTTTCTGGTGGAATGGATAGATTACTTTATTTAATCACTTGGAGTTGATGGGAGGTGTTTGAAACAAAGATGATGGACCAGGCTCCCTGGTGTCCATGGCATGACTGCATGTGCAGCCCTTACCTTGCAGAGCTTTGGGCTCAGCTCTTGGGATGAGAGCAATGAAGCAAAATGATGCTGCCTGAGGAGCTTTTCAAGCAATTTGTGTGCACAGAGCCCCAGATTTCAGATTGCTCTGATTTTCCTGTCGTTTGTCTTGCTGTTGAATTTTGCATTGCCATTAGAAGAGTTCACCCTCACCTTCAGAGGCACTGGCTTGGTTCTTTACATCCTGAAGTGACTGAGTTCCCTGTGTAACCGTGGCCACTGCTTTTGGAGATGGAGTTTGGATCTTGGCCCATTTCTGCTGACTAATTCAGTGTTTGTGATGTGAGGAGGCCACAATTAGTAGGTGAGAGATGGATGTTGGCACGCAGAAGATGAGAGAAGGCAGTGGAAGGATAGGATGCCACTCAGCAATGTCTGAAATGGAAGACAAAGATCTGGTGTGCAAGTTGGGGTCCCTTCCAGCAGGAAAGTGGGCCTTTGTCTTGTGGGACAATGTTAGGGCACAAAGCCATCCTACATGCTTGGAGTGGGGAGCTTAACAAATGAGCTCATTCCTACTGAAACTCTAGCAATCTGAGCATATTACTACTATGGATTAATGCAATTTATTTCTGTCACTGACTGATTCATAGAGTGTTCTCCTGCAATTTGCAAAAGCACCTCGTGAATCATTTAAGTAGGAATTAGAAAATTAAATGCTTCTTTCCACTTCTGACGCTAGTCCTTGGAGCCAGGCTATCTGGGGGAGGTGTGAGGGAAGGGTGTGTGACTGTGCACAGAGAGTCATGTCAGCAGTTTCTCCTCTGCTTCTCTCACATCAGAGCTTGGAGGACATTAACATGTCCAGGAACCCTCTTGCTCTGCTTCACATGCTCACGTTGGGGAGAGGCTTAGCTCTCAATCCACAGCTTTGCCCAGGTTTGGTGGATCAAGTGCTACATCTATTTTATGTGAGCACCTCTGTTTTGTGTTTAAGACCCACTTACACTGCTCTCCTGGCAGATTTTGGGCTGCCTGCAGCCAAATTTCCCAGACAGGCACCAGCTTTGTACCGTGGGTTTGGGTGTCTGGCTTTAGCAGATAACCCTGAGCATGGCCACGTCCTTTGGGAGACCATGGACAACAGCTGTGGCCACCTCAGTCTGCCCAGAGCACCCACCCAGGATGGACAAGTGTTACCTGCTCCTCCTGTGGGCCTCCCAACCTCCCTGTGATTGCCACCACACTGCCCTGCTAAGATCAGCTAACTGCTCCTCCAGGAGCTGTTTTTCTTCCTTCACCTCTGTTTTTCAGGAATTACTGGCTTACCCTTCCTTCCTGCCTCCTCTTGTGGGCCAGTGCTTGATTCTGTCTGTGCCCCAAAGTACTTCAGTCTCTTGGTATTTTCCCCTTTGTTACCACCCTGACACTTTGGAGTGGGGCTCTGGGGCTGGGTTTGGTGATGTGCTGGGTATGTCCCACTGCTGCTGGCATCATCTCAGCCCTAAAGGGCACTCCTACAGTCTGTGTATTTAGGGAGCAATAAATTGGATATTTAATGAATAAACTGAGACCTAAAAGGATGGCACCTTCTAGCAGGTGGTCCAGTGAGCACTGCAGACTGTGGGAGAGCCACAACACTTCTGCAATATGTGTCCAAAATAGTGTCTGAGATAGTTTGATTCATTAGCCAAAACCACTGAATCTGTTTTACCTGCAGTGTACCTTTTCCAAAGGGGCTTAGCAAGTGAAAACATCAGGTGTTGTTTCATTAGAGTATTCCTCAATTTGCAGGGTTTTCTCTCTTTTTTTTTTAATTTAAATGACTATGCTGTAGCTTTAAAGCCCCAGAATATTGTAAACATATTGCAAGCACATGCTTTCCATGCAGAAAACCACAAAACAATAAACCTAATGTTGAAAACCACATTAAAACAAGGGAAAATCACTTCACTAATGTTTTGTTTCATACTATTTTTTAAGACTTGGAATGGAGTTGAGTCCATTCTCTTGGCTGCTAATCAAAGAGTCAGCATGCTTCACATAGGAAAAATGTAAACTTTAGAGGGCCAAGGATTTTACTTTCAATGCCCCTTTCAGACAGTGGTTTTTATGGGTTAACAAATGTTAGCCAATACTTCTCTGACAGAGACAATCAGTGCTCGGGTATCTGAGAGTAGCTGAGTTCCCTTTGGGGGACCTGGAATCACTTAGTTCTTGTTAGCCCAGTGATTAGAGTTGTTGAGTTTTCAGTGTGTCACCATTTTCGTAACCTGTTAAGGAAATAAACAATATTTACAAAGGGAAATAAATTAATGTGGATTCCTCAGTTAATTGCATTCATGTCTTCCTAAATCAAGATGCTTTATTTGGATTTGCTGGAGGGCTACAATTCTTGTCAAAGGCTGATTGATTTGGACTTTTCTGAGCCTTCATCTGGATCTGATTCCCTCTTGTAAAATCGACCAACAACAGAAACATCTGATAAAAGGGCTTTTCACTTGGAGCCCTTTACAACTGTAATTGCAAATTATCAGCCTGAATTAAGATGGGGGAAATTATTAGTAAAAAGGTACTTGGCTCAATAAGTTCCATACACTGTAATTTTAGCTAAGAGTCTTCTGGCTGCTTTCACATCACATCCCCTGATTATTCAGAAGCATGCCTGTTGGTCTCAAACTCAATTAGATGATCTCCTTCGGCCATGAGATCACCTCTGGTTTTAGCATTCATAAAACCTTTTGGAGGTTTAGAAGACTTGGCACAGGGTGCAGTGGCAGCCACAGGGGCCGTGCACTGCTCTGCCTTCCCTGCCTGGGTCATCTGCACTGGGGAGAACTCAGGAGATTGCACAGGGACTGGGAAAGGCCACAGGGGAGCTTTGCACTCCTTAGTGCACAGTAAGAGCCTGAAAGGAGAGATGCAGGACTCTGGGTGACTCTTCAAAATGCTGTTTATTGTATCCAAGATGTTACAGCAGTCCAGGGTAGGTGACAGCCTGTGCCTACAGCTGCCAGCTCCAGCTGTGGGCATGCCTGAAGACCCTTTCATTTTGGTTACAATGCATTATGTATTTTTCTTTACTGAGCATCTTGATACACAATCAACACCTCACTATTACCTACAGCCTATCATAACTACTATCATTACCATATTATGGTCAATACTATCCAATCACATGAGTATGTTACAGTAAGCTCAAAGTTGTTTCTCAGTTTTCTTGCAGTGGAAAATTCTTAAACCTTTTTTCTACTTGCTACATTGACATGTCTTGTTTGCCTGTGGTATCTTCTGCTTTTCCTAAGACCTATTTCTGCTTGGTAAAAGCATCTTTTTGTTTGTGGTCAACATATCCTTTGCTCTAGTCATAAAAACCTCCTTCCAACTCGACATAACCTTTGCTTTCTTAGTTGTCCAGTAACAACTGGCTCAGCAATCCTCAATTTGCACATCTATTATTTTGCTGTATCAAAACTTGCTTCTATCTTTCTCAGATTCTGCATTCAAAGAGCTTTCTGCCAAACACACATATCTGTGAAACTTATCAAACTTTCATCCTTTCCAACAGTGCACAAGGAAATCACAAATGAGAGCAAACCAGTGCTCCTTTGGCATTTCTCAGTGCCTGAGGCAGAATTGCTTGGGAATCCAGAAATGAGGGAATGTGAAGTGGGGTTCACAGTGTTGAGTGCAGTCACTAATCACCAGGCCACTTCCCTCTTGCCTGGGAGTAGAATAACAAAACCAAAGCAAGCCAGGAACACTCCTGCCACTGAAACTGCTCCTGAAGGGTGCTCTGGTGCCATGGATGAGTGCAGTGTGGGAGGAGAGGCTGGTTTAGCTCTTCAGTGTCTTCCTTTAAGAGTTTTCATAGGGGTGGGGCATCTGATTCCCCCTTCACTGCTGGATTTCTGTACCAAACATCCTTCCTTGAAGGTGTGAAGTGATTTGCTCTGTGTGGGGTGTGATCCAGAGCTGTGAGAACCTTGAACCGAGCAGTCAGTAGATGTCAGTAGAAACTGAGCCATTTCTCACCCTGTGGGGCTGGGCTCTCCCCTCAGTTCAGCAGAGCTGCAAATGTCTTGGTTGTGTTTCAGTTCTTGGTGATTCTTCTGGTCAATGCCCTCTCTGCACACTCCCAAGCAAACCATGTAAGCACAGATTCTTTGTATCCTTGGATTTATTTCCCAGGAACCAAGCTTCTGCCTGGCCCTGCAGCTGATCTCTGCCTCATTTGTTGACTGGCTTCCCTTGTAGAAATGGTAAGGTTGGAAAAGACCTCTGAGGTGATGAACTCCAAGCAAACAGACCCTCCAGAGGCTCTGCTGCTGCAGTACAAGTGTTCAGTGCTCACAATGTAGCTTTTGTTCTTGGCCATTGCCTCCCTTCCCTCAGAACTCCCACTTGCTCCTGTGACAAGCCTGGCTGTAGATATCTCCAGTAAGGTGAGTATGTGTAATCTGTGTAAACATGCACTATTCCTCTGCATCCATTTAGTCTGGTGGAGTTCTGCCTTCATTTTGACTCCTAAACCTGCCTGGCTTTCAGTTTTTGTTGCTCTAGATGTTCCTTAAGTATTTCCCACCTTTTTTTTTTTTTTGTGTGGTTAATTTCCAAGACATGCTACAGAGTCATTGATGTTCTCCAGGGCATTTTCAGTCTTCTGCTCAAAGGGAGAGAAATCTGTACATTCCTTTCTCAAGTCCTTATGGTCTCCTCAAGAGCTCCTCAGATCTGCTGATAAGATCAGAATGCTCCTAAGCATCTGATGGATGTAATTATGGCCAGTATGATTCTCCATTGTGAAGATTAGGAACACCACAGTGCAGCAAATCACACCAGGGAGTTCCTCCTCTCCTGACACATGTTCACCCTGCCTTGCTGTGCCTTAGTGTCATCTCAACCAGGGTCTGAGTCATTGGAATTTTGGAGTGATTTGACTCCTGGCTTCTGCCTCAGGGTTTGGTTTTTTCCCCTTTTTTAAAGATGTGTAGCAACATCCCTAATCCATAGCCCAAATTTAGTATCCTGAATCTCTGCCCAAAAAATCGTCAGATGAAAAGTTTTTAAGCTGTTTCCTTTCCTCTCTGGGTTCTATTTTCCCATCTGTCTCTCTAGCAAGAGCCATTTGCTCTCCCTCCTCCCTCCAGAGAGTCTCTGCAGTGCCAAGGTGGGACTGAGGAGGGAATGCTGTGTTGTTGCCACCTCTTTAGAGGTTGAAGCCAGGCACCTGGCAGGCTGGTGCTTCTCATCTGCCATCTCAGGCTGCAAACATTTATTTTCCATTAAAAATTCCACAAGACATTTAGTTGTTTTGATTGAAAATGCTGTCAAGGAGTGAATGAAGTGTAACCAGAGCAGAAGAATGCTCTTGTCTCTGCAGGGAACTGGGAGCAGGTGCTTGGGTGGGAGGACAGGCTGCACAGCCCAGGGAAGCTGCTGAACCACAAACCACTGCAGTCTGGGAGGGTTTCCAGGTCAGGAATTTCTTTGTGCTTGTCCTGTACACTTCCACACACAGCAGCTATTGGCTGCTCTGGAAGTTGGGATCCCAGGGAACCTGGCACATGAGTCTGACTGAATTCTTAAAGTGGTATTTTATGTGTTAAGCTCTTTGTGTGGAAGAGAGAAGAGATTCTGTTATTTACTGTGACTGGCACCTTGTGTAGCAGGTGACAACCTGAGCTGTTGCCTCTTCCCTGCCATCCCCTCAGTCCATCTAAGCAGCCTTAGCACAGTTCCTGGGCTTTATCTGAACCCCTCCTTCTTCCTTTGTGAGGTAAACCAGACCAAACTAAGGGGGTTGTTGGTCCCCAGTGCCTTCCTGAGTACAGATTTTCAAAAGCTTTTCAGGCAGGACTTCTCTGTGTGTGATACTTTGCCAGTGTATGCCTCCTCTATCTCATTTTAACTCTTTCTCTTCCCCGTGAACCAGTTTCTTTAGCCTGTTATAACAAGATTGTCATATTCTTATGCAGAAGGAAATTTGTATGACCTTAGGTAACCCAAAGTCCTAAATTTTGGGCCTTACCAAGTGTTACTTACATATTTTTGAGCAAAACAATGCTGGCTTAGGTGTTACATGCCAAAAGTGAGCAACTGTGTGCTGGAGGAGCCATTGAGTGGCAGCTGCTTGATGGAAATGTCACAATTCCTGAGTGTCCTCATTGTGATTTGAGGCAGACCCAGATCAAGTACTCTGAATCACAAGGATATTCACAGCTTAATCCAGGAGATGTAGTTCAGGTATATGTTGTGCACCAGACATGGCACAGGGTGGATTTTTTCCATGCCATAATTTTCCCCTTCTATCACATTGGATTGGATCTGTAGTCTTTTTTTTTAGCATCTTTGTTTTCAACTGTCCTTGCCCTGTGTCATCCCACAAGCCCACATGCCTGGGACAAATGCAGCCCATGTGGAAGCTGGTCAGGAGGGCTGTTCTGCCAGTTCCCTCTGCTTGTCCAAGGACAAGGAAATCCCCTGTGCAAGTCTGGCCCTTCTATCGCTCCTTTCTCTTATTCCACTTTGACTCAGCAGGTTTCAGAGGAAGCTTAGATTTTCATCTGGCATGGAAGGAAAAACAGTTACCTTCCCATCACAGCTCTTTGTAGAGAGCTCTAAATTACCATCCCAGCTGTGTGTAATGCCTGCAGAAGAACAGGATCCATCCTGCCCGTGCCAGCTCCCGCTGCTGCTGCCCCCATTCCCGCGCAGATGGATCGGAAGCCAGCTGGGAAGTGACAGCCTGGTGCACCCTGCCCCAGCCTCTGGGAGCAGCTGCAAGTGCTATACACCATGGAGCTGCCTTGCATGGAGGAACAGCCATCATTTATTCCCTCCTGGATCGTCTGCCTGGGTTGCTCTTGGATGTGCAGCTCCTCTTTCATCTGAGACTTGGCAGGCGGTGCTTTCCTGCTTCACTGAGCTCTTTTTCAGGGAGAGACAAAGATTTTACTTTTTTTTCTTTAAAGGGGGTGTGGAGGAGAAGTCATTTGCAATCCATAATTTGGTCCCAAATTGAGAGCAGCAGAACTTTCCAGGAAAGGATGAGTTCCCCTTTGGCATGAAATTCAGTGGTTTTCATTGTTTCTGGTTCTTTGCCTGACTTTTCAGAGATTGCTGAGCATATGCAGCTCTGCCCAGATTCACTGGGATACAGAGATGGAGACTCCTGGAAGTCACACCTTCCTCATTTAACTTAAGCTCATCTTACTGGATCACTGGAGGAATTAAACTTTAATAAGTGGCAGATTTATGTCATCCTTTAAATGACTTGCACCTCACACTGCATTTTCTTTTGATTAATATCAGGCAATGATTTAATCAACACTTTTAGTTACAAGCACATTTCATTCCTGGCTGGAAGTTATAAATCAGCAAACTCTTTGAAAGGATGTAAATAGAAACCTACAGAATTAATTTGTCAGCCAAGAGGTTCTCGTTTGTCACAACTGTTACTCTAACCATGAGAACGTGTTTTTACAATTACAAAGAAATGTTCACTTCAAATGGTATATTACATTAAATAGAAAAAATATGCTGTCAGATTGGAACTCGAGCTGGGGTTATGGTGGAAGCAACTGAATAAACCAATGAGGAGAAACTAAAATAGGATTTTTCTATGTAAACCCATCCAGTGAGTTACCTAAAATACATTGTGTGTGTAATTGAATATAATCCACATACAAGGTAAACCAAATAAAAGCAAAACAAAACCTTAATCAAGGTGCTAAGGAATAACATTAAAACAAATTGCCAAATATATTCAGAATTTAGGGAAAAAAACTCCAGCTGGTGAAAAGTACTTTCTACAGGGTGTTTAGAACTTCTGACATGATGGGTCTGGAAATGCTTCCCATAATTCCAGTTGCTGTGTTTGTTTTAATTATATGTGCTGTATGTTATGACCAAATACACATAACAACAAAAATTATAAGCTTCAAAGGAAATTGATTAAATTTAATTAGACTTTGACAGAAAGAAAGAGTTTGAGTTAGATAGAAACAGCAGATAATAAAATAGAATTGGGAGAAAAATGGCTAAATTTGTATACTAGTGTAGCTGTCTTAAAAGAAATGAGAGCTTTAGCAGCTCCAGCCTGAGGTAGGAGGGTCCAGAATCCAGGGAAGTCTCCCCAAGGCTGTCTGGAGATGGCTCAGGTGCTGATCCACAGGGGCTGATATACAGGGATCAAAAGAAAACTGCAAGAAGTAAAGGAAGTCATTGCCTTGTCAATGTCCTGATTGATAACTGGAGATCCTAGAAAACCAACTGATGAGCCACGCAGATAAAGGAATTACCTGTTTAAGGAACTGGTTCAATGGATGAATGCATCCCAGTGCAAAGCAAGCAGATGGAATATTTGCAATATCCCAGCTCAAACTGCAGACTATAATTTATGTTCCCAGCGTGGTAAAAATGTGAACATTTCTGTGGAATGAGATAAAAACCTTGGGGAAAGGTTGGTACCCCCCCGCTGTGGTGCTCCTCCTCAGCAGAGGGGAAATTGCTGTCTAATTGTGGCTTTGGATGCTTAAACCTCTGGATGGTTTCTAATCACTAACATGAAGGTGCTTTCAATAACTCTGTGTGTCTGCCTGCTCTGCAGACATCTCAGGATGCTTGGGCTGGGTTTGTTGGTTTGCAGCAGTGGGTGCAAGTGCCTGTGCATTCCTGGGATGTGCTGGGAATGCTGCTGGGACAGCGGCGTAGGCGGCGGGCACTTGTGGCCATGTGCTCTCCAATCTTTCAACGTTAGCATGCATGCTTCAAACGTTTTTTTTGGACCTAAGTGAGCAAAATTAAATGTAGCATTCAATTTGAGATGAGCTGCTGATTTATATAAAACACACACAAGATTGCCTGAAGTGGTTGTGGAGCCTCCAGTGTTGGAAATCTTTAAGAAGCACTTAGGCAAACATGTCAGGAATGATAAGAGCTGAGCTGATCCTGCTTTGGGATGAGAGGCTGGGCAGATGGCCTCCCCAGGTCCTGGCCCCACGGCTGGAGGTCAGAGAGGCCTTTCAGAACGAAATAAAAAACAAAAATCAGACCTCTGCAGATCAGCTCTGGCCAAGAAACACGCCCATTGTTAGCAAGTACAAAAGGAGAATTTGAGCCACTTGCACTTCATGAGCCTTAAAAAAAAAACCCTCCTGAAATAGCATCCAGTTGTTTAAGTGACTCAGATTTTTCTGCTTTGACAGCGTGCTTGGTAAGCTACATTGTTTTGAATGATTTGCTGCTCAGTTCTGTGACATTTATTGCTTTTTGGATGAAAAGGAGAAAACTCCCCTAGGTCTGTTTAGAATTTGTTCATCTGTAATTTCCACGTATGTTTCCTTATTTAGCGGTTGGAGTTGGAAGTGTGTGTTGGCATTCCCTCCCTTCAAATTTATTGAGTTTCACTCAGAAGAGCCTCTATTCCTCTCTGTTGGGCAATGTGTACAGAACAGCTTATTCAGCAGTTGCTAAATAGGTGATAGGTATGTGAGGTTTCTTTCCCTTTACTCCTCTGCCCTGTTCCCAGCCTTGCCTACAGTTGCATTTTGGAACTGGGGAACATTTTGGGAATGGGGAGCTGCTCTGAGAGCTGTCCCAGCAGGACGTGCCTGGTGCCCAAGTGCAGCCCACTCATGGTGTCCCAGCCACATGTGTCCCAAACGTGTCCCAAACGTGTCCCAAACACTGTGGCAGTGGCTGGTGGGGCCGTGGGACTGGCAGTGGGGTGTGTCAGGAGGGAGCTGCTGGCCAGCCCCAGCTCCCAGCCCCAGCTCCCAGCCCCAGCTGCAGGGAACAGGGCCAGCAGGGGCTGGGGAAGAAGTTGATGTCATTGGGTTGACCTGGGAGCCACCCACACACGTGCCCAGCCCCACCGATGGCTGTCATCTCCCACTGTGCGCCCTGGAGCACCTCCTCCCTTCTGCTCTCACGGGCTGTGGCTGCTGACCTGCTGCTTCCAGCCGTGGGAAGGGGTTGGGATGGGGCCTGTAGCTTCAGGAAGGTCACTGTCTTCTGGTGTGGAGTGATCCCAGACCTGTTACTCTTTTTCCTCAGTATGTTTTTGTCTAGACAGTCCCTCTTCTCTCTAATACATATGTGTCCCATGGCACCTGGGTTGCAGGTAGGACAAGCAGCACAGCTGCTCTGGATGCTGGGGGTGTTGGGAGTGACCTCTTTCACTGCAGGGCTTTGCTGCAGGTATTTTCAGTCCATCCTGAGTCACAGCTCTGGCCATGGATGCCCTGCATCGCTGTCATGCTGCAAAAGGAAGGCTACGTGGCTTCTCAGACATGGAGGCTGAATATTCTTTTTAATAAGTGGGTTTTTTTCCTTCATACTTAAAGATCCTTGAAGAGTTCAGAAGTCAGATCAACATTAACACAGAAGAGAAGTTGGTTAGATCTTACTTCAGCTACCAGTGTTCATGAAGTGCCTGTCATGTTGATAAGGAGTGAGAGGAGCAGGAGCTGTACAGATCCCTCTAACAAGACTTGCTCTTGTAGAGAGAGAAAATCAGGCAAATATTTCACCACTAAGGTAAAGTCACTTCAGATTAAGAGTGTGGGTGGATGTGCCCACCTTCCAGCTGGCTCGCTGACTGAGGAAACGTCAGGCGACAGAAGCAATAAGCTCCAGATAGAGCCCATGGGCTCCAAAAACCTCTCCAGAATCGTGAGCAGAGGTAGAAAAGTGCCAACATTCAAGTAATTCTTTCCAAAATGCTGCCAGAAATGATTTAATAATGTTCCACTCCTAGCAGTTCTTCCCCGTTGCCTTTCATTTCTGGAGGAAGTCCTAGTGGCATTTTCTGGACTAGACGTAGCCCGATTGAGATCAGGCTTGAATTTCATCTCTTCCCCTGTGTTGTTCCAGTCCTGTTCCAGTTGTGAATCCTCATTCCCAACCCTCTGCAGGCTCAGGAAAATTTCCGTTCTGGCCACAGTGGTGTGAGCAACCTGGGGGTTGGTTACTCATTTAAGCTCTTTTAATTTCCTCTGACCACTGTCTGGCAGAGCTGACGGCTGCAGCACAGACTGCAGCCCTTTTTCCATGCAATTTGTAGTGTTTTCTCTCCTAGGTGAGGCCACTGAATGGGTCAGCCAGGAGAATCCAGTATTGCTGGAGGTTGTGTGAAATTTTAAGCTGCCTTTTATGCCTGTGGGCTTGTAGTGTTTGTTTGTAGGTCATCACTTCTGACTCTGCAGGGGTTACTTGAACAAATTCACTGTATGGTTGAACCTTTTGGGTTAAGCTGGTAGATGGTGACTTAGAAGAGCCAGTGGTTGGTCTCAGACTGTGCCTTGTACCTCCTAAAAGATCCTCTGCAACGTTTGCTGGTCTGTGATGATGAAGATGGGAGAGATCCCTCATTTCACGTGGGTGTGGAAAATCTCTGCTCTGTTTAGGCAGAGTTCCCAATTGTGTGTCTGACTTTATTTAGCCATCTTCACATGGCAAGGTTGCAACCAGCTGTTGAGTGAGTTGCAGACACAATAATTTAACAGGAAAATAAGTAAGTGAAAAAATGCAGTTGATGTATGAGAGTTCATCTTCTCTGCCGTGGTTTGAAGACACTAATTCAGTTATCCTTGAGATCCTGCACAGGTCATGGTAGGCTATCTGCAAACTTTGAAGAGAAGTTGGTGCCAGTGTGTGTGTTTGGGGACAATCCCATTGTTTACACACAGGTTTAGGTTCCTCCCTTTCCTTTTAGTGTAGCTGATAAAATGAGAGAATCAGTGGTGTTAGTTTACAGGAATTCACACCCTAAAAACTTACTGAAAACAAGAAAGAAATGCTTTGAATTCCTAATGTGAAGTGCACAGGAGATCCAGGAATGATCCTTGTCTGTGGGTTAACAGCAGGGATCTGTATTTTCAGGGCAGTGTTGCTCTTGTGGAAGGATCCAGGAGCTCAGATCTGATCTGTATTTTCAGGGGAATGTTGCCCTTGTGGAAGGATCCAGGAGCTCAGATCTGATCTGTATTTTCAGGGGAATGTTGCCCTTGTGGAAGGATCCAGGAGCTCAGATCTGATCTGTATTTTCAGGGGAATGTTGCCCTTGTGGAAGGATCCAGGAGCTCAGATCTGAGCAGTCTCTTGTGCTGAACCCTAGAAAAGATGGGTGTTGGTGCTGAGTGAGCGCTGCCATTGTCACCTTGGAGTCCCCTTGCTGTCCCTCTGGGCTCCTCAGCCTGGAGTGAGCTCAGACCCCAGCAGCTCAAGCCCTTGTGTGTCACTGCTGCCCTGCTGGAAGCTGCGGGGTGGCTGTCCCAGCCTTTCAGCCTCTGCAGGGGCACTCCCGGCCCCTCTCCCCAGCACTCCTGAGAGCCCAGCCTTGTCCAGCAAGGCTCCCCTTCTAATCAGAGCCGGAGGAAAGGAGTCCTCAGGGCTTTGTTCGGAACAGGAGCTGATAAAGATCCAGAAGGTGATTTCACTCCTCTGTCCATTGATCACAGGCAACCCAGGGAGACCAGACCAAACACAGACATGCCGGCTGTGTCCCAGGGTTATGTGATACAAATGCTCTTGCTAAAGAGGTGGGGTTTTTAAAACTCCCCTTGATTATGTGGTCAGTGTGTTTAATTCTTTTCTGTGCTACATTATGAAGTGGGATAAAATCTCAGTCTCTCTTGCTTTCAAGAGTATTTCCTGTGTCTCCCTTCCTCCCAAATGCCCATTTCTTCTTGCCTAATGGCAGGAATCTGTTGGAATAGGACTGGGGCAGTGTGTGAAACCACTAATACACAGCAGCCTTTAGGAGGATCAGGGATCCGTGGTCCAGAATGCAAATACATGCTTTAAAAGCGTTCCACTGAGCAGGAAGGGAGAGAGGATTAAAGTTTCACTTCCTTTTCACTTTTATGGGCTGAAGTTATTTGTCAGTTGGAAACATGATAAATTAGACAAACATTATCCTTTCCCTCCTCCAGGTTGCATGTTCTGCTTTGCATTTCACAGTGCAATGAATAACTAAGCTTCATTATCACCAGGCTGTCAGCACTGAAAAGCTATTGCAGAGCTCTCTGCCTTTAACTGAATCGAGTGTGCTGTGCACCTCATTCATGGCTTCGTGCATTTGTCATTCAGAGTGTGAATGGCAACAAAAGATGACTTTGGTTGGAGCATTGCTGCTGCCTGGTGTTCACAGGTCGCTTTTCAAAGCTCCACCAGCATCAGGTATTTGCATTGTGCAGTCACGATAATGGTATCATGAAATAAGTACAGCAGGGACCATTTCATCATTTCAATTACGTGATTGAAAGATGTGGGGAGCTGCAAAGCCACCGAGGTTAAGAATGCCATGATGTATAAATAGCCTTGGATAAGGGTAAGCATTAAATTGGATGCAGATGGGTTTGTGGACTTTGCAAGTGGCTTGCTTAAGAATGTCTGCACCACACACCCAACCATGCATCCATCATGGCCAAAGTGCAGTCTTTGTCAGCAGGTCTGAATTATGCTAAATATACCTAATTTGTACCTAATATTTTGTGTGAAGTGCTTTACTGCAAAGGATGGCATTGTTCTTCCTGTTCTGCATTTACAGAAATGGTGGCACAGAAAGCCCTGGTGGTAGAGCAGGTCAGGTGGGAGCTGAGGAGAAAACCTGCTTTTGGGGCAGCCCTTGACAGGAAAGAAGGTGTTCAAGAGAAATATGCTGTGGAGTTTTCCTCATGGAGCTTCTTCCTACAGCAGCCAGCACTAGAAGTGAGCTTTGAACAGAGGCAGTGAAATCTGCTCAAGGACTTTCCTCTTCTTGGGAGTTGGTGGAGGGTCCTTTCCCAGTGCCTCCCTCTCTGAAGTGGCATTCCAGCACTGGGTTCTCTGGGATTTGGGTCTGCCAGTGAGAGATTTGGGTCTGCCAGTGAGGGATTTGGGTCTGAAGGCAGAGCTTGGGCCCCTGCCTGGCACACACAGCATTCCCAGCCCCATGACAGGGAAATGTTCTGTCAGCCACACCAGGGGGAATGAGCTGGGCTGGGGACAACTTCTCCTCATGAGCCTGGATCACTGACTGGTGCCGTGCAGAGCTTTCATTTCTCACCTCAAGATTAAATCTGAGATTTAATCTTTATTTTTGCAGTGACTTAGTCTTCCCAAAGCTTTTGGCAAAAGGGTCAGCTTTGATGTTGGTCATAGCCAGATGCTGTCATGACATGAAATGCTGCCCATCCCAAACTTCCACCACAGTTCCATTTAGCAAAGGAATTTTTGAGAAGGATCTTTGAGTTGGCACTTTCAAGTACTGAGTGTAACTCTGAATTTATAAACTTTTAAGTTGCCACCAGACACAAGTTCTTTTAGTGTGTGACCTCCTGTTCCCATCCTGGAGAAACAAAATGGGGCAGGATGGAGTCAGAGTTTGAAATCTCTATAAGAGGGCCATGGCCACCTCCAGCTTAGATGTGGGAGAGAGTCAGAGCTGTAGAGGGGTAGGTTTGGGTTAGACTTTACTGAGAGATGACACTTTGAGACTAAAGCCTGCAAACATTTTCTTTCTGCAGTCTTGTTTTCAAAGATGTTGTGGCAACACAGCAAGAGGAAGGTCTTTTCACAAGGCTTCAACCTTCTGACCAGCATTAAAATTGCTCTTGTTGGGGTTTTAATTTGGCTTGTGAAGAAAGGGGTGTGCTCCAGCAGCTGGTGTTGAATATAGAAGCAGCTGAATTTTAGAGTTGCAGCTCTGAAGTAATAGTTTTGAGCCTTCTCTAAAATGTGCTATTTTTAAGTGTCAGTGCAGAGAAATGATCTGTGCAAAAGGAACTTGGTGATCTATAGGCAGTACAGGCTGCATAGCCAGGACATGTTATGTGAAAGGAGAAGGGGGAAAAAATAAAATTGAAAAAGGGAATTATAGGAAACTAGTACAGGAGCACTTGGTGAGCAGTTCTTTAATAATTTAGAGAAGGTTCTACCTGGTCTAACTCAGCATTAAAATAGAAACCATGGGGTAAGATTTGAGCTGTAACATTCCCCTGAGGTTAGTAGCAAAGTTTATTCCAACAAGCTAATGGGCTTTTTTAGAGATATCTTTGGTCTCCTAAAGTCAAACTCGTGGCTAGTTCAAAGTTTTATGGCTGTCTAAGGTACCAATTTTCATTTTCTATATGTTTCCATACTGTGCAGTTTTTATGGCTACACTAGAATTACTGATGTTTGTGCATACTTACCAAGTTATTTAAATATCCTGGTGACTCTTAGCCCAAAACACACAGTCAGGCTCTCCAGGGAAGTGCCTGCTACTCCACACAGTTGACTCATGTGGTATACATTGCTGAGAACAGAGCCCCTATGCTGAGTGACTAAGATAAATTACAAAAATTGTGTTATTTTCAGCCTACATGCAGGAAACTCTGAAGTCAATGAACCTTAGGAAAGATCAACAAATGCAAGATGCTCTTTGTAATTTTTTTTTATTAATCTCAATGTTTTGCTTATTTAGTTCTTATAGTTTTGGATTTTTTGCTTTGTGTCCTTACTTTGTCCTCACCCCAGGCAACTGCTGAGCTAACTTGGTGAGAGGCAGTGGGAGAAGATAAAAGCTTGGGACACTTCTTTTCCTTCATCTTTGTCTCATTGTTGGGATGCAGGAGAGGTCCCCCTAAACCCAGGGAAGAGCCACCGTGATGGAGGAGGAAGAGTGAAACGGTCAGCTCAGGCATGGACAGCACAGTGGGAGATCCAGGGGAGAAGCTTTTCCACTGGGAAATGGGCTCAGGTGTGGGACCTGGGTGCCCCACAGAGCCAGGAGAACTGGGATGGGCTGTGAGTGCAGGGATGGGATGTGGATGCAGGGATGGAGTTGTGGATGCAGGGATGAGATGTGGATGCAGGGATGGGGTTGTGGATGCAGGGATGGAGATGTGGATGCAGGGATGGAGATGCAGGGATGGTGTTGTGGATGCAAGGATGGAGATGCAGGGATGTAGATGTGGATGCAGGGATGGGCTGTGGATGCAGGGATGGGCTGTGGACGCAGGGATAGAGATGTGGATGCAGGGATGGAGAAGTGGATGCAGGGATGGGCTGTGGATGCAGGGATGGGCTGTGGACGCAGGGATAGAGATGTGGATGCNTGTGGATGCAGGGCTGGAGATGTGGATGCAGGGCTGGAGATGTGGATGCAGGGCTGGAGATGTGGATGCAGGGATGGGCTGTGGATGCAGGGATGGAGATGTGGATGCAGGGATGGGCTGTGGATGCAGGGATGGAGATGCAGGGATGTAGATGTGGATGCAGGGATGGCCTGTGGATCTTCCTGCAAAGAGAGGCCTCCTGAGATGGTCGCTGAGCTCCAGGTCTGGAGTATTAATGAGTATTTGAGTGTTTCTGTCAAATAGATCATAACAGTGACTGTGGCATGGGAATCCTTGTTCACTTGATTGTTGTGTTAAAACCCCCCTAAACTCCAAATTAGTCTGTTTTGCAATGCTAATTCAAAACCAGGATAAATTTGCATGCTGGCTTTCATTTAAAAAAAAGTGTCTCCTGTACAGATTTCTGAATCTGGAGCTTTCAAAAAAATACAGCTATTAATATCTGAAAGAAATGAGCTGATGTCTAACTAATGATCTTGCAATGCTGCTGGGAACATGGTTTATATTTTTAATTTTATATGATGTCAGCAACCACTTCTAGGGGCTGGCACGTACTGTGGGTGAGTCCAGAACATTTCAGAGACCAGCCAGCATTTTCAAAGCAGCTGTAAGAGTTTTGACTCCTGGGCACTAAGGAAAAAAATGTTCTTTATGAGCTAAGCCCATCCACAGTGCTTGTTTCCCAGGCTGCCTCGTTTATTCAATAATTTGAGACAGTGTTGGATTAAATTTCATCTTCCAAGCCCTGTCTGCTGAAGCTGCTCACCAGCTCTGTCATTTATCAAGGACACTACATGCAATCCTTGATTTGATTGCTGCTTCTCTGGAAACCACTAACAGAGGGTGAGAGCATAAAGAAACAGAGAGGGGAAAAAGAAAGGCAGGAAAAAAAAATCTGCATTTCTTGGAGGCAAGGAGTCCCTGGCTAATCTGCTGAGCCCTGCAGTCCCCAGAAGCCAACTCCTAACCCAGAGTCCTGTCAAAAATGAGTCCTTCCCTAGTGTAATACTGAAGGAAGAATAGATTTACAGCTTGCTCGGGGATGACAAGAAGCTTTTCTGAGACGTCTGTGCTGGACCCACCCTATCTGGGTCTGATTTTTTTGTTTTGAATGCATCTCCAAACAATCACTGAAGATAAACAACACGAGCAGGGAAGCTTAGCCAAGTGGCTGAAATTACTGAACCTTTGAAGACTAAACACATGCAAGATCAATCTTCCCTGTAGTCTTTCCTACTGAAACTGGATCATTTCTTGCTGCTACAGGAAAAATTGTCTGGAAATCCCACAAGGCCTCCCAGAAAGACTGGTAATCCCTTACCTGCAGCAAACTCTGATGTGTTTTCCCTCAAACAAACTTTCAAGCCTTCCTTGCTGGGCTGCTTTTCTTTTTTCTTACCAGTTTAGGAAAGAGTATGGATTAGCCTAATAACTCCTGGGGTCATCCAGAAGCTGTTAAAGCTGCTGATGTCTTTGAAAGCCTTGTTCTCTGCAGCAGCCAGAGCTTGTGCTTGGCTTGAAGTTGGCTCCACTGCTACTACCCATAACGTCAGTAATTGAACAAGGAACATTCCTGTAGCAACCTTCATCTGCATTTGCCCAGATCATTTTCAAATTCATAAACAGCCTGGTTTCAGCCAGGTCTCAGAGCTGTTTGCCAGTGTGTGTGTGCTGATTTGGGCAGTGCTGCTGCTGTACAGTGGGGTTACAATGCTTTATTAGGCATGGGGAGAGCTGGGTGTTTGTTTCCAGCCCTGGCTTTGTGCAGAGGAATTGCTGCCATGCTCTGCAGTGTCTCCTGAGGTACCTGCAGTGAAGCTCATCAACCAATGTGTCACTAATGACTGGAACCCAGCTGAGCTGGATGCTGCTTCTGCCTGCTGAGAGCAGAGCTGGAGCAGGGAAAGCAGACCTGGGAGGTGGGAGCAACCTGTGGCAGCTCCTTCTGCTTCACTTCTCCTCGTGGCCTGTTCTAAGGGGAGGGTGCCACCAGTGTCCAAACTAATTGTGATTGCAGCTGCAGTCAGCAAAGTCCTTGCCTAGGTCTTGTTGGGAATGCTGAGATGCCACTGTTGCTGCTTCAGTTTCCTTTCCTGAGGCAATCTGGGAAGCAGCAAGGTTCCACAAGAGTGCTGTGGTGCAGCCCAGAAGCTACCAGAGGTTTGTTAGTGGTGTCTTCCTTTAAGTGCCACATGTGTTCCAACTCACATTAAAAGCCATATTTATATGTTAGGTGAACCACACGTCTTGGTTCATCCCAAGTCTGGAGTTGGTGATGTATCCCTGCTGTATTAAGAGTTCTTGCAGCAAATGTGTATTTATTTGTGGGCACTTTTGGCCATCCACGAAGTGTTCTGTTCAGCTGAGCTGCAGTTTCCTTACACAGCACTATTTAGCACCACGGTGCCTGAGCCTGGCTCTGTGCAGCAGCTAAAAGATTCCAGCAGCAGTGTCTGACCTACACTGCTCAGCCAGGGCTTGGTCTGACCCTTCTCCCTGCAGCTGTCCTCCCTTAGCTCAGGAGAAGCTGTCCTTGTTCACTGAGTGCAGCCTCTGCCTCTCCAGGCACTGTTCTTCCTTCAGGAACTCATGTCTGCAGTGTTTCCACATTTCCTTCCTGAGCAGGTTCATCCCTCAGTCTTACAGCAAGGTTTTTTCTGGGTTTTTTTTTGTTGTTTTTTTTTTTCCCCTGGATGCTCAACCCTGGATGTCTCCCCCTCATCTGAATCCCTGCAGGATGTGTGTATAAATTCAGGGATTGGGTGACTTTGTGCACAGGCAGAGAGAGGTCTGTTCCAGCATCATCTGCTGTCTAGAAAGCACTGTCTAAACACATCAAAGGGAGCACTGTGATGTTAAGGCTTGGCCACAGTCCCAATCCCTTATGGTCTTCAAGCCCATCCTCCTGGAGCAGCTGCTTGTGGAGCTTCCACCAGGTGCCTACAATGAGGATTTGACATGGTGCCACTTGGCACTCAGCCCCCAGCATTATGGCCTGGAAAAAGCAGCAGAGGCTTAGTCCTGCTAGAGCAGACACTTTCCAGGTACTCTTGCCTTAATCCCTCTGTCTGTCTTCTTTATCCCAAAGAGCAGGAAAATCATGATGGAATTAAAATGGGATTTGCTTGCTGCAAAATCCTGAGCAGCTGTCTCCTCAAAAGCTGCATATTTTAGCAACTCTTCTGTGATGGTCCAAGAGGTTGGTGGTGAGTTGCAACTGCTGCTTTTTGATGGGATAAGGACCCATCATCCCTCTCTCTTTGTGCTGTCAGCTTCCAGGCTCTGATTTCCAGAAGAGAGAGTCCTAGATGGGTTAAACAAGAACCATGTCAAAGATTTCTGTTCTTCAAAAGTTTGAGATAAAGAACAGAAATTCCTTATCAGCTACCCTTATCTTTGAATCTAAGGAAAGCAGATGGAGAATGAAGGCACAGGGATCATGTTGGTCACGTTGGATCAGATCAAATATCCATCTATCCCCTGGTCTTGTCTCTGACAGTGGCCAGGAGCTGATGGCTGTGGAAAAGTGTGAGTAAAGAGGCAAGTGTAGTAATACATCTGACTACTCTGCAGGCCTGAATCCAGCAAGCTATGGCTTAGGCATGTTCTTAGCTGTGAGCTGATTTTATTCCCCTTTTTTAGCCTTCAGTGGATTTTTCTGTAACTTCCTCCAATCCTTTTGTGAACCTGTGAAAAATTTGGTCAAGGGCAGTGTCCTTGGGATGATGTTACAGTGCAAGGCTCCTGGCAAAGTTACACAGCTTCACTGCCTGCAGTGTGGAAGAGCAGTTTTCTGCCACAAACTCTGTGATCTTGGTCAAGGCATTTTGTTTCCCTTATGTAAAATGAGGATTATGTATTCCTGTTTCTCAGGGAATTGGGAGGATAATATTTAGAGGTTGTTCAGATACTAGGGCTGAGAGATTTATAGAAACATACATATTAAATTAAGCAATTTGGCCTTAATCTGATTCCTTTCTGACTTCCAACAGCCCAAGCCATAAAACCAGGCTGTC
Organism: Irena cyanogastra; assembly: GCA_013397155.1. Lineage (NCBI taxonomy): Eukaryota > Metazoa > Chordata > Aves > Passeriformes > Irenidae > Irena > Irena cyanogastra. Next base: position 559,330 of record VWZV01002812.1, on the reverse strand, counting down.
TTGCTTTTAATTCTTTTCAAGTTGGTTTCTCTCTCTCTTAAAGAAAAAAACACAGACATATCTCTCCTTTCTTTATTATGCCTAATATTTGTGCTGGACATGCTCTTAATGTGGGTTTTCCAGTGTTAAACCATGAGATACAGGATGCTATTGTACCTTGAATGGGATATCATAAAAAGCACTACAGATTTAAAAAGTTCCCAGGTCCAGCAGGAATTCACAGTCCTTGTCACATTCAAACACCAGACCCCTCCATAGCAGAGTTTAAGAAGAGTCTGGTGTTTTCCTGATTAAGGAGTCTGAGTGTCTCCTTGCTGTGGCTGGCTCAGGCTGAAATGCTTATCTCCAGAAAGGAGGGAAGAAAGAGGAAAGGAATAAATTCTCCTTGGTGTCAGGTCTGTCCTGGTAGGTGGAATGTTCTTCAGGGTGGGTGACACCTGTGAAATGGTTGAATTGAGTGTGTTCCGTGCTATGAAACATGAGACTGCTGCCTTGTCTGCTCTGTTCATGCAGAGCAGAAACTCTGAAAAGGCTGATTTATCCATGTCTTCTGTTCGCTAAAAATGAGAAATCATTCCTGCACCTTTTCATTTGTAACTTCATGGAACTCCACATGTGTGGCAGAAATTAGATCTTCTAATTGATTTATAGTCAATCAGTGGCTGTAAAGCCATTGCATTCCTCATGAACAATTTATAGAGGTCTGAAAGTTCACCCCCTGAGCTGCAGTGCAGGCTTTAGCCTGGCTGCAACGTGGGTTTAAAACTGTTAAAAATCCCTGGACTTGCAATCCTCTGGTGTTTGAGATTGTTTTAGAAGGTGTTGGCTCTGAGGTGGAGAAGGGGGTGATGAGAGAGCAGCAGTGAGTGCCTGCAGCCTGAGAGCTCTGAGGCTGCAGAGATGGGGCAGCTCTGGCCAGGGCTGGGGCTGCAGCATCACTCTGCAAGGGACAGAGAGGCTTCATTGCAGCTCTGTGTTCATTTAGCCCAAACCACTGCACTGACTGCAGGGGAGGTTCACCCTGGCCCTTGCTCCTGTTTGAGATGAGGATTTGGGAATGTGGAAATAAAGGTGATATAGATTGATTGTGTTCTCCTTTACTGCTGTTAGTGCATATCATTATGTCATTGGAAACCATTGCATCAGTTTTGATCACTTAAACATTTAACAATTCATGTACAACCAGGAGCAGTCTCTGCTTCTTCCCAGATCTGCTGTTGGAAAGTATTGGAAGAAGCAATTACACCCCCAACCCTCAAACAACCTCAAAATCAGCTCTTTCTGGGAAAAGAAGCAGGGAAAAGGAATATATATGCACTGGTGTAGCAGCAAGCATCAGTTTTGGCTCCAGCCACACAGATGGGTTTGGTTGCTTGGTGTTCATCCCCCGTTGCCAGTTATATCTTGTGAATTTCCAGTTATCATCATCCACACACAAAACCCCACAACCCTTAGTTATTAATTCTCCCTTCCCACTGACCTGGCTCTCCATAAATCTTAGGCCTGGAATCTTTCTTCCTTTCTTCTCCTCCTGCTCCCACCTCTTTCTCTCTTTTTTCTCTTTTAAATTAAACACATTCCAGAGAGAGGCTGGGAGCTGTTAGGAAGCCCTGCATTGATGGGGTTTCCTTTGGGATGTGCAGGCTGATGAGATTCCTGCCCCTGCTTCTCCAGCCTGCAGCAAGGAGTAAGGGGAGACATCAGCCTGTGGCATCCAGCACTCCCTGTTCTGCTCCAGAACCACTTCTGCATTCTGAGTTCACCAGGAGAAAGGCACTAAAAAATAAGAATAAACCCATACCCAAATCAAGATATGTGCAAACTACTATTGTGACTCTTTCCTCAAGGGGCCTGGTATTTCATCACAGAAGGAAATTAGATTAGTTTGACATGATTTGTTCTGGACAGGTGTGTGTTGACTGTAAAGTGATTTGATTGTTATCTTCCAGATGTTTATAAATAGTCTGTTTATTTACTGCTTCATTTTTTTCCCTGAGTATTTATGTAAAAATGGCTGGCTTCTGTTCTCCATTTTTAACAATAAGTATCATCTTGCCCTTCTGCCCAGAGGATCACAGGATGGCCTCCAGAAATTCTTGAACATGTTCAGCAGTTACTCACCAGAACATTCTCTAAGTGCTCTCAGGATACTGTGGCTCACATTATCAGAAGCTTCAGAATTGCCTTGATAAGTCAACAATCCAATAATTAGCAAGATTTTTTTCCTTTGGATGCTATGTTTGTGAGAAACACATGGTAAAACTTTTGATTTTTAAACTTTGTGCACTGCTTTGGTCATGCCCAGAAACTCAACCTCCCAACTGGGTGAGTCTGAATGTGGATTCCCCCCACAGCCAGAGAAGGAAGTATAAAACAAGCTGGGAAACTGGAAAAAGGATCTTGAGGGCTGATTGAAGTCAACCCAAGTATGGCAAGAGAAAGCCTTGGGGTTTTATGTAGTGCAGGCCCCACTGAGAAATGAGGCAGGGAAGCAGCGGATATCCCACCTATTAATTCTGCACTTTGTGTTTGGGTTTACCAGATTCTTTTAGCTGTAGCGCTTTAACACAATAAGTGGTGTAAAATGTTTTAACTTTCTCAAAGAAGCCCAAATACTTTTAGCAGATGACTTGATCTCCCGTGCCAGTGAGCGTGTGCTTCAGTCTCTGAGCAATTTCCCTTTGACAGAGTGCCCAGTCCTGCAGCAGAACAGCTGAAGGCACAAAGTAATTTGATCGAAATTTTAAGCCATCTTGAGGGATCTAAGGTTTGCCCATCAAGAAGAACCACTTTTCACCTTTCCCTCACTTCTGCCTCTTAAAAATCCATGAGGAAGAAGAAAAAAATTCCCCAACCCTTAATTTATATTTAGAAGCTGACTGTTTTCCTTGAATCCCTTTCTGGCTCAGCCAAACTCAGAGCCTGGGCTGACAGTTGTGAGTTTGTTCCATCAATTTCCATGTACATGTTCCTCAGATAATTACCTGAGGGAGCAGGTTTCAGACCACAGCGTGTGGCCCACGGCCAAGGCGATAAGAGATCTGGCATTGCGTGGGAAGAAGGGTCAGTGCAAATCAAATATGAGCCCCATTCCCACATGAAAAGGAAATAAAACCTCCACGTGCAGGCATGTGGAGAAGCTTCTCCTTAGTCCCTCAGCTTAAATATAACCAAGCAGGAAAAATAATGCTGGCAAAGAAATTCCACTGTGTTTATTGGCCATTCGGTGCCCAGCAGGTCTCAAACTCTTCAGTGCTGGTTTTTCATTAATGCTGCACTGGAAATCCCGGCTGCCTGCTTGTTTTAGGAGCTGAAAATCTTCTGTATGCTGGAGGCAGGAATAAAAGTTTGCAGCAAAGAACATAAAAGGGAAAAGTTGACGTGGCTGTGAGCAGCTTGGGTGGAAAGCTGAAAGCTCCCCACAGACAGAGCAGAAGCAGGTTCCTCCAGACCGGATGAACTGTCTTGGAGGTTGGTCACCAAGGGACGTGAGCCACCCACCCTTTGCCTCTGAGCATGAGGAGAGGCCAGGGTGACCACCTTGGGCTTCAGTGTCTCACTTCCAGGTGCCTAAATCAGGGCAGGTAAATCCCACACCTGCAGTGCAGGCAGGGACTGTCTTGCAGACAGTGATGCTTCAGGGGAACAGGGCAGTGTGAGGGAATACAGTGGCAGAAGTGCCATCATGCCCTGCCATGCTGCTGAAACTCAACCTGTCAGGGATGGCTCCAAAGGCCCCATGTCTGTTTGTCCAGGACACTGACCCCATTGTCTGGCTCCTTTTTTACAAACAAGAGCAGCCCAGTTTCCACAACCAAACTGTTTCAGTAGCTGGTTCAACAAGCAGCCCCCATGGGCTCAGCCGTGATCATCCCCAGTGTCACCCTGGCAGAAATTGCTGCATTGTGATGTGTGTGGAATGGCTCTGTGCTAACAGGGGACCTGCAGGTGTGGTCATCGAGGTGTCCTTGTGTCCCATGGGCTGCAGGACAAAAGAGCTCAGGCAGCACAGTCACCTGTGCCAGCTGCTGGGGTTACTCCCCACGCAGTGTCACTTGTCCCACCCTAAAGCCACAGAGCCCAGCCGTGGTGAGGTGTCCTGTGAGTCAGCTGTGGATGCTCTTGGGAAGTCAGGAATTCTTGCCATACAGAAATTCCAGGCAGTGCAATCCAAATGGCTATATTTAGGCATTTGAGCCACAATTCACTGAGTGCCCCCAGTGTGACAGAGCAAAAGGAGTGTGAGGAAGTAGCAAAGTATTTGTCCCACATAAAGACTAAATATCCATTATCAGCAATCTCTTTGGCCTGCTTCCTCTGTTGTTTCTTTCCCTCTGGAGATTTGGCAATTGGATTGATTTGCTGCCTGACTCACTGTCTCAGATTGAGATACTGAGAATTGCTGACAGTATTAATAAAATTAGCATTAGGGAGGATGTTTGAACATTTGCCTTTGACGTTTTTAGGGGAGAGAGCTGACATTTAGTCTAAGTTAAAAAGTTACTTAATTGCCTTTGGTTTTTCCCCTGACCAAAGTCTTTGTAGTGTTCATGTGAAAACTTAGTCCAGAACTAAGAATTTCAGATTGCAAGTTTTGGTCTTTCTTTTTGCTGAGAACCCCTGATTAGTTAAGAAAGCACTAGATATTTAACAGCGTTCTTGGGAGAAGTATTTTCATAAAACCATAAAATACATGTAGAAGTATCTCCAGCAGTATTGTTTTATGATAGTGAGGATTATTTTGTTCTGTCTTAGGTGACATAAAGGTCAAACTGAAATAATAGTCTTAATGTCAAAATCTAAGGACAGGCAAATAATTTTCAAGAATGGTTTGCATCATTACTTTTAAATGCAGTTGCCTGGTCTTTAGGATTTGTGGTTAACTTTTGCTCCCTGTGGGAAATGACTGAATTGAGGAGACATTTGTTTCATGTCATGACTGCTCTTTATCTACACACCCTGCACTGTTTTCACGTGGTACAATTAATCCTCAGGGAACAGCAGCAGGCTGAGCATGGGTTTGCTCTGGTCAGCAAGAGGATCACTTTCCAACAATCATTATATGCAATTTTCAGTAGCCCAAAGGTTTTAATTTAGGTGCTCATTATTTTATGCTCTTTGCCTGACAAGTGGAGCTGCCTGATGTCAGTGAGAGTCTTCCTGAATGTTCCCTTTCCATAACCACATGGTTATGGGCAAAGTGGCAGAGCTGCTGCCACTGATCAGTGTCCATGTAAGGTGTGGAGTAGTGTGAAAGATCTTCCACATGTTAACACTCATTTATAGGTTGCATCCTTTTAAACAGGATCCTTTTTATCCTTTTAAATAGGGCACTGCTGGTCACCTCCCTGCCCTGTCTGTTTCCTGCTGGCCTCATCCCTTGGCTGGTGAGAATACCATTTTTTTGGGGCTGGAGCTGGCATTACTTTGTGCCAGTGTGGTTTTGAGGCCATACATGCTGTGTGCTGCTATCAGCAGAAGCAATTTCTCTTCTGGGGAGTTTTCTGAGGGGGAATCAGCAGAAAGCCCGTGCCACTCACAGCTGTGCATGTGTGCGGTCCAGTTCCCGCTGCCTTTAGTGAACAGCAGGTGCCAGAATCTAAAACAACTTTTCATGCTCTCCCATAGACAGCATTGCTTCTTCCACCCCACAAAAAAGTTGCTATCCTCTTATCCATTTTTTCCTTTCTCTGACTGCAAAAAGTATAAATTATTTAAGTGCAAAAATTTTGGAAGGTTTTCTCCCTCTTCCCTGTTTCCTGAAAAGCTTGCATACAGAGTGAGACACTCATAAGCTTTTCCGAGATAAGAATTTAATTTATTTATGCTTCATTGTTCCAGGCATGGCTACAGACTGGTTTGGAAATTTGCTGTTCCAACTTTAACAGGTCACTGCATGGAAAGGAGCAGCTGGATTTTCCTCCAGAGCAGCCGTCAGCTGTTGGAAATCTCTTGATACTTCCCTGGCTTCTCCAGATTCAGCATTAACTTCTCCTTCCTGTAACAGGAATTATGCTACGTGCTGTAGACTCTTTAGCTAGAAAAAGGAGGAAAGCACAGGAGGGGAATACAGCAGATGCTGGTGGGGCTGGCAGAGGCCACACCATTGCTCTGACTCTTTTTCACCTCCATAAGGTCAAAGTGTAGGAGAAAAAAACCCTCTGTAAATCCAGCATGTCACAATCTGTCTGAAGTGACTCCTATAGCTCAAGCAACTTCTGTAGCTCAGGCAAGTGGGCAGTGAGTCCAAACTCCAGAAATGTGAACTACTCCATGCTTTTACTCTGCTTTTCCCTCTCACCTCTTCCCCTCTTAGGAAGTGCCTCCTCCACTGCATATTGCAGAGCTCCAGGACAGCTGAGGGATGGAGCAGCAGCCCCATTTCCCATCTGACATGGCTGCATGGCAGCAGAATTGTGCTGACTCCGCTGAAGTTTGCCCCGATCCGTGCAGATAGAATGACCCATATGTGAAATCTGTGTGATGACATCTGCAGGAGATGTAGTGCAGCCAAGTAACTCTGCCATGAGAACAGTTTCAGTGTTGCTTGACTTTCTTTTAGAATACAATGATGAAAACATCATATTGCATTAAGTAGTACTTAATTAATGTAAGCCATGAGAGAGAGAAATTCAAGCAACTTGCTCCTTTGAGCTGGATGTTTTACTGAGAACTGAGCCAGAGTGACATAACTGGTGACTTTTTTCAGAACTTGAGCTGTTGGTTGCCTCTGGTCTCAGCTTTACTGAGATTTGTCCTTCAACACCAGCTAAAAAAACTTGAAAGGAGGTTTTCTGCTTGATCTTTCACATTCTTTGTATCACAGCCCTCATCAGAGTGCTCCTTGCTCTGAACTTTGTTCTGTCAGTGCTGAATGTCTCAAAAGGTTGTGGGCAAAGCTGTGGGACAGAAATTGCACATGCAAGAGTGTCCCAAGGCAAACAGGGCTGCAGGCACTGGCAGAAATTAACCTCTGCAGGGAGTTAATTGATAGACATTTTGCATACAGTCACAATCAATAGAAATTTGTCATGTAACTAAAACTGGTTATTGGAAGAGAATAAAGTGAGAAGGGGAAAGAACAGAGGGAAACGCCACACAGTCACCACTGCTGGTTATCAGAACTTGCAATTTATGTCCTGTGAAAACACAGGGAAATCACTGAAAGTCAGAAGGGAAGAGTTACTGGCCATGACGTCATTAACTCAGTTAATATAAAACATTATATGCTCACGATGGGAGACTTGGTTGTTGAGCTGCTGGTAAAAGGGGTGGATTCTGCCTGGTATAAAATGACATGGTTCTACTTTGACATGTCAAAATATTCGCTGGCCTTTAGTGTGGTTTTGTCCAGACCAGGGGATCCTCAGTTCTCTGAGATTAGTGTGACCTTTTCCCCTTAGCCTTTCTGGTTGAGATACAAGAGAGAATACAAATTTGGTTGTAAGATGCAAGGAGCCTGAAGACACTCAAGATGAAGTTTCCAGATCCTTTTGATGCACTGTTGACCATTTTCAGGCACTTTTTCTCTTCCCTATGTTCCGAACTCTGAGCTAGTCATTAAAAAGGAAGAAAGAAAAAGCAGTTCCCTCTAGTTGAGGCACTTAATCATGTTTGGGAGATGCAGATGCAGCCCTGGATCAGCCCAGGCTGAGGCTGGGCTCTCCCCGGGGGATATTAGCGGCTCATCGTTCGCACATCAAGCTTCTGTAATGACGAGTGGGATTATCAGAGAAAATCCCCTCTGCACCTCGTGGCTCTCCTGTCTTTGCAGCAAGACTCCAATTCACAAAATAAAACAGCTGGATTAGCACAGGCAAGGCCAAGTGATCTGGGGGAGGGAGACACCAGTCCTGTGAGCAGAGCAGGCATGGCCTGAGCAGCATTCCATGGTTTGTCTGACTCTGAGGTTGTCTCGGTTTGTGTGGGGGAAGGTCTTCACAAAAACCTCCTGAATAAGGGCTGGTGTTAGAATTCCTGTCAGTGGTCTTGTATGACGTGTGACTTTATGGTAGAAGTCTCCTTCTGAAATTCAGTGAGCTCACAACCACCCATGTCTTGGCCAGTGCTAATCACAACCTCTCGTTAATTGGAAAACGGTGAGGGAAATTGGTAGCCTGCTATAGAATGAAACATTCCATGCACATCTGGAGTTAGATGCATATATCCAAGGGGTGTGAAATAAGAAAGCAATTGTCTGCGTCCCCAGGGAGCTGTAACCCTGTCAGTAATATTTTTTTGGCCCAGAGAATGTAGCAGGAAGGATGCCTTCTCCTTGGAAAAGCATGGACAGCGTTGGTGTTGAGGTAAAGGATCCTCCTCCCTGCCCTGTGAGGGGGTGAGAGCCAAGGACACGGTGTCTTACTCTAGGCTGATGTGAGTGGAGCCCACCAAACATGGGCAGGAGGTGGCTGGGCAGGTATTTCACTACCTGAAATATCAACCAAGCTTCAGAGTTTAAAAATATGTCATCTACCCTCCACAACGAGAATTCCAGATGCATTTCCATCCCGTGATTTTCAGTTAATCTTCCACTGGTTTGTGATTTCTGAGGAGCTGTAGATTGAATCCAGGCATGCTAGATAAGCTGAATTTCTGAGTGGTAGAGGTTTTTTATGTTTGTTTATTTGTTTTAAAATAATTTTTTCCTTTGAAATTCCTTCAATACCAAAGGGTAAATGGATTCTTGGGCACTAATTTAAGATATTGCTACTAATAATAACCTAATGCTTGCTGTTTGTCTAGAGCTGAGAATCACCAGTGATGAAAGATGAAACTGCCCCAAGTTCCTTGGCAAAAGTGATGGAGGCAAATATTTCAGAGGTCATTTCAATTTTGAAATTTGCTTCCTCAGAGATTGTGCTGTGGTAACATTTGCCTTCTAGATGTTATCAGAGAAGCACTGGAATTTCATAGTAACTGAAATGAAAGAATTTTAGGATGTAGAGTCTGGCTGTTGGAGATATCCCTGTCCTGCTGTTCTCATTAACCTTGCTGGTGTTGCAGGCAGTCCAGGTCCAGCCTTTCTCAGTCAGCATCTTACATCTCAAGCTCAAAATGATTTGGTTGTCCCCATTCACTGATAACATGCCTGACTCCTGTCTTATTTGTTATCTGTTGGCTCTTCAATAAGCTTAGATGTATTTTTCTCTTTTTTTTCTTTTTTTTTTTTTAAAAGCAAACATAGCCCCAGACCTGCTTGTGCATTAATTGACTTTGCAAGTTAAATAGTGCTCTCTCATTTAACAGCAATGCTGCAAGAGCACCAAGAGACCACTCAGAGCAGAGCCTTCTGTGGGCATGGAACAACCTCACAGCTGCAGCAGGATCTGCCAGGTGGCAGCTTCTGCAGCCCTAAATATTCCCTTTTTTTGCATGGGAATAATGGAGACTCTGAAGAAATGCTGCATTGGTAGATGCTACAGCTCAAGGGCAGCATTGTAGGGAAACAAATACCTTTTAGCTTTCCTGTGCACCTTTTGATACTATCCTAGTTTTGATTTTGTGTGATTCTTGCACAGCATAAAACTCCTGTTGCTTTTGGTTCTTAGGTGAGTTCAGCTGTTCCAGATTTATCCCCTGTGTTCCTAGTCTGGAATTCTGACCTGTGTCTTACTGGGTGGAGCAGGAAGGCTGTACCTGGGCACTGCTAGGAAATTTATTTGTGGGTTTTTTTCAGCTGTTGATGTGTTGTGCTCCTGCACTTGGTGCCTCTCCTTGGGGTATCTTGGACCTCAGGGAGAAGGAATCAAAATATCTTTTCATTGGGAAAACAGGGCTTGTGTGGAAGCTTGAAGTGGGAGAATGTCCTTTTGTAGAGGCTGTAAAAGCAGGTGGCCTGTTCTCCTAGAAATCATCGAGTGGCTGCTCTGATCTCAGGTCAGAAATGAAGTGCCTGTTTCTGTGAGCAGGTGAAAATACCCCAGGATATGGTCAGATTTCTGAGGAGTTTCAACACCTACTTACTCTGTTTCTTTCCTTATCTCCCTGCAGCAGTCATAAGTCATGTGGAACACCTTTTTTCATGGAATTGAGCTGCAGGTTGAAAACCCCTCTGCAGTAGATTGTGAGCAGGTTGCTGCTTTGACTTTTCAATTTATATCACTGAAGACAAATTTTATGAGTAAAATCTTGGGCAACTTAGCAGTGGATTTTTAGGCTCTGACTGGGTGCCTGGAGCTGCATTTCTTTGAACTGTCTTCTAGAGGAACTGCAGCTGTATAAATGGATGAAGACTGTGGAAAGAAACTATAAATATGGCTTTATTAAGGTGGGTTTTTAAATCAAAGTGACTTTTTGAAATATTTTAATGAACCCTAAAAACTATTTTGCAGCTCTTTCCAACAGTTATGTTACTTTTCAGCAATGGAAGAGGAGGGGGATGTTAGTGAGGGAACTGTGGCCATTGCATCTGTGGCAGTGCCTTTTCCATGGACTTGGCTGGACAGAAAACTTAAAATGTCCAGGGGCTAGAATGCCTCTTCTGCTACTAATTTTCATGGTGTAAAGTGTAGCCAGGTTTCACAGGGATACCACTGGGATGGCGTTGGGGAGTGAGGAATTTGGGGCCATTTGAGACATTTCCTGTTCCCTGCAGCTTTTTCAATGGGCAGTGGTGGATTGTGCTTTACCAGGAATGTGACAAACCTACTCAATATATGTTTTCCTTGCTGCAAGTAAATTGAAAACAACAATTTAGCACATAAAAAAATGTGCAAGCATTGCTTGTTGATGGTTTAGTGCCTTTTACTCCCCTCATGTTCTTGTCCCAGAGTTTAGGATCTGTGCTTAAGCATACGTGGCAGGTTTCAGAATTCCACAAGCCAGCTGGTCCTTGGTGTTGGCTGTCCTGGGAGTTAATGGTGGGCTCAGTAAGCACCACTGAACTGTGCTTCCTCAGCAGCTGGAGCCGTGAAACTCCATGGTGGGGCTTTCCATCAGAAAAGACACGTCCATTCCAGCTTAAACACACATCTCCACGTCCCAGTGACTCCAAACCTGGCTTCAGTCAGCTCCAAGGGGACTTAGACTGAAGCAGGCAGAGAGTGGAGCAAGGCCTAGGTGGAGGGATATGGGTGGTCAGTGGAAAGTCAGGGCTAAACCTCTGGCAGTTCTCTCTTGCTTATTCTCCACCATAACACCTTAACTTCGAGGAGAACACTGGGCAAGGCTCCTCACTGAAGGCCATAGCATGAGGGAAATCATTCAGAAAGCTGCTCAGTAGTACTCCAGAGTGCAGAAATCACTGTGAGGGAAGCAGTTTTCCTCCGGGTGTGTGCACATGGACATGTCTGTGTAAATGAACGTGTAAAAGGAAAGGCACTGGAGTGCATCATCCAGAGGTGGTCTGAGCTGGGATTTCCACTCAGCAGAGCCTGATGTGGGGAGGCTTTGTAGCAACTACAGTGCTCTGTTTGGGGAGGCAGAGGTGTTCCAGATACACGGTACCATCATGGTAAAAATGTTTTTGGCACAGAGGTAAGCACCTCTCTTTTAATTCAAGTGTCACATTTTACCCGCTTGCAGTTTCCTGCTTGTGTGTTTTGGCTTTTGCCCAGCACCTCGGGCTATGTGTGCTCATCTGGTTTTGATAAAACATTGAACTTAGACAATACATCTTCTTGGACATTTCTTCCTGTTAGATTCAAGTGTGATACAAAGCAACCAGTACTTGATCAGTAGCAGACACTGTTTTTATCAAGCATTGTTGGATGTTCATTAGCCATGAAAGGACTGTAGAGAAAACTTGCCACAGGACAGGTTGGTGCTTCTCCTTCCTTAGCCACCTCAGTGGCTGCCTCTTGGGTGCTCATGGGAAGCCCATGTCCACATACCAGGCTACAATATCCAAGTTATTTGGCTGGTGTTTATCGTGCCTCTTTTATAGTCTTGTTAGTCTGCTAAGAGAGATAAAAATGCCCATGAGATTTTGAGCAGTGGCAGATGAATGGGAGTAGTAACCTCATTAAAAATCATCTCCTCATCCTGCCATTTAGGTAGCATTTGAGAATGCAGTGCAGTAAAATGTTTGGTGAAAAGATGAATAAAAATAGCATTTCTCATGGTGTGCCCAAGGAGCACGTGTGACTTCTAATGTGACTGAGAGTCAGGCTCTGGAACACCCTTCATATCCCTGATATGTGCAAGGAAAGAATGTACCACATCCATGTTTATTAGACAGTGATCAAAAACGTGAAGAAGGGCATTAATCTCACTGAAGTTCATCTGCCTGCCTGTCTCCTTCTCACCAGCCACCTGGGCTCGCCTTGGAGGAGGGAAAGGAAGGGAGATCTCCAGAGGCTGAGCATCCCTGCCTGGTTTGCATGCCTGGCAAGTACACCAGAGGTTGCAGTGTCACCACATGGTGTTAGTGGTGCTCAGGGAGCTTGGGATGGCTGCCCTGTCCCTGTGTTAGCACCATTCCTCATGGAGAAATTGCCTCAATTCCAGACCCAGGGCAGTCCTGCTGCTGGGGGTCCCTGGTGTTGTGCCAGGACTGCAGCTCCACAGCCCTTCCTGTGCTGCTGGTGGTCAGTGCTGGCACCCAGTGTCCAGCTCTGCCAGCAGGAGGGAAATGGGTGACACTCCATGAAAACCTGCTGGATAAGCTGCTGCTCATGCTGCTGGGAAGCCTGAGTTGCACAAGAAGATAAAAGACACTCAGACTTCCAGAGCATTGTTGTCAGAGGCTTTGGCCTGACCTCAGGCTCTGTGTTTATCCAGCATGAGGGAGGCTGCAGGCACTGCACAGACCTCTTTGTTCTCAGCTTTTTTTATCTCTTCGTGTCTCATCTCCCTTCCTTCCCCTGGTGGACTGAGATGAAAGTTGTGTGCACCCCTCTGCAAGCTTCCTCAGAGATCCAACTGAAATACCTCATCCTTGGAGCATATGGGAGGGTTGAGCCATTGAACCTATTCCACTGGAGGGTTACAGTCCCAGAGCTTTTTTTGTCTTGTTTCTGGGATTATGGATATTCAAAACTGAGATTGAACACTTAAACTTTTATGGGAAGGGCTGGTAGAACTTAATGTGCTCTTTGGTTTTCAGCAGATTTTTGCTCAATGTGGAACTGAGTTTTGCCATCTTGCTGCAATACTATACTCCAATAAATAAATGCAGTAGAATCCTATTTAATTTGTATGAGTTGCACCCCCTAAAATCCTCTAGGCTATTTGAACAGATTACAAACCAAACCCCAGAGTTTCTCCCTAATTTTCCAGCTGTGCAAATCCATCCTTGGATATTAAAAAGACTAAGTCTCATTATACATTTTCTGTCTCCTGTATCATGACCAATTTGCTAGAAAAATCAAAGATCTGGTTCTTGGAATGTTGTAACTAACAAGTGTTTTTTGAATCATATCTTAATCCTCAAAGGCAGGAGATAACTCTGAGAGTAAAGCTGCCTGCAGGTTTCCCAGTGACACTGAAATACCTGATAGACCCTCACTAAATCTGTCTCCAGGTCCAGGGATTAGAAGGCAGCTGACAATTTTCATTAATGATACGTAGGATGAAGGGGAAATCCAACTAACACTCCCTGTATTGGTTGTTGTGATGATTGAAATGTGGTTTTATTTTTGCCTTTATCACATGTACATGGAAAAGAAGAAATACATAGCAGAGGTTCCATTTTTTTGAAGTGTCACTCATCTGAGCCATCTCCAGTGTAAAAAATGAAGTTGCTTTTACAGCAACCATACAAAACCATTGTTAGGGCTTATATGAAATACTCTTGTGTCCTAATAATAACTTCTAGCTGAAAAATCTTGGCATCCTGCAGCTTAGGAAAGGGTTTTAAAATTCACCTTCAGGTTTTGGGCAATAGGCAAAACATGTGGCTCTGTTTAGGAGCTATTTTCGTTAAAGCTTGACAATACAGGATGATAAAATACAGCTGCATTGTTTAAACTTTCAATTTAATTTCTGGTTTGGGTCCAAGCTGTTTCATCAATATGGCGCCATTCATTTCAAAACAAAGCCCTTGGAAGGGTCTCCATTACCCCACCATTGATCAAGAGGGTGTTAAAATGTAGAGCCTAATTATGTTCCTGGCCTGTTTGGAATTCCAAAATTGGATTTTTATAACTGTCAAATTTGCAATCAGGGTAACTTTCCATGACAATTAGTCAGAATTATTAGTGCTTTCCTTGCCAGGGAGTTATAACTAATGGTGGGTGCTCACTTTTCAAGGCTCAGTAAGAGTCAAAGGCAACATATATCTTACAGAAGAGCCATTTGACTGCAAAATTGTCTGCATTGAACTGCACCCGAGCCTCTACTACTGTTACAGTCATTTTTATCAGTCCTCTAGGGCTGAGTTGTGGCTGCAACCTTCACTGCACATAGAATTAACCACTGGGTTCTGCCTTGTTGCGAGATGGGACTCAAGAAATTGTGACATGAGGAAGTTCATCCTTGAGTATTTCACTCAAGCTTACCTTGCTGAGGGCTGGTACTCAAAAGGCTGCTGATTTTGGTCAGTTATTGCTTTGAATCTTTAAAATGAGCCAAGAAGAAACATCTGTACAACCTGTCTGAGGAAGAATAAATCCTCTCAGCCTGATACCTGACTCGCAGCTAAAGCTCCTGCCTGTGTGTAAGGCTGAGTTTGTCCTAAACCAGAGATGTTTGCCCAGGTGGGAATTCCTTCTTGGCACAGCTCTGCAAATGTTATACAAAATATTCAAGGGAAAAAATAAAGAAGAAAACAGTTAAAACAACAAGCAAAGACATTAAAGCTGAGGTATCCACCCCATGCTGTCTAATGCAGTACTTTGCAGACATGTGGTTTAAGGAATTGATCTCCTTGAAAAATAATCAATTACTATTTCCAGATTGGGTCATTTTTCATCTTTCTCCTTCTTATCTGGCAGTGTCCCTCTGTGAGCTGCAGACACTCATTCAAAAAGTAAAGATGGCAACTCCAACCAGTTAAACTTAAGCACGAATGCTGGTGTCAAACTATCACCTCTGGCTTTCCCAGGCAGCCCGAGCCTGCCTTTTTCTCTTAGGACATCTCTTTTTCTCTTAGAACATCTTTTTTTTTCCTTAGAACACCTCTTTTTCTCTTAGAACACCTGGAACATCTCTGTGTCCACTGACATATATTTACCTGGACAGTCATGTGATTGTTTTTGACAAAAAGATCTGGAATTTAGCTTTATTGATACAGGTTCCAAGTTGCTCATAGCCCTAATCCTGCAGAACGTTTGCCCTGGAAGAAAGAGGGACTGTACTCAATTTTGCTTAATTAAATCAACCTAAACTAATTGTCAGCTAATAAAATAGTGTTGGTCAGCTCATAAAACAGAAATGAAGATTAAAAGAGCAGTTGCCATGAACAGGTGGTAACTCTGTTTCCAAGTTAGACCACATTACTCTCTGGCACAGAATCTCTGAGAATACCTCATATTCCAGGTTTTTTTTCAAAAAAATGTTTATGAAACTTATAAAATATAGAGCTCATTTTATAACCAATTTTCTATCTCACCTGCCAAGAGCAGTGGGGGTTGAGCCAGCAGAAGGCGGATGCAGAGTTTTAGGCAGATGTCCAGAAATGGATTCTCTGCACAGGGCTGTGGAATACATTTCTACCTTTGACTGGCCTTTCTGTTACAATTCTTGAGATTTAGTTTTTTCTTTCTTGTTGCTATTACAGGAAAGACCTAGTAAACATTTATTTAATGTCATTGATCTTGACCTGACACTGTTGTGCAAAGGGAGAAACTTTCTGTTCTCACTGTGGATGCTGTTTAACTCTAGATGGATCTTGAGTTAGTTAACAAGATCCCTCTGGATTTGGCCTTTAGTATTTTTGTTGACTCTGCAGATCTTGCAGAAGGCATTAAACATTTATCTAATTTCATCTGGAAAAGACTAAACTGGAATCTTTCTCTGCTTCTCAAAGTAGAAGCAGAACTCGGTGGTTTGAAGTTGCTGTTAATGGTTGGATGATGAAAGAAAATTTATTGCTTAGTGATTATTCTATTATTTGGATGAGAGTGCAAAACCATGTGGTTTTGAGCATTTTGTTATGGCTTGCAGGTAATGTGGATGCTCTGTAGTGGTGCAGGGCTTCCAGCACCAAAGAGACTTGCCATTTTCTGTCACCACCCATTCCCAAAAATCTCATGCAGGATGTGCTTGGTTGATCTTATGTTTAGTCCTCAAACGTGAAAGACAAGATTAATTTTCTTCCCCTTCACTGAGCGTCAAAGTGCTGCCTTGATGCATCTCCTCAGGCTGCACTGACAGCATCAGAGCAGAGGGGAGGCTTCTGCCAGGCTTGGGGTTAAAGTGTGAAGCTTGATTCTTGTTCCTCTGCACTCCTCTTGCAGCTGATGTGTCCTTCCCTAGCATGCAGGGCAGCTGTTGTGGCCAAGGGTTACCAATTTTGGCCAGGTTACCAGATTTTAGGCTCTTTGGGACTTGGCTGTGCTGGATAAGGGAGGAGAGGAGAAGACTGCGAGGAGAAGGATACGAGTCTGCCCTGCTGATTGTCCTGGAGGGTGGAGAAGTGCTGGAGCTGTGTCCCAGCCCTCAGCTGCAATCCTGCTGTAGCCAAGGCAGGAGCAGGGTGGGTGGGACTGGCTTTCTGTGAGGCAGGGCAGTGCTGTGCCTTGCTGCAGTCTTAAGGCAGACCTGTAAAAAGGGGAGAGAGGTTTAGACACCCGTCACATCTGACAGACTGGGAGCTGGGTACCTGGAAGGAGGTTTCTGTGGGACTCCCTGCGTGGTTCCTGCTGCAGAAGTGGTCCTGGCCATGCAGCAGGAAGGGCTCACTCAATAAATGCCATGTTTTCTGTGTTTGCACTTAAGTGGCCCTGTGATGCCGCCAGGCTGCCCTGCCTTAGGCTGTGCCCCAGACCCCTCCTGGCCTCTCTCTCCTGTGCATTCAGAGATGGGCTTGCAGCAGGAGCTGGCACAGCTGGGAGCCCCCTGGCCCTGGGAATGCAGGAAGGGCTGGGGCATGGCCATCACCTTGGCCCTGCAGGATTTCCTGGAGGCAAATGCTGCTGCCTGGCTCCCCCTGCTTGGGTTGGTGGGAGGAGAAGTGCTGTGAGCAGTGCAGCACAGCCTGTGACTGCTTATCTGGGAAAAACCATGGTGGGAATTTATGGCAACATCCCCTCAGGGATTTACCTGAGAGGCCATTTACCATGTCCTTGCTGAATGAGCATCACTGAATCCCAAATCTTGGATTAAACTAGCTGAAAGGATTCCCCACACTGTGAGGATCTTGGGGTCAGGTCCTGCTGAGACAGGATTTCTTTAAGGGAAAGAGAATAAGATAGTGCTGGAGTCCATTCTGGGCAGTTTTCTGTTCATCCACATGTCCCAGATTTGCCCAACATTATGAAAACATCTGCTGGGAGTCACACCAGCAGTCAAGTCTCCATTTATTTTCCTCAAGGAATAGGTTTAGGGGAAATGTAACACTGACGGTGGGACTGGCCTTGGCCCATTATCACTGCTTGTGTATTTTAAAACTTGAGTGACACAGCAGAGCTGGAGGAAAGTTAAAGCATCATCCTCCAAAGAAATGTGTGTGGGCTTTAGTGAGTCTATGAGGATCCTAAGGGACTCCAGACATTGTCCAGATTTGCACTGGTGTAAATGCACCACCTCCTGTTCCTGCCAGTGAGGATGAGTAGGAGGACTGTGAGCAAGTTGGCTGCTCAGCTTCCCAGGACTTTGCACAAAAAACCATCCGGGACCCCAAACTAACAAAAAACACATTCAAAGCAATTATCTGATCTTGTTTCGTTGGTTTAATGTGATGTTTCTCGACACTGGTACAACAAACACACTCTTGTAAACTCTTGTAACAGTTGTTTGCAGTTAGTATCTTCAAGCTGGTTTTATGTGTGCTGATCATGACTAATATCCATCACTCCAGTGCGACTGTCACCCTCTGCTGCTGGGGGAGGTTTTTCCTACTCAGACAATTATTTTCTCAGCTTGTTTAGCATTTTTCTTTTTCCTTTTATTACCCTTTTAGTCACAAAACACAGACACAGATTTGCTGTATATTTCCAGATGAAAGTGCTTTGTGATTCACAGACTTAAATAATTAGGTCTTCACAGACTTCAGACTGGTTATGAAGGCAGTTGGAGTCGTCATCTCTGGCTTTACACTTGGAAACAGAAAAAGCCTGTAGAGGGAAGGTGACCAAACTTCTGAGAAGCAGAGCTGGGGGCAGGCACCCTCTCTGAAGTGTACTCTGGTTTTCTAAGTGTTAGGAGATGTTGCTGTACCCATGCTGCTGAAGGCCTTCCCCCCACCTTGATTCCATCTCTTCTTGTCACAAACATCATTTTTATCACATGCACCAGCTGCTGGAAAGGTTCTGAGTTCTTCTCCCCATGGCTCACCCAGAACAACAGCAGCTGCTCTCCCTCCTTGCACCTGGCACCATTTTCCCCATTGTGTGTGATGGGAGCAGCGACAGCTGTCACCTCAAAAAACCACCCCAGACACCCCTTTTACACTGAGCCAGAGGGGATACTGAAGCCCGTTCCCTTCAGGAGGTTTGGCTGAGGGTGTATTTCATGGAAGCATCCTCTACAGAGCAGTTTTGGGGCTGTTCTGGGCTGTTTTAGCTCTCGGGAGGGCGGTGTGGGCCGTGTGGGCCGTGTGGGCCGGGGCTGCTGCCGGCACGGGGGCGATGGAGGCGCTGCCGTTCCTCACCGAGCTTTGCTCCCCCAGCTGGGCCAACTTCTGCTCTGCTGAGGCAGCGCTGTGCAGGGCGAGGCTTTCGCCAGCAGTGATAATTCCTTGTCCAGCAGTGCTAATTCCAGCAGTGATAATTCCTTGTCCAGCAGTGGTAACTCCTTGTCTCCCCCCGCAGGTTCCTCTGGCCGCCAGCACGGCTCCTTTCCCAGCCGGGACCGTAAGTGGCACCACGGGCAGAGCCCCGAGCAGCCGGGCTGCGCTCCTGGGGAGGGGGGCTGTGCCAGCCAGGGCTGCCCTTTGCTTCGGGGAGGGCGGGTCTGTGAGTCTCTGTCTGCTCTTTGCCTCAGTTTCCCCTCGAGGAGCTGGGAATGGCTTGCTTCTCCCTGGGAACTGCCCCTGATGAGCACCTGGGAAAGGCCATCCTGCTTTCACTTTCCTCCTTCTTGCTTGGTTCGCTGTCTGAGAGAGGACACCTAGGGCTGTCTCAGGGTACCTCTTGTGCTGTCCTTGCCATTAAACCTCATGCCTCTGTTTTCCCCAACTGCTCATGCTTCTCATCCATCTTTTGGGGTGGGATGCTGAGAAGAGCCAGGAATGGGGCTACGTGAGGTGAGTACTCAGAGGGAAGGTGGCTGTGGCCTCATTTGCAGTTGTAGGCTCTCCTATGGGTTCCTCAGCCACTGGCATCCAGCAGCCTGGTGTCTCCTCATGTCTGGGTGTGTTGGAACAGCCTCCCCTGAGAAAACCAAACTGGTTTTAAAGGTTGAAAGTGAATGAAAGCTGATTTGTTGCTTGCTGGTGCATGAGCTGTGTGTCTCTAAAACGATGCTAAAAAGTCGCTTCAAAGTTCTCTGGTGCAGATGCAAAAGCCCAACCAAGGTTTTAAATTCTAAAATGCATCTCCAGTGATGGTTAGTCAATGAGAAGCAGGAATTCACATGGGAGTCTTTGTGCCTGATGGCCGCATGCAGGTTTTGTGGAAGGTGAAAATCGTGGCAGCTCTGAAGCAGCACATGCTGAGTTATCCTGAGTGCTGGGCTGTGAAGGCAGTGGTGTGACAGGGCATGAGGAGCTCTCACTGCTCTGCCTCTCTGCACTCCTTGCTGAACACACACTCAGCAGATAAATCCATGTCCCACAGCCCAGAAGCTTCTGTGAAGCCTCAGATTAGGACAAGCCCCAGTCCTGTGCCCCACCCTCTGTGGAGTTGTGCTTCTTGCTGCAGCTGCAGTTCATCTCTGTGTGCTCTGCCCAGGGGTGTCACAGATTCCTATGGAATGGTTGTTCAGGCTGGAATTGGCCCTGGGTCCCAGGCACAGCTGGAGGAGTGGGAAACAGCCAAGCAGGGCAGAGAGGGCAGTCTGGGAAGGATCTGTGTCCAATCTGCTGCACCCCTTGGGTGGGACCCTGAAGATGCCTAACACTATTCCCAGAGCTCACTATGGAGACCAGAGGACATTTGGAGTGTGTAACAGTTTCCTTGAAATTCTTAGCTCTCACTGTATCAGGAAAAAAAATCAATGTCTGACTAGAGAAGCCAGCCCCAATCCTTCTGGCAAGGAAGGATCCTTCAGTTCTTGTTTCTATCCTCATTCCCTTTCCTACTCTGTGCCGTGTTTTGGGATGCTTTGGTCACTCCCCTCTGTTAACTCGGGCATGTCCTGGCCCAAATGCACTTCTTACCACAGTGACCCTGGTGTGGGAGCTGCCATGTGCAGGAACTGATGACATGTCCAAGGACACTTGGGAAAGTACTGTGTCAGCAGAAATTATATCTACATTTTCAATAATAAAGACTGTGGCAGTCTTTATTATTGGTCCTGCCACAGACCACTCTTAGTTCTGGATTGTCTTTTTAAAGTGGTGATTCTTTTCCTTGGCCTGAAACGTTGTGCTTCAGTTTCTCCCTTGGTGGCTGTGCCCTTTTCTGCATCTGTCCTGTTGGGTATTCAGAGAGAGCAGGAAGAGTCCTGCCCTTGCACACCACGGCCCTCAGAGGGGGCAAGTTATTAAATAATTTTAAAATGAGGTTTACTCCACTGTGCACTTTCATGCCTTTTAAGGTTTCATCCAGGCAAAACCTGGTGATGCTGTTATTCTGCTCATGTGACAGCAGGT
Source organism: Irena cyanogastra (assembly GCA_013397155.1). Lineage (NCBI taxonomy): Eukaryota > Metazoa > Chordata > Aves > Passeriformes > Irenidae > Irena > Irena cyanogastra. Next base: position 538,533 of record VWZV01002812.1, on the reverse strand, counting down.
TAGAGAACATGGCCTGAGTGTTGATGATGGTTGTGGTGGGGGTTTAGGATGCTCTGGACACCTCTCTTACAAACACTGAGAGAGCTGAGGTTGTTCAGCCTGGAGAAGAGAAGAATCCAAGGAGACCTTAGAGCCCCTTCCAGTGCTTAAACAGGCCTTGTGAAAAGGAGAGAGAAACTTTTTATACAGGCAGGTAGTGACAGAACAAGGGGCAATGGTTTTATACTCAAAGAGGAAAGGTTTAGAATAGATGGTTGAAAGAAATTGTTCCCAGTGAGGGTGAGGAGGCCCTGGAACAGGGTGCCCAGAAAAGCTGTGGCTGCCTGGAATTGTCCAAGGCCAGGCTGGACAGGGCTTGGAGCCACCTGGGATAGTGGAAGGTGTCCCTGCCCATGTCAGGGGAGTGGAACTGGATCATCTTTAAGTTCCCTTCCAACACAAACCATTCTATTCTATGATTTATTGGTTGGTTGGATTTTTAGGGTTTTTCTGACTATAGAGGGAATCCTCCTTCTTGGCAGTCTGGTCTGGGATTCCTCTTGTTGCCTGATGTTTGAAGGTTTCCTTCCATGATTTAATTGTAGTCATTCAGCTTCCAAATGATACTCTGATTTTAGGATGTGGGCTAAACCCTTTGGAAGTGTGGGGCCAGGCAGCAAGGCAGAGACAGTGGTTATGGCTTGGATGTGGGTATGGGCTTTTTCTACACCCTGGTGATCTGGTGATCTGCATGCCAAAACTTTGGGACTGTCACTTCAGGCGTGGGCAGGTAATAACAGTGTTATGTTTACCACTGGGAGACTTTTAGAAGTGTGAGCTGCTGCTGTGTTTCTCAAAGGTGCAGGAAGCTCTGTGTGTTTTCTTTCACACTGCAGCGTTCCTCGTGGACTTCTGAGCACTGCAGTACAGAGAGATCTGCAGATGCTTCTGGCTGCACTCAGGCACTTCCAGCCCTTCCCAAGGTGGGTGTCTTTGCCTGGCCTTTGCTATTGGCTCTTTCTGAGGCTTCAGCCCATTAGAAACTTTAGTTTCAGGGAGTGAAGTGGAATTTAAACTATCTGAATATAGTCCTTTGTGTCAAATCAAATGATTTGTTAAAGTGAGGCCAGATTTGTGGGGAGAATCAATCTTTTTTATTAGATCAACTGATGTGGAAAAAGCAGACAAACTTTCAGGCATATTAACCCCTCTGCTTGCCTGTGTTTGTATTGCAAGAATGAAGAGACCTGTGTGCCAGGGGTGGCAGTGCTTTAGGCTGTGCATTCATTTGGACTGTTCCTCAACAGTCTTGGTCTGAACACGGGCATGGGTGGTATTTTTGGGTGTGCTCGTACACTTTTTGGGGAGAAAGACTTTTCTCCCTCTGTATTTGGACACTAGATGTTACTACAGAACAAATGATGGGCTCTGCTCTGCAGCTGACTCATTGTGCAAGTCTGGGGCTAATTACCAAGTCCCTCTGTGCCTCCATTTCCATCTGTAAAATGTCACAGATGCCCACCATTCATAAATGGCTTTCAGATTTCCAGATGAGGTGCTGTGTAAGTGTAGAACAGCATTAGTTTGTGCATATTGTGCTAGAGGATAATACAAACCACATGCAGCAGAGGAGCCTCACAGATGTGTCTCCTTCCACTGCTAAAGGCAAGGCCCGGGCTGATGGTTTAGCACAGCACTAATTGGACTAAAATAGGAGATTGCTTTTGTACTGATGCAATTGTTACCATTAAAGTCCTCATTTACCAATGGTTCTTGGAGGTAGCCCAGTGCTTCCCTTTGAGCTGAGGAGAGCTGCAGTGCCTTGCCTTAGCAAGCACAGCAATTTACAGCAAACACTGTTTTTTCCAGCACCCCCGTACCCTCATCCCACACCTCTGGAAAGGGACTGGGCCATGGCTTGGTGGGAATGTGCCTCTTGCTTGGCCTCCAGCTGCACTTAGCACATTTCTGCTGGCATTTCCTCACCTCCAGGCAGAGGCATTTCCAGTGCCATTCCTGGCTGTTGCACACACAGGAATCCCCATTTATTGATAAGAAAAGCTGTTCCCATGGCTGTGGGCGAGTGAGAGACTGGCAGCTGCTCAGCATTAAGTCAGTTCTGAGAGTTTAAAGGATTTGTGGGCTGTGATGGTTTAGGTTCAGGCAATTAACTTCGGTGAAGTGCCTGAGAGTGTCTTGCAGACACATTTCATGGAGAAAGATGAACTTAAACAGTTAAGAGCTTTGATTTGTTTAAGTGCCCTCAAGTTTTTGTATTGTGCTGTTGGGGCTAAATTCTGAGTGGGTAGAAAACCTAGGAGCTCTCTGACTGCAGGAGAATTATGGTTGTTGCTTCCCATTGCAATCTGGCCCCTTGCTTGTTTTAAAGTGCCAAAATCACCCATGTTGCCAGCAGCATCATGTGGCAACAGGCACCAGTGACTGTGCATTGGCCTCTAAAGCTTGAGCTGTGCCATTTTAAGGCTCTGCCTGGAGCTTATTTGCCAGTGTATTGTTGCCTGGTGCTCAGAAGTGACTATTGATGGTGTGGGGTTGGAGGGATGGAGGTGTCTCTGGAGGTATCCAGTTCCTTCTTGGTGTATTGCAGGCAAATTGCACCATTCTGGGTTTGTCCATTTTGGACTCGCTGGCTCTTCTCCCCTCTCCTCATCAGTGCTCAGAGGGAGGATCAAAATTCATTGTCAAAACCTCCACAGCTGTAAGAGTAACATAATATTGAGGCAGAGTGTGTGGGGTGACAGGCGTGGGAGAGAAGATTGGCTGACACCCAGCCTTACCCAGTGCTTGCCATGTTCCAGGAGAAATCTCCCCAATGCTAGGCCTTCATTCATGGCTCTAAACTTGCCATTTAAGGCATTTCTAAGGAGAGTTTCAGGGTAGAATCACCTAGAACCTCAAAATGAGGCTCCTCAAACTGCCACCAGCATGAGGGCTCTTAGGGGACATGCTGTGCTGCTTGTCACAGGTCAGAGAAAAGGCAAATAGGCAAATGGTGATTAAAGGCTTGGTCCCATCAGAAAGTGAATAGATCTCCACGTTTGGGAAGTGTTTAGTGAGTTTTTGATTAAAACAACAGAATGCAGAAATCCTGGAAAACATTTTGATTATGAATATCCTTTGATTTTTCAATCTAAAATGAGTTGGAGGTGTAGCTTCTTTAGAAGAGTTAAAAATCTGAATCTGAAACTGAAATGTGCCTGGCTGAGCCCAAGCAGGTATTTCCTTTACTAATTTTTCTTCACCCAGAAGTTAACAAGGCAACAACAGAAAACAAACCCAAACAAAAAGTCCTCTGCACAGCTCTGTGCTCGCCACTAATGGGATGCAAATGTTACCTTGTTCTTCACATTATGGAGACCAGAGGATGTGGGGGATTTGCTGGGTCCCCTGAAACCCCAGTGTCCCTGCGTGTCCTGGAGAACAAAATCACAGCTGCAGAGAAATGTGGAAAGGATTCCTCTTCCTGCTGCTCAGACCTGCAAGGACCACTGCAGAGCTCAGGGGGATTTAGATAAAGGTTAGTAAGGGGTAACAAGCAGCATTAGGCAGAGTGAGGGTCCTTGAGGGATGTCCTGGACCCGTGAGCCATTTCAGCCCAGCTCCAGGTGCTCAGTGCTGGTCACTGGCCTTGTGCAGGGCTAGGGTGTTGGGTGAGGGCTGTGGGGGCTGTTCAGAGCCCCAGGGAGGGAGGGAGGGGGGGACAATGGACAAACCATGGTGTGGTGAACCCGAGGCTGAAATGCTGACATGGGAAATCAAACCTTTGCAAAAGTGCCCCTGGCAATAGTAATAAAAATAACAATCATCATCATTGTGCATTTGCTGGAGAAAGAACACAGTAACAACAAACACAGTGTTTTTGATGTTCAGGCAGCCAAATTCTTCTGAATTCTGACCATCCTTTTCAGTGACTTAAAAAGTTGTTTTCCTTGTTGGTCTTTCAGCTGATTTTTTTGTGTTGGCTAAAGGAAGCCAGTGCTAAATGTTCTGGATGAGGAACAGCTAGAGCTTGACTGAGCATCCTGAATGTCACACGTTTGTGGGTTAGAGACTTTGTGCAGAGAGAAGGTGTCCAACCCTAGAGCTGCCCTACAGCTTTGCAGGCCCAAGTAATAAAACCCAAAGCAGGGGTAGAATTGGAGGTCAGAAATCCCAACTGGAAACAAGATGCATATTTCCTATCCAGTGGTTAACTTTGGATGCAGTTCACTAACGAAACCTCGGTTGTCTGGCTCTGGAGTGTCTTTATGAAACACAAACCCCAGCTCAGCACACGTTGTTTGGCTGCAGACTGTGAGAGATTCCCTGACCTGTGTTACACAGGTGCAGAACCAATATTGTGAGAGTCCCTGCAGGCTTCACGGTGAGCCTGACTCAAATGTTTCCTTTTGTCCTGTCTGCTTCCTTACTTCGTGTTACACTGCACCATATTTTGACTGCATTTTCCTCCTGATTGCTTCTCCCAGCAGGGAAAAGCAGTCTGGTTTGTAAGGGATGTGAAGCCATCTCAATGTGAGATGAAGTTTTGAGTGTAGTGAAGTTTCCATGTGTTCTTCACTGGGGTCAGGTCCCATGAAGTTTCTCTCCACATCGTAGAGCAGGGATTGAGGGAGAAGTGAGTTTAGCTCAACCATGGTGGTATCCAAAATGGGATTTTGGCACAGTGAGGACTCACTGTAGTGCTTTCCCCTGGGAAGGAGCCCCAGGCCCTGTGGACATTGTAACTTTGGCTGGAAAGTGTGTGGAATCCCTCTTTCAATTTGGGGACTTTTAATCTAGTTTAGATTTGTCTTGCTGTGAGAGGTTTCTAGATACATATCCTTCCTCCTATCTCTGTGTCTTTATTTTCTGTCCTTTTATTTGCTTTGTCTGCTTTGCTGCCATGCCCTGCTACAGCTGTGAACCAGGGGAGGGTTTGTTTGGTGCAATATCAAAATTATTGAGTAGCCTCAGTGCCACCAGCATCACTTGGAGCTCCAGGATCAGCAGCTCCAGTCAGCAAGGCTTTAGCAAATTCATGCTGGACAGGTAAAATCTTTATTTTCAGGGTAACTTCAGTCAGGCTACGTTAGTGAAATGTCCTTGGTGCCTGTAAAAATAAAGATGATGCATTTCTATCCAAAAATGTTGCATCAAAACCCAGCCATTCCCTGCTAAACCTTCCTCTGGCAGATAGAGATGGACACGGATCTCAGAGCTGATGGTGGTCTGTGAATAAATGATCCTGATTAAATCCCAAATGCTGAGGGAGCACCGGCCTCACCAGCAGGATGGGGAAGAGCACAGATCCCCAGGCTGAGGGGAATTGTGGATAAAATTAGTGACTGGGGTGGGAGTGTGCATGTGTGAGATCCTAAATAAAACAATGTGAGTGATGTGAGCTGTTTAAGAATAGAGCTGGGTATAATGGAGGGGTTTTGGCTTGATTTGCCAAATCAAAAAAATTGGAAAGCAAAATGATTTGGGAGAATCTGAGATAGAAAATTTTAAGGTTTTGGCACAGTGTAGTAACTAAAATATGAGTTTGGGTCAACCAGAATTGTTTCTTTTGACCCAAACGAAACCATTTACTTTCACTTAAGACTATTTAATTTGTTCATTTATTTTTAATTTAAGTGAGATTTGAAAAAAATGGTAGTCAAAACTTAAGGCTGAAACTTTTAATTCAGAAGGTATGAAAAATCATTTAAGAAAAAATCTCTGGAGATAATATTGCAAAACTTTTAAAAATTACACCTATTTTTTCACTTGAAACAATGTACTAAATTTTGTGTAGCTTCTTGAATAGTAGTTGTTACTCCAACAACTTGGAGTAACTTGCATTTGTGATAAACTTTCTTTTCACTCAGTTTTGCTGAGGTTTTTTTTACAGACATTTCAAAATTGCTGAATGTCATGATGATGAAAAAATATTTATTGTTTGTTTATGAAAAAAAAGCCTTTTCCTCTTTAAGAAGGACAAGAAGAAAGTAGACACAAAAATGAAGTATGAACACTTTACAAGCGGAAAAGGATCAGATAGCAGTTCTCATAAGCAAGGAAATCTGAGCTGCTTTTTAAAGATAGCCAGTAAAGTTAAGGGTAAGGGTTGTTATAATAGAGATATGAGATACATTACAAATGGGGGAATTTTGGCAGTGATTGGGGTCTCGTACCAGAGATGGTGAATTATCTGGAATGAAGGTAAAAAGGCAAAAATATTCTGGAGGTGTTCTGTTTCATATTGATAGGCAACCTAATAACTCACAATTTCCAGGTGAAGATAAAACATTCCAGCCTGCAAAATCCTGATGTGAAAACTGTGGGAAAGAACAAACCCTCTTTGATCAAAGAGACCATCTTTAAGTTTCTTTGAGCTTCAGGTTCCTGATGTGTGAGATGTTTTAATTGTGCTGTTGACCAGGCTGAGCGAGATGTCGTGGGGCTCTGGCAGTCCCAGTCTGGAACCTGGGTCACAGAATGGTCTGAGCTGAAGGGACCCTGAGTCCTTGAGTGACCCGAGGGGCACGTGGTGTGTAAATGCAGGGTGGAAGGTGAGGCTGTGGCCAGGCTGGAGCCTGCAGTGTTTGCAGGTTGGCCAGAACACAGATTTCCTGCAGCTGGGCATGTGGAGTGTTGTGAAGAAGAGGCACTGAGTGCACAGCTCTTCTCTGGGTTGGGTGACTTGGCCTTTCTGTCCCAGCTGCAGGGCTCTTGACAGCCCATGCCCAGCAGGGCCTTTCCTTCCCTTGGCACTGCCTTTGTCAAAAGGGGAAGAGGAGGGGCAGGCACTGATCTCCTCTCTGGTGACCAGTGACAGCATCTGAAGGAATGGCCTGGAGCTGTGTCAGGGATATCAGGAAAATGTTCTTCCCCAGAGAGTGCTGGGCACTGCCCAGGGTCCCCCAGGAATGGTCCCAGCCCCAAGGCTGCCAGAGCTCCAGGGGCATTTGGACACCACTCCCAGGAATGCACAGGGTGGGAGTGTTGTGTGTCTGTGCAAGGCCAGGGGTTGAACTGGATGATCCTTGAGTCCCTTCCAGCTCAGGATGATCTGTGGTTCTGTGGTTTACAATGCACACAGCAAGTAAATATCAGGGCAGTAAACAGAGCAGTGGAGTCTCAATGATCCTACACTAAACAAAACTCAGAGAGCTTCCCCTTGCCGAAAGAGCTCCTGCTCTGGCTTTACTGGGACTGGAGCTGTGGCCAGGGTCGGAGCCCTTCCCTCCCTTTGATTCCTGAGCCTTTGCTCCTCAGGCCAGAGGCTACTGTGGGTGACAGAGGTGTCCATCCCCTCCCTGCCTGCTGTCAGCCCTCTGCCTTTCACGTGCTCAAACCCCGGGCACACATGGCCTGTTCTAAACAAGCACAATTAATAAAGCCTATCTAGCCAACATCTGACTCTCATTAGAGGAAATGTGTTGAAAAAACAGATCCCAGGTTGGCTGTGATTTATGGCTTGGGCCTGCTATCCTTCACAAGCACTGGCGAAAGCTTTTGCAAAGGGCCAGAACATAAACTACTTAAGGAAACTCAGTAACCATGTAAAAAGGCTGGAAGGGTCAAATCAGACAAATTAAAGAGAGGTGGAGATGCAAGCCCAGGCTGGCTGTCCCCCAGCTGAGGGCCACCTAGGTAGGCACAGAAGATCCGTGTTCATATTTCTGTTGTGGAACTTGACTTGAAATTCCTCCTGTGCCAGTGTCAGAAAGTGTCACTGCTCTTTTTCTGGCTAAAGTGTGTGTATGTGTGTGGCATTGAGGGGATGGAGGGGTCAGTGGTCTGGTGGTTTCTCTCAAGAGTGTCAAATAAAACATCAGTGCATGAGATCCTGGGTGCTCACTGAGTCAGTGGTGCTTCCTATTTCCCATGGGAGTTTGGAGTTCATCCTTTTCTCTTTGCAAAGAAACATGTTTGACTGGGTGAATTTAGCTGAGTTCTTCCAGATTTGCTTAGAGACTGCTCTGAACTTGTCCTGGGGGAAGGTGTCTGCTGAGAAAAGCTGGTCTCCTGCTCTCTTTGACACACAAAATGTTCTTCCAGCTGGACCCTCTTGAGCTGTGTGCCACTGGTTTGTCAGGGCAGTGCTGTGGCTGTGATGGTGCAGGAGCTGATGCTGCAGTTGCTGCACAGTCAGAGCTGTTGTGTTGAGTTCCCTGGAGCTGCTGTTGCCTTCCCAGTGCTCCAACATGGGCTGTTGGCAGCTCTGGTTTGCTCCCCTGCCCTGGGGTTAACCCAGCCTGTCCTCTTTGTGCATGGCTATGCAATGGAAGTTCTGGACTAGATTAGATGGAGAGGGAAGAGCTGCCAGGCAAGTTGTGTCACAAAAACCAAGTATTTCATTTGTTTCTCTGCATACATGTTACATTTGGTCCTTTTTCATCCTTTGACCTTGGATCCTTTACGGGTCCTTTACATGAAGCTAAGAATGGATGAAAGGAAGGTGATCCTGGAGGAGGGAAGTGTGTTGTTTGGAGTCTGAGCAGGTTGAAGCATGAGCTGCAGATGTGATTCTCATGTCCCCAAGCCTGCCTGTGTGCTATGCCCCATTGCATTGCAAGGTTGAAGTTTCTTGTAATAGCAAAATATGGTCTTGAAAAAAACTGGCTGCAAAGACTTTATTTGTTTAAACAAAGGCTTCATGATTCCAGAATTCTCTCCTCTTTCATATACTATAAACCACCTCCTCTGCTTCCCCTCTGAAACACAAATTTTGGAGCAATCCATCAAGAAAAAGAGAGACAGAGCCTTGATCCCTTGACTTCAGTTGAGCTGTGCAATTTATATCTACTGAGCATCTGGCTGTGGGGAAACCAAAAGCTTTTTTAATATTCTGCAGAGACTCTGGGTGTACAAATGAATGTGGGCTGTCAGAGCTGAGAAATGGGGAAGAGGTGCCAAGAGGTTTCTTTGCCTTTTCACACAAAACCGACCTGTGGCCCCACGGTGAAAGTTGGGCTGGTTCTTCTTTTACTGCCCTCAGTGCCACTGTGATAACTGTGCTGAAATCATTAGAGCCCTGTTGGTATCAGGCTGTTACCACACTGCTCTTGTTATGATTTCAGTGAGGAGTTTGAAGACTTGTGGGGCTTTCAGGCTTGAGAAGCTGAAGTGTGCAATTATTTAATAATGAAATTATGCAAAGCAGGAGTGCCAGGTTAACAAGGGACCTGAAGTCATCATTCACTGTTTTGGGTCACTCACAGGGGTGGATCCAGACTGGAAGCTCAGGCACAGGTCTGATGCCTGTTGGCAAAGCTGCAGCGCTGGAGGCTGATCTTTAATCAAAGATGGGTTCAACATATCAACCTTTGTGTCAGGGTTAAGGGGGTCACAGCTGGCACAGAGTACCTGGGTTGTTATTTTCCAGCATGTGAAGTCTTCCATGTCTCCTCTGCATTAGAATTTTCCATCCTTCCAGTTGCACTCCAGCTGAAAGGAGGAATGGAAAGGGAGAGAAGTGCTGGGACAGTAACTGTGAGACATCCTGGAGACAAACTGGGTGTCACGGGATATGCTGGTACTGTCTCATGTTCATTATCTCAATTATTTATTCTCCCTGCTGGAATATTTCTAAAACAAATCCTACCATGTGTTTTGAGGTTGGGATTCATGGAGTGAAATCACAACTCCTTTCTCAGAGTTTAGCTGGAAAAATACAAATCTGCCAACTAGGAATAGAAGGGAAATAAACTGTGGTTTTGTGGAGCAACAAGTGATGGATTTCTGCAGATATGGAAAGCGTCTGCTCTGCAGTCCCAGGTCAGAGAGTATGTGCATTTGCCCCAGTGTTATATTTGTTCCATGAGAAATAATGATGTGAGATTCTCAAGCTCTTCTAAATAACACAGATTGCTTCCACCCTGATCAGAAAATTCAGCTTCACACTCCCAGGCCTTGGAACCACCAGCCATCAAGATCAGACACTAAATGCTTCAGTGCATAAATATCTTACGGAAGATATTTATTAGCTTGATTTGTCACCACCATTCTCAGTCTTTCTGCAAGGACAGCTGTGGACCCCAGCCCCTGAAGAGTCCCTGGTGTGTTTGAGGGAGCTTTGAATGGAGTGTCTGACACTGCAGCCCTGAGCATTCATCTCTGCCTTTGAAAGCCTTGTCTGCCTGTTCGTCAGACAAATAAATGTCACATGGATTTGTTGGCAGGACTCTTGCCTTAGTAAGATCTTTTGCATTAGGATATCCACTTTCTGGATTATTTAAATGTCTTTTGGGCCCAGTCTAAGTACCTTGGGTGTGGATCTGGGTTTCCAGGCATTTCACAACAGAAAGGATCAGAGATCAAATGCAGCCTGAACTTTAGTAGTTCTCTTTCTGACCCAGGCTGTTTTCTGCCTGTTTCAACATCACTGACATGAAGATCATATGAGTACAGATATCACATGTAGTGACATTTCTGGTTTCTCTCCTCTTCTGTCACTTTGCCCATTTAAATCAAACCTTTTCTGTTGCAAATGCACCTGAGAGGGCTCTTTGAGACACTCTTCAAGAGTTGAGAGCTGCTGGGCTGGTGCTGTCCCTGAGCCCTGTCCTTCCCCTGGGGTTGATTCATCCCTGTGCACAGGGTTGGTACAAACCCTTTTTTAATGAGCTGAGCTCTCCAGAGGGACCTTAAGTGGTCAGTGCATTTCAGAGGTGCAGAGATGCTTTTCAGGCTGTTCAAGTCAGTCTCTCTAAACCTGTGGGAGTTACTGATATGTGCAAGCCAGCAGAAGGGAGAACCGGCCTCTGTATTTTATTTGCTCTGTAACACATCTGGTGCATCTTTTGGCTCTTGGGAGCACTGAATTTATTCAGTCTTATCTTTCTGTGGGGATGAGCAAGATCAAAAGCCTGAAGCCACTTACATACAGAAACCAATTCCCTGTTTCACACGCCACAAGCAGATCCAGACCAAACAAGCCTCACCCATTTCCTTCCCCACAGGACAGTGCACTTATGGCACTTGCATGTTCATGGGTCAATTCAAGCCAAAAGTGATTGCCCAAGATCTATTGCAGAAAATAAAAATAAACAAATATTATTTGCTGTTGGGTAAAAGAAAGTCCGTGTCAGTATTGACCTGTGAAGAGATCCCTCCATCTGAGTATTCCTGAAGCGTCAGATGCTTTTTTGCAAAATATTGTGTATTATGGGGTGGAAGATCTATGTCTGGCTCCTTTGGGAAGCTACACAGCTCCTCATAGAGGGCCAGAGTGAGAATTCCTTTGGAAAGTGGGTGCAGTGGGTTGCTGTTAGCACTCAAACAATCTTTTTAGCCTGTAAATCACCAGGCTGGAACAGCCCAGCTTCCTGTTCTTCCAAGCCATGCACTCAAATCTTTGTGTGGCTGAGAGCCAGCAGGGCATGCAGTGTGCTCCATGAAGCCAGCAAGTGTCTGGGGCTGGGGTCTGGAGATGTCCTTTGGGGGGCCCTGTGCAGCAGGGGACAAAGCTTGGTAGGGGGGACAGCTGAGCCCAGGTGTTGGGCTGTTCACTCAGGCCTGAATCCATCTTCACCCATTCCTTCCATGGGGAAGCTTTGGGTTTCCCCAACATCCCCTGCATCACTGCAGCCTCAGCTGCACCTGAGCAGTCTGTTGGGGGCTCAGGAACTGCAGGACAACATTGCCAGCCCTGTGGAAACACCAGAGTTAAACACTTCCATGAAAGTCAATGAAAACAGGCTCTAGCCCTTAAGGAGCACAAAACACACAAGAAATGTGTTTCTCCTCTATGGGACATGAGCTGTTGTTCATCACCTGAATATGGATGGTTTATCCTCTGACATGCTTCAAGCTGCAAATCATTTTCCCTTTTTGAGAACTGCTGGGCTTCAGAAGTCATGGGAGGTGAGGGGTCCAGCGTGGAAAGCTTCTTTGAGAGCTGGGAGTGGGCAGTTCCACTCTGCTGCAAAGCACTGGGAAGGCACCTTGTTGATTAAATCTCTGTTCAGGCCTTTATCCCCCTTCACTCGCTTTAAAATTGCTGAGATGAAACCAGAGGTAAAGCAGCAGGCCTTCTGTTTAGGTAAGGAATGTCCTTTGGAGGGAGCAGTCACTTTAACCTGCACTCAGAGCTCATTCTGGCAGTGTTTGTTCTCCCTGAGGCCTCCTGTCAGAACTCCTTTGGTGGCTGCTGGCTGTCTGCTGCTCCTCTGCAGCAAAGTGAGATGGAAACCACTTCATGCTGCAGCTCTGGGCTGCATCAGCCCTCGGATCTGCCTTGGATTTCCTGGCTGTCACTGAGATGGATGCTTTGTCTCCCTTGTCTGGGAGTGGTAACACGGCCTGGGAGCCCAGGGATGGAGCAGGACTCCACAGAGATGGGCATTTTGAGTATTCATTGCTTTCCTTGGTGTTTTACAGGAAAATAGTAGAGGAGAGAGTATTAAATGGAGTGGAGGTTGTGCAGCCTGGTGTCCTGTGAGGTGGGAGCAGGTGCTGCACCAGGACAAGTGTCTCTGCCTGTGACAGCAGGTCATGCTGGTTGGCAGCATGAAAAGTGTTAAAACTGATTTTTATTTCATCTGCCTTCTGCATAAGGGGAACTTAATTTCACCCCACTAGACATCCCCAAACAAGGTTCCTGTAACGTGGCTGTGGCTGCTGACCTGGGCAATGGATTTGGATATTTATTTTGCCCCATAACTGACCTTGACTCAATTTCCATGTGCCTTGGATCAAAGGGATCAGCCTGGAGCAGTGGGTGAGCACCCAGAGCAGCTGGCAGTGTGACATCTGTGTTCTGTTCTCTCTAGAATGCATGAACTGCACCAGACTCGCCGACATGACCGAGAGGCTCAACACGCTGGAGGCCAAGGTAAGGAGCTGCCTTTATTCTCCTGTCTGACCAAAATTCCCACGAGTTTCTGGTGACAAACATGTCAACTTGGCAGGCCTGGAGAGATCAGGTGCCTCTGCCTCTCTCCGTGGCAGAGGCTCTGCCCCAGAGCATGAGACACTGTTTGCCTCCAGCCCTGCTCCTTCCCTTCCCCTTCTCGTGTAGCTGCATCCCTGCCTCAGCCCAGCTCCTCCAAAATAATGCTCAGACCTCAGAAATACTGTGCCATGTGTTGCCATCATGTTTATTTGTCACTGTTTGCCTGCCACACCTGCTCTCCCTCTGCTCTGCTGTATTTCAAGTGCAATCCAGTCCTGTTTTTTTATCCCTTCTCTGGAGGATGGGAGGCTCTCATGCATAGTTTAGTGGAGACAAATATTAGGGGGAGACCTTCACATTGTGGAGGGCTTTTTTCCCCCTACAAATAGTTTTAATTTCTACCTACTGGGATTCAGATAAATTGTTCCAGTCCAGCAACAAAGCAGCTGAGTCAGCATTCCCCTTTGATCTGTGGTCCCCCCTGTGACAGCCCACTCCTGGCTGCTACTTATCATGCTTTGGTCCCTTCAAGGCATTTACTGCTGTTATTATTCATTAACTGATGCTTATCAATGACATAAAAGAATTTAGGGAGAAACCTTTGTGGAGGGAGGTGGTGCTTGTGTGGTGTTTTTGAGGCCAGTACATGATATTATGGTAATTTGGGAATTGTTTGTGCTGAAATGAAGTCTGGAGCCTCCTCAAAGCCTTCACAGTTATATTTCACTACAGGAAAATGAAGGGGTGGGGGGAATGAAGTTCTGGGGAACAGGATTGTTCGAGTGGAAACAACTGGTGTGGTGCAAAGGACAAAAGGGAGCTGGGCTGTTTGTGTGAGCAGCAGGGGCTGCAGTGGGGGTCTTCTGGCAGGGCAGGACAGAGGGGCTGCTGAGTGACCCCTGTGTGTGCAGTCCTGCATGCAAGTGAGCCACGGGCCTGGCCTCAGAGGGATGGGAATCAGCCCCTCCCTCCAGGCTGGGGCCAGCTGCACCTTTCTTGCCTTTCCAGGATTTTCTCTGGCTGGCTCACTGGAAAAGGACAAGCAGAGACTGCCCTGCCAACACTGCCCGCTCTGCTGGCCGGTGCTGCTCAGCACTGGTGTGGGGAACAACGTGTAAAGGCTGAGGGCAGCCTCAGCTGGGGCCTGGCAGGGCTTTGGGGAGGGGGAAGGAGGTTCTACCTGCCCAGATCCCTTTGGGAAGTCAGGCAGAGCGTGTTGTGTCTGGTTTAGTGCTGCAGGCAGGCACTTGGTGCTGATGCTGTGAGGGTTTTCCTTCTGACTTTCCTCTGCTCCCACACAAACCCAAGCTGGGAGAAAGGCTCATCTAAAGGGTTCACTTTTACAGAGGAAAATGAGTTCTTGCCTTCAGTTTTGAAGTACTAGGGACCATGTCTCTGCAAGGAGACCTGCAGCACAGCCCAGAGAGGTCCTTATCAATCTTTTGGCATCCACTTTGTTTGAAAAGCTGTGGATGCTTTGCAAAAATTGACTGTAGCAATGAAACAGAGAGTGAAGCAACAGTACAGGACTGCTGGTGCTGTACACAGGAGAAATATGCTGATTCCCCCTTTTTTCAAGGTTAATTTAAGTTCAGTTTGATCTCTGTAGCAAACTAATGAACTCAGTTGTTATTATTCAACAATAGCCAGCATCATTTAAAAGGTGCTTATGTTTGTTTGGTGTTGTCTGCATTCCTGCTCTGGATTTTAGAGGAAGATCCCTGTTTTGCTGGATGATCTGGATGTGAAGTTGTCTCTCAGCTGTCCATACTGTCTTCTTGTAATGTCTCATTTCACCACAACAACCTGAAGCTGTTTTGAGGAACACAGGAAGGATGGGATGGGCACACACATTTCTGCCAGTGCCAGAGGCTGTTTTCCACTGGATTTTTGCAGATTTGTTCTGCAAAGGTAGGTGGGGAGTTTCATCTTCCCCACAAGCAGAGCTGGATTTTCCTGCCACAGTCCTGCTCCCTCTGGAGGGAGCTGAAGTTGAGGCTCTTGGCTGCTTTTGCTCTTTTGAATTTCAGCCCAGAATGACCAAGGTAAGCTCAGGGGATGGCAAGGGGAAAGACCAGCCTGAGGTTTCTTCTTTCTCCACTCTTTTTCAGCTTTTATAGCAGCTCCCCTAAAAATGGGGATATAACCAGCAATGGTCTCATCTTTCCTATTACAAGGGTGAGCTGGTTCATCCAAATTGTAAGATCAGTGCCCAAATGAGGTAATAAAAGCAACCCTCTGATTTTAGTAATATGAGAATTGGATCAGAAGGTGAGAAGCAAAAATAAACACAGAGCAAATTGAATGAAAAATGACTCATTAGGGACTGGTTCTTTTATTGCCCCTGGGGAGGAGAGAGGCTGAGCCCTGGCTCAGCTGCAGCAGAACCAACTCTTGACGTGCCTCACACCTTCCTGTGCTGCTCTAGGGTGTCCTTGTGCCTGTGGGAGGTGTTTCTGCAGGGAGGGAGGTGAAGGCAGATGGAATCAGGTTCCATCCTCATCTGTTTCCAGCTACCACGTTGTCTCCCCAGGATGGAGTTCATGTGCTCACCAGACCCACTGAGTGCCAGAGCTCTGAAAGCTTGATTGATGGTGAGCTGGAAATCTACAGAGCACAGGACCTGTGTCAGGGAGGATGGTGACCGTCCTGGGGTCCAGGACAAGAAAAAGACTGGAAGAAAAGTACCCCCTCCCCAAGCCCCAGCATGCCAACCCTTTTTTCTCTCCTGTGACATCTTAGTTTACACCTCCACAACAGCCCCTGACCCCACGGGAGCCTCGTTGGTGGGATGGCAGAGCAAACCCTGCTTTTATTTCATAGCAAAGCTTTCACTTAAGTCAGCACAGCCCCTTGGTGGGAAGTGTGTTCAGCCCTTCCTGAATTTCCTGAGCCTGCTGCTGCTGCCCTCCTGTGTCACAGCACTGAGCCCAGACAAACCTCGGGAGTGACAGCACTGCCCATGGCAGGCAGGGCTGCAGGCAGGGCTGGAAAAGGGAGCAGGGCTGCAGGAAGGGCTGGAAAGGCAGCAGGGCTGCAAGGGGAGCAGGGCTGCAAGGGGAGCAGGACTGCAGGCAGGGCTGGAAAGGGAGCAGGGCTGCAGGCAGGGCTGCAGGTGGGGCTGACAGGGCTGCAGGCAGGGCTGGAAGGGGAGCAGGGCTGCAGGCAGGGCTGCAGGTGGGGCTGACAGGGCTGCAGGCAGGGCTGGAAGGGGAGCAGGGCTGCAGGCAGGGCTGCAGGCAGGGCTGGAAGGGGAGCAGGTCTGCAGGCATCACTGCAAGTGGTGCAGGCAGATTTACAGGCAGGACTAGCAGGGCTGCAGGCAGCTGCCCACAAATTTCTGCTCATTTTGCTCACCCAGTTTCTCTAAGGAAGCACCACCACAGAGCTCTGGGCAGCACAGTATTAATCCCAGGTTTGAGTTGGAGTGCAGTGCTTGATGTGAGCTGATCTAACCCAGCCTTATCTCCTGACACCACTCTTGTGAAGCTCGTGGCATTTCACTTACAATTTAATGCCTGGAGATAGCATTACATCTCCAGTGTCTGATTGATTCACTGTGTGATTGATAAATGACATGCATAGTTTCTGCATGAAAACAGCCCCTGTAATGTGATTCCCCACACAGAAGATTCTGAAAGGTTTGAAAGAAAATCTTTGTACAGTGCACAGAATTTAATCGATTCATTGCTATTTTTCTGAAATCAGCCCATTTATTTAGGAGAGATCACCAACAGCACCTTCACTACCCCTGTCTTTGGATGGTAAAGCATCATTACTTGGAGTTTTAATGTGATCATTGTATGAAATGTCTCTCTATTTCCCTCTTCTCCCAGGCAGTTACATTAAATATTGGCAGCTGTCTGGGATGTTTTATGGGATTTGTCTTTCCTTTCTCTGATAGACAATAAAACAATTCCCTGCTGTAGGGGAGAAATATTTGGAAGATAGCAAATGTTTCACAGTGCTGTGACATGGCAGAGAGGCTGGGAGGGGAACCAGAACTGCTGGGCTGTGAGGCTGCTGCTGGCTCTGCAGGGTGGACATGAGCAGTTGCTTGATATTTCAAGGACTTCCATGGATTTTCCATGTGCTGTATGTGATAGCCATAAGCAGGTATTTCCTTTCCTTTCTGAACAGGAAGACACCTTAATCCCTAAGGTTTCCTAATGGCTCTGTGCAGAATCTATTTCTCCAGCTCCAGCAGTACATTGAATTTAAGGAGATTTTGGGCTGTTTCACAGATTGCTGTGTAATAACTGTCTGCTTTCTGGTAGCAGTAACAATGTGGAATCAATCCCTGTAAAACTTCTAATTTAACACTGAGTTTCTGTAGGTCAGGTAATGACTCAAATGTCCCTAAGAATAAAATGCAACTTCCTAACTGATTCTTACTAGGAGGAACCAGGAATCAAAACTGTGTGGGCAAACTGAATTTTGTGTAACTTAGCACCCATCTCTTGTTTTTAGCTGATCTGCAATAATCCTGATGATGAGGCAGTTTGGGTACTGACCCTTCTCTCATTTGGACATCCTGCTGTCTTTCAGAATGATGGTTAAAATCCTTTCCTCCTAAAGTCTAGCAACTTTTGGACCTTATTTCTTATCACTGTTGGATTGAAGGAGCAGTCTGTCCCCTAAGACTGTTCCATGTGTTTGGCCAATGCTGTAAATCGTTTGCCAGAGCAACAAAAAGGCTGCAAAGGCCTCCTCGTCCACCATTCCCTCCCACAAAGGCTTTTAGTTACAAGTTTGGCATTTTTAGTCAAATGGATTTAATATTTTCATAAAATAACTTTGCAAAATTCTCTTTTCCTGACACGCAACTGAAGTCTGCCAAGCAAATCCTCTGTGTGCATTAGGAAATTCCCTTGGTGTGTTTAATACCTGGGAACACTGTTTACAAGCTTTGATTTTTTAAGAGAAATACATTGGTGGTTAAACAGTAGGTTTTGTCAAGAGAGGTGTGTGAAGAGCCCAAGGGATGTGCTCAGATCCTTTTGTAATTTGGGGTCCAAACATTCAAATTTCCACTTGATTCTAATCAGAAATTCTATGGGAGCTTGGTAAGTAAAGTACCACTGTAAGATAAAAACTACTTTGGGTCCTTTTCCCTTCAGCTTGCACTGAGGTGAGCCAGGAAAGGCCCAATCTCCTCATCTTTTCCTTGTGCTGCTCTCTCCCAGCAGCTCTTAGAGCTCTGTGGAGGAGAAGAGCCCACAAGGCATCTGAGCCTGTTTGAGATGAATCCCTGGGCTGAGGGCTCCTCACCTGGGGGAAGCAGAGCTGATCCCAAAGGCATTGCTGGCCACAGGGGGCACTTGGTCAAGACTAAATTCACTGAGGCTGGTCTGGCTTCCCATCCCTGGCACTCCTACATCCCCAGCAGGCCTCAGCAATAGCTGGGGCAGAGGAATGATGTGACTTTGAGGGTGGAAGGTTATAACTCCCATATATATTTATATGGTGTTTTAAAGGAACAATGGTGAATCTGATTTCATTCTGAGCTCCCTTGTGTGCTTTGTGTACAGGGCATTGCTGGATCCTCTCCACATCTGGCTCCTTGGGGTGCCAGCTGTGGCAGGCTGGGGGCCTGAGCAGCAGAGTAAATCCCACTGGGGAGCACATTCAGAGCAGCTCCCTGGGTGCCACAGCCAGTCCTTCCCTCCAGCAAAGCCTCGAGGGTCTGAGGAGCTGCTGAGCAGTGCCTGTGTTTCATCTGAACAGGGAGGGCAGCCTGGGCTTTTGTGTCTTCCCTGCCCTGATTCCCCTCCAGAATACCTGCTGAGGAAAGAGTTGCATTTTCCATCCTGTTTTTGGAAATCTTGTAGCACTCTCTGTAGCAAGAACAAGAGCTGTGCTACCTGATAGAAGCCCTTGGTCCCTGTTTCTGTCTGCCGTGATGACATAAACCTCACCCTTTGCTCTGCACTGAGTCACTACCATGACATCAGCTAGTGCTCCCCCCATAATTTATTAGTGCAGCAAGAACTCCTCCATACACTAATTATCTTGTCCCTTTGGCCAAAGCCTCTAAGATGTTGTAAGTTTGAAGTCACCCAGATTCTCTGGGCACCCAGTTCCTCAGATGTTGGTGGACACTTACTGGATGTCTTTTGGCTTTTGAAATCAAGCACTTGTGTCTGTGCTGGAGCCTTGTGTTCCCAGGTCCCACATTGCTGTGAGAGAGAGACCTTCCCCATCACATTTTGTCAAACTCCCTGTTTAGATCTGTCTTGATGAATGATTAAAAAACTCTTATATTGCCAAATAATTTGCTATGAAGAAAGATATGTCCAACAAGTTATGTAATTTACCATTATTAATCAGCTTGTGTCTCTACAAGATCAAGGGAATCTTACTTTACACTGGAATTTTTAGCTGATGAGCTGGATTCATGCAGTTTCTTTTCCTCCTCTTTAGAGAGGGATGGAAGGGAGTTAATTCCACCAGTGCTTCAAGAGACCAAATATCCCCTGTTTATTAATTAATAATACCCATCTGGATTTTTATCCAAAGAAAAAGCATTCTGAGCCCTGTCATATCAACTTTTAAATCTTTGGAAGCCTAGTTGCTCTTCCCTTGTTTCTAACACCTACCTAGTTACAGGACATCAGGAATGTGAGCAGAGGACAGATGATGGGAGGAGGCTGCCTTTGTGAAATCTTTTTTTGATGAGTGGAAACAACAAAAATAGGGTTCTGGAAAGCCACTACAAGCCAAAAAAAGTCCTCTGACACCGAACATCTCAAGAAGATGAAAACCGTCCTCCCATTTCCATTGTCCCTGGCCTGAGCTTTTGATCTGACGCAAGAAATGTGGTATTTGTCTGAAGCTGAGAAAGTTTATGCTGGCAAATGAAAAGGAGGAGGTGGGTTGAGTAAGCTGGGACTGAGCTCCAGGCACACAACGCTCGTGTCCCCGCGGAGGGCCGGGAGCGGAGCAGGATCCACAGCCAGGCTTGGAGCAGTGCAGCAGGAGTCAGAGCCTGCCCTGGGAGCCTGGTGGGTCTGGGAGCCCTGGGGTGATCCTGCAGCCTCTGGTGCTGGCCCCTGATCCTGATCCTGATCCTGATCCTGATCCTGATCCTGATCCTTGCAGGGCAGGATGGTCCCCGTGTTGTGAGCGGCTCCTGCGGCCGGCCCGGCTCCCGCGTGCTGCTGGCAGCAGAGGTGGCCCCGTCTCAGTCCCTTCCACCTCCTGACCCAGCTCAGCTGTGTCTGACCACGGGGTCTGAGCCAGAGACAAACCCTCTCTTGCCAGAGGCTCCAGTTCAGCACAGCCATTTAGGCTGATTTGAGTTTTTCCTTCCGTACGTGCAGAAAGACAAAAGTTTGAGTGTTTTGCTGAGTTGAGGCCCTCCTTAAAACTCAGACTGCACATTGCAAGGTGGGGAGGAAAGGGTTTTTTGTGTCCTGCAGGGGTCTGCTGTCCTGGCACCACAGGCAGCAACCACTGTCCTTCTCTCTGCCTTCCCTGGTTGGCTGGCGAGTGACATCATCCATGGATGAAGGACATATTTCATTTATCTGGTGGCATGAGGATGTTTTCTGCCTCCATTCTTCATAGAGGCAAAACTTTTGTGTTGAAAGTTGTAGCAGCAACATAGGTGGGCACTGCTTGCAATGAGGATTCCCTGTGAAAACCACACATTCTTCTCTTGATGTTATTCCTCTCTCTACCTCAACCCTATGGACTAGAAAATACCAAGATTTTAGTACTGAGACTTTAATACACTGCACATTTTGCTAATTTTCTTTCTGGCTATGAGCCTCTGTGGTATAATTTTCCAGCAGTTTACTCAGAGGGCTTGAAACTTTCTTTTTTTTGTTTAATGAAAGTGGGAATTCTCCTCGAGTCCCCTGACTACAGCAATGGCAGCCTTAAGAAAAACAGAACGTGACAGAAAGTGGATGAATGGCTCCAGTGCTATTGCAATAATGTGCAAGGAGCCCATTTGTGCTCTGTGCTGTGTGAGCTGTGAGAGGACACTCCTTGTTGACAGAGCTGTGGTAGTTTGAGATTTTTGAATGTGACTAAATCCCTTGTGCTTCTCCTTCTTTAGCTTGGCTCTGTGGATCTCTCACGGATGTGAGAGCTCTCTTCTTTCTGCTTTATTTCTTTTGGGCATTTCTTCAGTCTTAATCATAAAAACTAGAATTTCTCAGCAATTTCAAGTCTGGAGACTTCCTGACCTCTATCATTTCATGCCCAGGGAAAATGAACTTGTTACTATGGTTTGAGCCTTAATGACTGCAAAGTATATATAGTCAATTTATAACAGTGCATGCTGGATTATCCTGTGCATGGCTTTACAGCTTTCACAGCATTTATCAGCAGAGTGCTCATTTAAAACATGTTGTTTTAATGAAAAGGATACCATTGCCACTGTTTTGTGTTGATTATGTGGTAACACATTTTTATTATCACCCATAAAAATGATTTGGAGCTGTTCCACTCCAGATGCGACCTTCGGCAGAGCCGTGCTCGCGCCGCCCGCGAGGGCCACAGGCCCCTCTGGTTTGCTGGGCCCTGACCACAGCTGCTGGGATTTAATATCCCTGTTCCCACAGCTCTGCACAGCATGGCCAAGACAGCCCCTGTGTGCCCCTTCCTCACAGCAGGAGCATCCCACCCCTGCCCTGGCTGCAGCCCCTCTGATTTGCCACCGCCAGGGTTACTCTGCCTCTCTACCCGAGCACATTTTGGCAACATCCAGATGTTTGCTGGGAAAGTAAAAGGATGATATAATAAATAATATAAAGTGATTCAGAAAAGGTCTTTAGCTCACACTTGAGTCCCATGGCAATGGGAGTTAAGCGCAGTTATGGTAAGGCACATGCTTAAGTGTTTGTTGAACTGATAACACGTTTCCTGGAAAGTCTGATGTATAAATCATTGGGTAGGAGCACTGAGTGCAAAAGGCAGATGGAACTGATTCCTCCTGCCTGGCATCAGTCAAACGTGGTGAAGAAAAGCATTGTGACCTTACTCCTTTTTGTTGTACTCAGAAAGCAGGACTCTGGATCTGTAACAATCCCTGCAATAAAGGAAGAATTTTGCTTGTTTGCAAGAGTG
This sequence comes from Irena cyanogastra, assembly GCA_013397155.1. Classification (NCBI taxonomy): domain Eukaryota; kingdom Metazoa; phylum Chordata; class Aves; order Passeriformes; family Irenidae; genus Irena; species Irena cyanogastra. The sequence goes on along the minus strand of VWZV01002812.1, from coordinate 516,593 downwards.
AGGTTCAGTTCCCTTGCACTTAACCTAGCTCCCAGTTTAATTAGTTTCTGATTTACCCCCATCAGGCTAGTACATTCTGCAGGAAGTTCATCATTTCTGGCGCTGCTGCAGTACTGGCTCTCACCAGGCCTTGCAATAAAGAAGTGATAAACCTTGTAATAATTGCAAGTTAAAAACAAACAAGCAGAGCCAAGTCACTCTCATTTATAATTGCAGTGTGACTTCATTATGTAAAGACAACACAGTGTGTAAAGGCTGAAACTTCTAGGGATTTAATGGAAAGTTTGAGCCATATTCCCTTTTATTTCCCTTATCCCTAAATTAGTATTGCTTAGGTGGTTTTCAAACAGGAAAAGATGATGCTGTAACAAACCTCAGTGTTGCATGCCTAGAAGAATGTTCCCATGTTAGAGACCAACTCCCAGTTTCATAGAGGCTACCAGTGGGCAGGAGCAGAGCCTGATGGACAGCGTGGATCACATGGGGAATGTGGGGTCATTTTGTCAAGGAGAGAAGGTTGTAAATGGCCCAAACACCTCAGAGATGCCTGTAGGGATATGGGTCTGTTTGAAGGTTTTGTGTTTGCAAGGCCTAGAAACAGCTGTGAGTTTTAATAATATCCTATTGCTTCTAAGCAGAGCTCCTTGAGTAAATAGCCTGCTGCCTTTTTTTTTTTCTAATTTGCTTCAAAATTAAAGTACTTCAACTCTTTTAAAACCTTCATCTTCGCCATCATCTTTAATTTGGTCAATATTTGTGCTTTTACAAAAGCAGGTACAGCCCTTCACCTCATCCCAGCTGTCAGTAATTTCTGATCTTCTGGCTCTGGTTTGGACACCACCACGGAAATGCTGTGTCCCTGACAGCACCTTCAGTCCCTGGTCTCATGTTTCTCACCAGGGACACAATCCCACGTGAGGCTGAGTCCCTCTGGAGGCAGTGAAGTCATCCCCAAGGAGGATATGTGAGGGACACACAATTAACACAGCAATTCCTTCCTAGCTAATTGATGCTGATTTCCTAAACCCAATAAAGCTTTTATGCCAAAATCCCGTGGTCTGTGAGCAGAGTTGTTCCCAGCCCTGCCTGGCAAGAAGAAGAGTTTCAGGACCTCCCCAGGAACTGAGACTGTGTCTGAAACCGTCCAGGTCACAGGAATATTCTGAGCTGGAAAGGACCCACAAGGACCATCCAGTCCAACTCTTAAGTGAAGGGCCCATGTGGGGGCTGAACCCATGTCTTGGTTTGAACAGACAGGTGTCTGCTAAGGAAGGCAGGAGTGTCCTTTGAGATGGAAAATGTAAAACCCCTCCCTCTGAATTATTATAATTTTGAAATTAAGGGGCTCTCAGGCAAAGATATGGGAATAGGAGTAACAATTCTTTACTAGGAAAATTAAAAATACAAATGCAATAGTACAAAAACCAAGCCACTGCCAGAGTCAGAATACAACCTGCCCCCCTGTGTGTCAGGGTGTTGGTGGCAGTGCCATTCCATGGTGGCTCAGCCCTCCTGCAGTGCCAGAGGTGGCTCTGCTGGAGCAGGGATCCTGTACAAGGGTGGACTTTTCCTCTGAAGCTTCAGTGCTGGTGGAGATGGGCCTGGGCTCCCTCTGGGAATGCAGGGGAGAAGAAAGCTGAAACTCTGGGAATGCAGTGGGAAAAGGCTGCTGTTGTGTTCCAGTGTCAGATTCTGTCCAGGTAGGAATGCTTGGCTCTGCTGTAGTTGAGATGGAGACAATACAAAGCAACACACTCCATTTTCAGAAGGCTTCAAGCCTGTTTTTATGCTAGCATGCATGCTTTTTATTCATTCTTACAGAACTCACAATTTTACACTTTGTTCATTGGTCACAAGAGACAAAGTGCTCATTGCAATAGGCAGTTGCAGGTTTCTGTTATTATCCTTCTTTCTTTCTTGGTTTCTATGTCAACAACCTTGGTAAAAAATTCTTTCAAGGGTGAGCCCAGATCCTCTTATCAGGCTTCTCTCTGGCTCACAGAAGCTGCTGTAAAACCTCTTCCACATGGCTCCTCCCGTTGGGTGGAGCTTCTCCCAATGGGATAATGGAATTTTATCGGCCATGCAGTGACACTCAATGGCCCATTAACAGAAGATATCTCTGTTAATTTATTTTATTAGCAGAGATTAATAAGATATATTGGTTGTGGAAGAGATAAAGAAAACTGCCCAATTAACAGCAGATATCTGCCCCACCTCTAACAGATGGCAATAGAATATTGCAGTGGAATATTGCAATAGAATATGGCACACCCCCATTTCCAGCCTAAGACAACCACAACTCTGAGCTTGTGAGCCCTTGCTGTGAGAGCCAGCTGACCTGTGTGTGTTGCCCACGTGTCCCTGTGCAGATCCTGCTGCTGGAGGCTGCAGAGAGGAGCCCAGCCCTGGAGAACAGCCTGCCCATCCCTGGCACCACGGCGCCGTGGTACGAGGAGCTGCTGCCCGACGCCTTCCCCCTGCGCAACCCCGGCACTGTGCTCAGGAAACCCGGGCCGTCTCTGGGTAAGCCAGATCACCCCTCCTGTGTACATTTGGGGGAGCTAAAAAGGACTCTGGGTCTGCTCCATCCTTGGAAGCTACTGCCAGCAAAGGGTCTATGTACAAAAGGGGGTTTATTTATTTACAAAATCACAAATGGGACGGGACTGCTGTGGGACGCTGTCATTCCTCCCCAGAGGATGAAGAGAAAAACTCTTGAGATTTCAAAGAATCAGAAGGCTTCTTTATTGTAACAATCCATTCCCTTTTTATAGGGTCTTTCACTAACAGCTCCTTGATTGGTTAAATGACACAACACCTCTCTACCACCACTGGATGAGACAGAGAGAGCATGTTTTGAAAACACACACAAGAAAATAACAAACTAAAGTGAAAAACAGCACCTGTTATTTTGAGAACAAAAACTTCTATCAATCTTCCCTGAGAACATGAAATTCTTCACGGAGCTGTCCCCTAGGAAGGCAAACTGCTTTCCCTTGGGAAAGTCAGGGCTTCCTGCCAAATTTCTCTTAAGTCCCACTGAAAGTCAGCCCCACAGCACATGTCTCAAGCTGTTTATTTCCCAGCATCAGTCTCATGACATGGTTGTGACAATGGGAAGATGCCAGCAGCTCACGTCCTCAGCAGCAACCAAAGAACTCAGTGTTACAACTCACTTTAAAAGTTTTTTGGCCAATCACACAAAGCAAAAGCATATTGACAGTAGTTCTATCCAACCACTATAAGCACACGTACCTGGGGTTAAAACAATGCTTGCTTATTTCAAAAACAATACCTGCTTGTAATCCTTAAAATACAATGCACAGAGCTCCATTATTAAGCTTAGAACTTCCTACTATCTTGCTAGAGATACTTTTCTGCAGCTTAGGGAGTTATTCTCGTCAAGTGTTAATACACAGACCATTGTTTTATTTGTGAGCTTTCTATATCTCATAGAACTTTTCTGCTGACAAATCTTATGACTATCTTATGGCTTAGCTCTAATTGCAGTTCTGCTGTTTCTGAGGCCTGCCTTTCCCCAAACCCTCTGATTTTAAGGATTCCCACAGAAGCTACAGAGGAGAGGGGCTGGGAGGTCTCTGCCCTTCCCTGAGCCAGAGCAGGGCAGGGATGTCCTTGGGTTGGATCCATTGAAGCTGCATTTTGCCAGCCGTGGTGGCCTGTGGCAGCCACGATTTCTGTTGGTACAAACATCTGCTGGGAGCTGAATTTGGGTCTGTGTTCTGTTAACCCCAGCAGGGCCACTGTGCCTGCCTGTGTGTTTCAGTGGGCTTGTTTTAAGTTTGTTGAGGATTTTGAGACCTGGATACATTGAAACATTCCTGAGGAAACTCCAGAGAGCCATCAGGATCACAGTGGGACAGTTCCTGCTTACCTGCAGAGCACCAAATGCAGCATTTCCCAGTCTGGGAGCAGTGCTGGGGCGTAGAGGAATGGGCTGCATGGGTCATTCTTGGTTTTATTAGGACAAAAAACTTTCCCATGACTAGCAGCATCAGTTGCAGTCTGCTTTATATTTTCTAAATTTGCCATAAACACAATGGGCTGCTTTATGATCCCTCTTGTGGTATGAAAAAAAAATACACTTATAAGAAAGTCTCCCTCTGAGTCCACTTGGCCAGACAGATCCCCACAAATTGAATTTTCTTGACCTTGGCATCTTTTTGCAAGATCCCTGCTCTCTGCTTCCAAAGCCCTCTCTGTCTGTTGCTTTGCTTGCTCCCAGAGCAGTCATTTATTCTTTAGGGTCTATTTTGCTTTTTTCTTCTTTTCTTTTTTTTTTTCCTTTTAATTTTTTTGGCCTGAGCAGTTTATTATGGCAGCCCTTCCTGAGTGCAGCAGACTTGGAGCGACCAAAGCAGTCCAGATGTTGTCCCTGTTTATGATTTGTCATGATGCCACACCATGGAGGGAGGTTCACTAACAATGTGTTCTGCAGAGTATTCTCAGAGCCACAGCCAGGGCTGCCAGGAGCTGAATTAGAGCAGCTTCCCCAGTGTCCATTATATGCTCATTCTGCCTTTTCCATGTCATTTATTTTTGCTGTGGCAGTGTCTCTGCACCTGCACTTTGCTGCACCAAAATCAGCCCAGCAAAATGCTGGTGACTCTGAGCCTTCCTCACCAAGTCCTCTCCTGGTGGAGGCTCCTCCAGGTGGTCGTGTCCTGCTGGGCACAGAGCAGTGCCTGCCTCTCCCCAGGCTTCTGGCAGTGCTGCCAAGCAGAGCAGCTCCCCTGTGGCAGTTTGGTCAGGCTCAGCACCTTCCACCCCTGCAGCAAGGCCAGGTGGTCACTGGTGGTCACCTCCTGAAGCAGATGCTGATGTGTGAGCAGTGGGTGAGCCTGTTGTGTCAGCCAGAGTCCAGGCTGTGTGTGTGCTACCAAGTGGAGTCCTTGCTCACTGTTACTCTTTGTTTTTCTGGCCTTGATTTATTTAAGCTGGTGTGGAATAATAACTGTGGTGTAATAAAGGAATCAGGAATGCACTGGAGCATTTGGAGCCAGGCCAGTGTCTCTCAGCAATGAGAAATAATCAGTTCAGTTGCTCATTGACACTGCTGGAGCCCCTACCCAGCCTCTGTGGGCTTCAAATACTTGCTTTGCTAAAGAGCTGTGGGGATATTTCATGGATCTGGGTCCATATTTGGCCTCCTTCCCTCCCCACACCAGTCTGTGTCCATGATTCAAAGCCAGCCAAAAAACTCAGTGTGGATTTTGGTGGAGTGAAGGGAACTCCACACAATTTAGGATGGAGGGAACTGCCCACTTTGCATGATTTCCACACCGTGCCCTGACTTGTTGCTCCAAGCTGCCCCCAGGTTCTCTCATAGAGATCTCAGGAGATCTTTCATCATGTGGGATATTGGAGAAGGTGAAGTCAAGCCTGAGTGTCCTGGGTGATTTGGGGCTGTGGAAAGCCAAGCCTCTGTACCTCCCATCCCTTCCCCTGAGCCTTTTGTGAAACATTCCCTACTTTCCCTGCTTCTGGGTGTTCAGCCAAAATAAATGCCAGCCCTGCCTTGCATGGCACAAGGCTGGATGGACAGGGGCAGGATGCCACAGGGGTGGGGGACATGGACAGGATGCTGTGAGCTCTGAAGTGTTCCTGGATGGCCCCAGAGCTCTGGGCTGCTGCTGCCTCTCCAGGCTGAGGTCCAAGAGCTTGCTACTGTTTAAGAGGGTGGTTATTCCTTCTGTGAGTGACAGGGCTGAGAATAGACAATCATTTAAAAGCAATCAGTGCTGTTGAGACAGCTGCACCACTGGCCTTTCTGATCAGCTTGTTAATCAACAGAATACTCAATTTTTCTGAGTATTAAGAAAATATATATACTCTGGCTGAGCCAGTTGGCAGCAAGAGACCTAATTTTTCATATCTCTCTATTTTTCCTCCTATTCTTTTTTTTTTATTATTTTTTTTACCCTGTCCTTCTTGAACAGAGACTAAAGGACACAGAGGTGCAGAGGAGCAGCTGATACCACAGGGTGAGTTCATAGTTTTTGGTATTTCTTTTTTAAAGCACAAACTCTTCTTATGTCCAGTCCTGTACTTATGTCCCAAAAAGCAGAAGGGTTCTGTGGCCAGGAACTCTTTGGAGCCTCACAGATGGAGAGGCTGAGTTTGTTCTTTGGGTTTTATCTGATCACAGGCTGCTTTGGTTGGATAGGCCAAACACCAGTTCTATCACCTCTGAGACATTAATTCCCCAGCACACAAGGGATGGACAGCATTGTCTGATGGAGAGGCAGATCATGGAAGCACATGTGGCCAGAGCCAGCTAGGCATGTCCTGAGTGATGGGAGAAAACTCTTCTGTAGCTGGTTTTACCTGCCAGGGACACCAGGAGCCTCTGGGGGTGCTCAGGGCATCACTTTCCTAAGCTCCCTATAAAGAGGGCAGCTCCTGTGCAGGGAAAACCCTGGGGAAGGGGGGCAGCAGATGGTGTGTTTCAGGTTAATGACAGAGCTAGGAAGAAAATCCAGGTCTCTGCACACTGATTTGGTTTCCAGCAGTAGATTACTCACCCTCTGCCTTTTAAAAATATTTTTCCTGTGGTCTTTTGCTTCATATTGTTTGGAGGATAAACTCTCACCAGAGGCTTCAGCTGTCTGGAAGCAATGCCACTGCAGCAGAGCTGATGTATGCCAGCTGAAGATTTGGCCTCTCCCTTTTCCCTGAATCCTTCCCTCTTTCTTCCCCCTGTTGCACTTGTCTCCTTTAAGCTGTAACACCATTTGTCACCAGTGTGAGCCTGCCTCATTACCCAGAGCTGCTTCTCCAGCCTTTCCTCCAGGGAAGGAAGTGCCAGCTTCTCTAAAGCTCTGCTGCAGCAGTGGCACTGGGGATGCTGCAGGAAATGATTGCTCCTGGTCTGCAGGACTTCATGGGATTGAGTTAGGAGGTTGGAGTGAAGGATTGAGGGTGATTCACACCAGTGAGGGAAGGTTCTGACCCAGCTCAGCAGCGCAGCGTGCCGTGCTTGCAGAACAGTTTCTGCTGTTCTTCCCTCTGTGCTGCAGTTTGCTGCAGTGAAGTTTCAGGTGTGCTGGGGTTTTTTAAAGGGTAGAAGCTGTTTCCAGTGCTGTGAAAAAATGTCTTTGCTTTCCTAAAAGGGCTCTTGATCACCTGCCTGGGCTTCCCAGGACAGCATCCCCTGCCAGGGGAGATTCATCCTTCTGTCCATAGAAAAGGCTGCACTTTGTGTCCTGTGGATAAGCAAATTGATCCAAATTAAAACCTGGCCTTAATTCCTTAGTCAATACTCAGGTTAAATCAGATCTTTACTGATGACTGAATGCAGCAAAAGTACAGGCTCACACTCCCATTCAAAGCCATTGAGAAATGTCATTTCCTCAGTCTACCCAGTTTCATTGTGGATGGAAGGTGGAGAGATTTCATTTTTGTAAGAAAAACCAGTTTGGACATCTCTCCAAAATGGAAAAAATAGGAGAGGAAGGGGATCTTTCCAGGGGGATCTAATATCGGGGGATTATTGCTTTGTTCTGAGAAATTAGGGGTCTGGGGTGATGAGGTTTTGTACTCCAGGTGAGCCATCCCACATCTAGAGTGGGAACTGGACCCAAATGTGGGAGCTGCAAATCCTGTGAGCCTTGATGTGATTGTGCAGCCCTGTTTCCTGGTACCAGCTGGGAAAATGCTGTCCAGCTTCTTTCCTTTTCTCCTTCTCTCCCTCCATTCCCACCCATGCTCTCCACCCCCATATGCAGCATATTCTGCTGGCACCGGTTTTGGGGGGTCCAGTACCTCTCCTGATACCTGGGAAGGAGAAAAACACTCCTTAAGAGTTGATCAAACCTTAAATTGCTCTGCTGTGTTGTGTTCATATGTAATACACAGACTAAAATCTGAAATCTGAGTGTGCTGGACTTTGGACTCATCCTGATCTCCCTCTGGCTTTGGAGCTTGCATCTGCCACTGCTCTCAAACACTCTGAGCGCTTTGGTAGCCCAGAAACCAGGAACCTCTGACTCTCCTGGCTCTGACAGTTAATGCCTTTATTGTAACCATTAACCACTTCATGTGAGCAGACAGAGCCACTCGCCCACATCTCCAGGGCATTAAAGCTCCAGTGTTGTTTGCACAGTGTTTAAATGTCTCTCCATGTGAGCAGTGCTCTTCTGAACAACACCATAAAATTGCCAAGTGTTGTTATTATTTTGATAGTCTGGGGAAAACAACGATAAGATTTTATTTAGTGTCACCACAAGTGGTGACTTCAAGATCACTAATGCTGCCTCTGCACTTTTCATGGGCTTACTGGGGGTCTGAGTGGATTGCCAAGAAACATCCCACTGGGCTGCAATCACTGCCCCTGGTGTCACCCTGGAACCCTGCTCAGCACCCTGCTCAGTGACATTCATTACTGACATCCAGTTCCTGCACAAGTGGGGGGACATTAATGGCACTTTGGGATGGAAAAACTTGTGCACAGCACAGAGCCCTGAGACATGAATGAGCACAGGAGAAACCAGGGAAATATCGTTGATACAGAGCCTCTGGGTGGTGTGACTAGAGCAAGTGAGAGACAGGGTCTGATTTTCTTTGGCAAATCTATTTTGTGTATTTTGGTACTTTGGGATGGCCCTGGAGTTTATGTGGGTCTGGATGAACCCAGCAAAGGACATCCAGACCCTGCCCAGAGCCACTCAGGCCTTGGGGAGGGAATGGTGTGAGTTCAGTGTAGCTCTGCCCAGCACATCCTGCAGACTTTTTGGGGAGGGTCTTGTGCATGGGGAAGTCCTTTTTCCTTACAGGATTGAAGGAAGAAGAGGAGAAGCAAAGTCCAGTCTGGCTTGTCTGGCCTACCTGCCAGACAGCTCCTGCCACCAGTGGCACCCTGGCAGTGCACTGCTGCATTTCTCCCCCTTTGCATCTCTGAGTCCCTCTCCTCCGGTTTTAAGGTTGCTGAAGCTTTCTGACCTCAGCAGTGTGCTAACTTCCAGCTAATTTCCTTTCTGAATTTCCAGGGATTCCAGGACAGGTTGGTCCCCCAGGCCCAGTTGGACCCACTGGGCTCCCAGGACCACCAGGGCCCAAAGGAGAGAAGGGACAACCTGGGGAGAGGGGCCCAGCAGGGCCACCAGGTGAGTCCTGTGACAGGAGATGTTTCACTTCATACAAATTGTGTGTGACAGCAGCTCAGACAAGCCAGACACACAAGATTTAAGCATCTTCAGTTGGTATCAAATCCATCCCAGTGAGTCCCCTGGGAGCTGGAATCAGCCAGGAGCTCCCAGGGCAGGCAACCACCTGCAGGAGCAGTGACTGACCCTGAGATTTCCTGTGGAGCTGCAGAGAGCCTGGCCCAGAAAGGATCATGTTTCCCCATCCTGCTCAGGAGCTGTAAGAAAGAGCTGTGACCTGTCAGCCTTTGGAGCAGAGCATTCCCTGTTTAACCCTCTCACTGGGTGCCTGTTTTAACTCCCTTTTTTCTCCACCATTTGTGTCAAGCTGTCAGATGCCAGGATGTCAAACTAATGATGCTTTTGTATGTTAAGGGAAAAGGTTATGAGGCCATTCTTTCAGAGAACACTCCATTCCTGAGCCAGGAGTCTTTCTGCATTCCCCAAACGTTGCTGAGTGTTCTGATGAAGGCAATACTGCACAATAGGTGCCAGACCTCAGGCTCTGTGCTCTCTGTGTCTAAAAGACTGGGTCTTGTGAGCCTGAGCTCAGCTAAGATTTAAAACTCTGAGCGTGCCTTAAATGTGGGAGCAGCCCTGAACACTTTTTGGCACTTTCTGGCAAGCTGTCAGTGGCCAAAGTCTGGCCAAGGATGTGTCTGCTTTTTCTGGTTTCTCAGTTTGCAATGAGAGCCTTCCAGCCCCACAGGACATGTGATCTGTCTGCTCCTGGACTGACTCTGCTTCCCTTGTGCTTCCCCAGCTTTCCTGGCAGGGAGGTGACACAGGTGTACCTGGAGGCAAAGAGGATTTGATTTCACACTGCTGCCTGTAGTTTCTCAGTCAGTCTCAGGGAGAGGGGAGATTTCACTCTTTCAGCAATTGGGCTGCTCAAAAGCAGCACCTCTGAGCCAAGTCAAGCTCTCTCCTTTGCAGAGGAAGATGCTAAACAAAAAAAAAAAAAAAAAAAAGGAAAATTGGGAAGCTGTTTCTATTTTTCCCACCCCTCTGATTCCCACAGCTGCAGTTCAGGACAGAAATCCTTTGTCTTCTTGCTGCCTTTTTACATGACAGCATCATTAGCACACCCCAAAGGCATTAACACATCCTCTCCTGCCTCTGCACAGGGATGCTGGGACCTCAAGGACCAAGAGGACTTCCAGGAGAAACTGGGATCCCAGGTCCCCCGGGTCCTCCAGGGCCACCAGCCACCCCAAGCCTCCCTCTCACCTTCCAGCAAGGGGTTCTCTACTCACTGCAGCCCACAGCTGAAAAAGAAAGTAAGTTCCCTTCTCATTTCCCACGTTCTCCTGTGGCATCAGCAGGGTGGGCAGGCAGGGAGCAGCTCAGCTTTGCTCCCACCTCCTTGCCAGGCTCTGCCAGGCCTGGGAGCAGCTGGACACTCTGCCTGCACCGTGTGGGTCTCTTGGAAGCTCCTGTGCAAGATGGAACATCTTGGAAATTCCAGGGGGTTCACCTCTCCAAAATGAAGAACGAAGTCCCTGCTCTCCTGAACTGTCAGTGAGAGCAGGTTTGGAGGATTTTCCTCTCTGTGCCTGTTTTTTTAGGTTCATCACAGCTTTGGGGAGGCAACTTGGTGTGCTCTAAGCTTCCATCAGGAGTGGCTGCTGGGAAGAGGGTCTGGTGAAATGACAGAGCTCATGTAGCATCACCTGAGAGAAAGGGCCAGAGGAACCCAGAGTGGCAGATTAGGTGCTGGTGTGGGGTTGGAGCCCTCTTGGTGCCACTGTGGTGGTGTTGGAGTGTCAGGGCTGCTCAGGAATCAGCAAGGACCAGAGATTTGCAGCTCAGGAATTACAACAAGGACATCTGTTAAATGTGTCTCCTTCCCTGGCCCTGCAGATGCTTCTTCCACCTGTGTTTCTGGTGCATCCACATTATCCCACATCCATACAAAGCACAGAATTATGGACTGGAAAGTCCAGACTGCCACCATGATTTGTCCCTTGCCTGTAACAGGAGGGCCAGGGTTTCTTTGTGCTTATGCTGATTTTAAAAATAGATTTATTTGATTTGTGCTGTGCAAGGCAAGAAAAGGCTTTCTAGGAAAGGCACATCCTGCACTTGGAGTGGAATGCTCTCAGGTTTGGGCTTGATTCTCCTGGTCCAGCCCTGTGTAGCTGGCAGGCAATAATGAGGAAGCAGAGCTCAGCTATGTCTGCCCTTGGTCTGTGAACTCCTGGAGCCCCAGCTCTGTCAGGTCTCCCATCTCCACTCCCCCAGACCTCAGCTGTGCCTCTTCCCCAGCTCTGCTGCTCCTGTCCAGCTTCAAAGCTCTGTTGTCTTAGTTACAGCCAAGGATTACTAAGTCTCCCCATGTCTGACAGTTATCTCGAGCTCTCCCTTCCCTTCCCTTCCACCTACTCTGCTCTCCAGACTCCTTTTCCCCAAAGTGAACAGATGTATTTTTAATTTAGGGAGAATTTCAACAGCTTAATTTTGTATTGAGTTACTTAGGGTGTATGGGCAGGATGAATAACAGAGGTTCAATACTGAGATTTTCACAAAATACACATGAACATGCTGCATTCATCAGCCTGAGAACAAGGAAGTTTTGCATTACAGTTGTCTCACTCACTCAGGGTCACACATTCTGCCTTTTATTCCAAGTGATCCCTAAGGATGGTTTGGGTGCTGCTGCTGCTCCCTCCCTGCAACCACCCTTTGAATTAAACTCTTTCTTGTGGAGCAGTGGATAAATTAAAAAGTGAATAAAGGCTTTGATTGCATGGCCTTCCCAGCTGCTGTGTGAGAAGGGTGAGCTCAGTGTTGTGTCCAAATGGGAAGAGGATAAATGGTGGATAATTATTTCTATTATCTCTGCCAGCACTGGGCAGCCACATGGACTTGAGAACAGTGAGGAGATGGTGACTGCTCCCTTTACACCCCTGGGCATCCCTGGGCATTCCTCCCTCCATGTCTCTGCATTTCTTGGTTTGCAGGAGTAGCCCAAAACTTTATGACACTTTTTCTTAATACAAATCCAGCTGCAAGTATAAGTTATCTAAGCTTTTTAATGACAATGCTCTGGCAATATCAAGTCTGTTTTCTTACCATTTTGCCTCCCACAAGCTGGTGGAAAGCTGATATTCTGTCACAGCCTTGTAAATTCTGTTTAGCTTTTTAAAAATGTATTTACTTGTTTTGAAAGGAGCACATCTGAAAACTATAAACACAAAATTCCAGCTGCTGACAGCAGAGGGAAGCATATTCCTGCTAATGGGAATGAGATGTGAGAGCTGTATCAGGTTATTGTTATTGTACAGAGTTTGGTTCTGCCTGAACATGGTTAATGCCTGTGCCTTTATTAATTGCAACAAGTTCCTGTTGGCAATATTTATCCGCAGGCAGAAGCCAGAAATGGGGAGACAAATATTTTCTCAGTTTCCCTGTGCTGTGGTAAAAGAAATGGTCCCATTTTTTTCCTCCAGATCAGGTAGCAGAAAAAAGTTAAGACGGGATTACTTCATTTCCACCCTGTCTCAACAAATCAAGGCTGTAATGGGGGAATTTATCCCTTAGTCAGAAACCTCAGCCCTCGGCCAGAAGCTGAGCTGCTGTTCCCCACTGCTGGGGCTGCTGCTACTGGGATCTCTCATTTCCCTGCCACTTAAAAATGAGTGATGCATGGTCTAGAGCCAGCTCAGACCTATTCCTTGTGCAAACATTGATGATTTCTAGGGAATAGTTAGAGAAAAGAATGCAACTCTCACTCTTGGGAGCTGTTTCCTTACATCTCAAAGATCTGCAAAGGACATCTGAAATAAAATTAACCTGTTTTCATAGAATCATCACTCTTGGAAAAGACCTCCAAGATCAAGTCCAGCCATCAACCCAGCACCACTAAACCATGTCCTCAAGTGCCACAGCCACACATTTTTAACACTTCCAGGGATGGTGACTCCACCACTCCCCTGGGCAGCCCGAGGGGAGAGCAAGGGGAAACTGAGGCAGAGCAGCTGATGGTGTGCCCAGCATGTCAGAGATGATAAGGGAGAGGGATTTGTGCAGCAGCATCCCAGCTGGCAGCAAGGCCCTTCCTGGGGAAGGAGAACAGAGCAGAGGGAGGGAAGGGAAAGGAGAGAAGGAAAGGAATTGAGAAAACTGAGTCCTTTCCAAGTGTGCCCTGAGCTGCCTTTGCTGCTCTGGCTGGGCAGCTTTCACTGTGTCCTTCAGGGCATTCCTGTGCTGTTTCAGGGTGTTCCAGAGAACACAGGTGCTCCTGCCTGACCAGGCCACACTGGTTTCACTCCTTTTCTTGGCTTGGATAGGGGTTGGAAAGCAAATTCAGTATCAAGGTCTTCTCAAATGAAGCATTGTCTGCTGCTTTGGGGTATCCAGGAGCACTGGAACAGAATCCAGCTCTTGAGCCCAGCAGAGCCTGGCTCAGTGCAGGGGGTGGCTGAGAAGGGAAGATTCCTGCTACCATGTGATGCTGTTTTGTGGCTGCTCTAACAGTCTCCAGCTGCAGAGAGCCCCAGAACGTCCCCATTTATAAGGGAGTTTCTAAGGAGATACAAGTTCTTCCTGCTGCTTTATGATCATATGGAGGCAATCCCTTAAAAAATTATGAGAGTTGTGTTTTAACACACTTCAGTCCCATTTCATTCACAGTATGTTTCATTCAGAGCTGATCCTGGAAGGAAACCTGGCTCTGGGTGAGTCCTGCCTGGCCAGGAAGGAACTGGCACAATCCTGGGCTGCCCAGGCCAGGCAGGAGCTGCTGAGCCCAAGGGTTGTTGATCAGAGCTCTCTCTGTGTCACAATCATGGAATCATCTTTCATAAATAACCTTGAGTCAAATGTCAGGATGGGTGGATTTGTGGGAGTAACTGTCATTGTAATAATGTGCCATTTAGCTGGAATGTTTTGTAACCCAAATCTTTATCCCTGGCTTGCCTCCAGCAGAAATTAAACCCTGGTTATTTGCAGTCCATCCTCTGCCCCTCTCAGTGGGGCAGATGTGCAGTTGATTTTGTTGATCACTTTAGCAACAAAAGGCTCTGCAAATGTTAATGCCTTCACTGCAGTTTGATGCTCATTTCCCAATTTCATCTTACTCCCAAGCTATGATGGATTTTGACATGGTCAAATAAAACTCAAATTAATTGGATTACACACTTCACTGGGGTACCTTTGCTCCTGAACATGAGAAGAGTGTCAGTTGTTTTGTTTCAGGGCTGTGAGGAGGGGGAACATGCATGGGTTTAGAAATAGCAGGCAAATAAATACCTGTTTGCATTCAGGCTCCAGGCACAAAATGTGGCTCTTAGAGGGATCTGGGCTGGATCTTGTGCTGTCCTGCTGCCAGGAAGGCATTGCAGAGGTATCCTGTCATCCTTGGCAGTCAAAGGCATTGCAGAGTTTCCCCTGGGAACTGCTCTCAAACAGCTGCCTTGGAAGTTCTCTCTGTCACTGCCAACGCTCCAGAAGCTGGGAAGGCTTCGCAGTGGGGCTGCTAAAATTTCTGGAGAGTTCACCTCCTGACCTTTGGGCTGGACTCTGCAGATAAGCAAACAACCTTCTGGCCTTCCTGGTGTCACTTGACATTTGCAGTGAGACATTCCCAGCCTTTTCCTGCCCAGGGTTCCCCTGAATTTTACTGTGGTGACTTACAGGGATGGGTGGAAGGAAATGTGAGTAAGCTTGAGGTCATGGGCAGGAGGAGGTGGACATTATTCCTGCATGGCAGCCTCCAGCTGTGGAAAATGTGGGATTTTCAGAGGGTTTGCCATCCTGGTGACCAGGAGCCAACATCTTCATTCAGGTTAAACAGGAAATTTATTGTTGGTCCTCCAGCAAAGGGTCAGGACAGAAAGCCTTGGTAGCACCAGGATGTGGGGCTCCCTTGCTTGTTTTGTGGCCTTGTTGTCTTGGTTGTTAATTGAATTTTTGCCCCAGGTTTCCACAACTCTCCCAAAGTGTTGTGGGGTGCTCAGATAAAAGGTGCTGCCCTACAGGTACCTCCCCAGGTGTGCCACAGTACAGGTCCACAGGGAACAGGGTTGTTGAATATGGTTTTGGCATTGCAATAAATACTGAGGGTTGCTTTTTAATTTATAGTTGTGGGTTTTCTATTCAGTTGCCAACTGAATAGAAACCTATTGGATCCAGGCTGAGGGAGGATAAGGACAGCTACAGGCTGCTGGGTTTTAGTCTTGACTGGAGAGAACTGAGAGAGATGTGCAAAAGCACAAAACTCCTCCAATTCCTGCTGCTGGCTTTCCCTTCCCTGCTCCACTCCCATTTCTCTCCATTTCCCAGAGCTCAGTGAACGTGCCCAGTTGAATACCTCAAATAATCCTAAAGGGCAGGGAAGTTTCCTGAGCACATGGAGGGGGCAGAGCACACCCATCCCTGGGTTTTCCTGCATCCTCAGGGCATGTCCCAGCAGCACCTGCCCAGGTGAGCTGGCTGGGCTGGGGGCTGTGCTGCCAGGGAGGCTCAGCAGTGCCTGGTGCCAGGCAGGAGGGAGCCCCAGAGCCCTGCTTCACCTGCCAGGCAGCCACAAGCCAGCTGTGTGGTGGGGATGCTGAATTTGGGTCAGTTAATCCAAGGCAGGATTGCACAGGTGGATAAAACACCAAGGTTTGGAGACAAGGCACAGCTTGGCTGGGGTTCTCAGGGGTGAGATGAGCAGCTCTGCAGGATGAGGGGTCACAGCCTGTCCTAGTTGAGACAGAGACAATACAAAGAAACACACTCCATTTTCAGAAGGCTTCAAACCTGTTTTTATTCTAGCATGCATGCTTTTTATACATTCTTACAGAACTCATAATTTTACACTTTACTCATGGGTCATGAGAGACAAGCAAAGTGCTCATTGGAATAGGCAGTTGCAGGTTTCTCTTATTTATCCTTCTTGCTTTCTTGGTTTTTATGTCAACGACCTTGGTAGAAAATTCTTTCAGGGGTAAACATGGATCCTCTTATCGGACTTCTCTCTGGCTCACAGAAGCTGCTGTAAAACCTCTTCCACAGCAGCCCTTTGAGAGCAGAGGGCAAGCGCTCCGGGAGCCCCAATTCAGCATCCTGCAGCACTGCCGGCCCTTGGCCAGCAACGGGCGCCAGAGCATTTCGGAGAGATCCTGGCTGGGCCCGACGCTGACTGTGATCCTGACACTGACTGTGATCCTGACATTGACTGTGATCCTGACACCGACTGTGATCCTGACACCGACTGTGATCCCGACACCGACTGTGATCTCAACACTGACTGTGATCCCGACACTGACTGT
>VWZV01002812.1:481711-500021 GCA_013397155.1 Irena cyanogastra | reverse complement strand
GACACCGACTGTGATCCCGACACGGACTGTGATCCCGACACCAACTGTGATCCCGACACCGACTGTGATCCTGACACCGACTGTGATCCCGACCCCGACTGTGATCCTGACACCGACTGTGATCCCGACCCCGACTGTGATCCTGACACCGACTGTGATCCCGACCCCGACTGTGATCCTGACACCGACTGTGATCCCGACCCCGACTGTGATCCTGACACCGACTGTGATCCCGACCCCGACTGTGATCCTGACACCGACTGTGATCCCGACCCCGACTGTGATCCTGACACCGACTGTGATCCCGACCCCGACTGTGATCCTGACACCGACTGTGATCCCGACCCCGACTGTGATCCTGACACCGACTGTGATCCCGACACGGACTGTGATCCCGACACTGACTGCGATCCTGACACTGACTGTGATCCCAGCCCTGACTGTGATCCCAGCTAGGCCTGGCACTAACTGTAATCCCAACCCTGCCTGTGCTCTGTGCCGCAGATGGAGAACCCCAGCTGGCCTCCACCGTCATCGACACCATCATGGCTGGACTGCCCGGACCGCGGGGAGCCCCGGGGCCCGTGGGGCCGCCAGGTGACAGCAGGGCTGGCAGGGCTGGCCGCAGGGCTGGCAGGGCTGGCAGGGCTGGCAGGATGGGGACGATGGGCAAAGCCTCTCTGATGGAGGGTGGATGGTCACTGGGTGCCTGCAGGGGAGGGCAGTGCTCCTTACTGGGAGAGTGGCAAGAAGTAATTGGGATTTTATCTGTTGATAGTGACTGATTGTTTGACCTTTACATCTTGAGAAAGGGGCTGATTAAAAGCTGTCTTTAAGAGTGGGTTGTCCAGTGATTCCCTTCTGAGAGCAGAGTTGTTCTCCCCCTGCTGCAGACCTGTCACTGCAGAGCTGCACCAAACAGGGTCTGGCCAGATGCTCTGTGATGTCCATAAAGACTTTGGAGCCAGTTTGAGCAACTCCAGATTTTCACCAGTATAACTGAAATCAGAATCTGAGATGAAAATTCAGTGACAAGCCTTCTTTCCCTCTGTGCTGATGGGTGGCTTAAATGATAATATTCCTGCAAACGTCAGCACTTCCCTGTATGATGCATATTTAGGAGTCAACTCCCATTAGTTGCAGAAAAGGCTTCTCCTTTCATTATGAGGGCCTTTCATTTATCCTTCAATTCCTTTATTCTTTGACTTAAGCATTTGTATGGTGCATTAATGATTGAGGCTGATTCAGCTGTACTTTGTGTATAATGTCCACATTGTTTCATCTCAAGGGTTGTGACAACTAAAGCAGAGAGGAGTATTGCTAAGTTCAGGCTAAGCAAATATCCTGTCTCCCATCTGCAGGTATAATTGAACAGCTACTGTTGAGATATAATTATTTTTTCAAAAGGAATGAATCTGTTAAGTGACTGTGTGAGACAAGTTGACCTGTTTAGATGGTGCTTAACTCATCCTGGAAGCAGCTCTCCTGTGGTACAGATTTTAAATTAATTTATTGCCACTGCAGTGAGCGAAGACCAAGAGAGAGCTTTGCTTTGCCCGCTCAGCCTCTCCTATCTCTGGCCAAACTCCATCTCCTTCATGTTCACCATCAGCTTTCTGACACCCCAGAGAGACCACGTGCAGCAGCCCTGGGGATTCCCTTGCCACCTGAGATTGTTCAGGACCAGCACCTGCAGTGTCTCACTCTCATGGAGCTGTTCCATGGATCTAGATTAAATTTTCTCAAAAGTTGCATATAAGGAATGGAAATGTGGATGTTACTGACATCCTTCCTGCCTATTTTCACCATTTTTTTCCTCTCAGAGCTCTAACATCCCCCCTCGGGCATGGGGATGTATTCTGTCAGGATGTGGGTGTCCAGTAATGCAGTGTTTGATAAAGGGTTCTCACTCACTGAGAGACTCAGCAGAGCATGAAAGGAAGTGCATGTCTTTGGAATTTAGGGTTCTTCCTTCTAATTCTCCTTAAAACTGTCTCCAATTATGATTCCCACCAGGGCCACCGGGTGCTTCAGGACCCAAAGGGCCCCCAGGACCCATTGGAGCCCCTGGATCACAAGTAAGGTGCTTTGGTGCTTTGGGGTGAAGGGCAGAGGGGGGGTCAGGGGTGAAACATCCCATTGCACAAGGAGGGAGAGTAATCTTAGATCTGCTATTTTGTTCCCCATTAAATTCTGTGATTTAATTCCTTTTTCTCATTCTGGATTAAGAGGCTGAAATGGTTGTGCTTTCCAGAGTTTCCCTTAATCACAACAACACATTGTGTTGCTGCTGTGTCAAAACATTTCACTGTGGCCTGAGTTGATGCAAAGGATCTGACACGAGCTTTCTAACACAGTGATAGAAAAACTCTGCATTTCCTGTGGAACACATAAAAAGAACAAAAATGCATCAATGGGAATTCACCAATTCACCAGAGTGAACGTGTTAAGCCTACTTTTCCACACATAGCACTTTCTATTCAAGAAAAATATCACAAATTCCCATCAGTTTGATTATTTATTGATACAAACATTGTGGAGGGGGGAGATAATAATGGAGTGGGAAAAACTCACTCCAAAGAATTTATGGTAGAAGAAGGGCACAGTACTCACATGGATGGAAAAAGCTGATTAAATGGAAAGAAGTGAAGTCATGAATAGGGAACTGCCAAACTACTGCAAATTGTGGTTGGCTGATACAAAGGGACTCAGTTTTGGGAAGAACATTGCTTAAAGTGGAGGTAAAGCAGCAGCATCAAATTTTTCAAAGGAATCCCACATGAGTGGAGCGCACAGAGAAAGGTTAAGTAACTTTATAGAGGGATGTAACTCAGATCTGATAAGAGGAGGTTTGGAACTGAAAATAGAGAGAGAGGATTTTTCCTATGTGTTTATTAACCACTTTGAAGAAGCAATGAACAACAGGTTAGGGAAAGTTTGCCAGTGTAGCAGAATCCTTTCAATTAGGGAATGCTCTGGAGAACAATGAGAAACTCCAGATAGATACAAACACAGTGAGAGATTTGGCAGCCAAATGACAGATGCAGTTTAACATCATTAAATATAAGGTAATTCACAATTCATAAGTAGATTCTGCAGCAGACTCTGGCTTTTTGACACGCAGCACACACTATAAGTCTTTTCTTTTTGCACTGTAGAATTCAGTGTTCTGAGCATCCCTGGCTCACCACACAGTGCTGAGAGCTGTCAGGAGCAAAGGATGCTTATGGACACCTGGGCTTTGTCCATGCTGGAGGTTTGACAAGCCTGGCCTGTGCCCTACCTTGCTTGGCAGCCCCAGGGACCCTCCTAAGCCAGGCCTGAGTCTCTGAATCCTTGGTGGGGAGCGCAGCTGAGCTGGTGGGACTGACTGCAGGCAGAGAGCAGCTGCTGGTGAGCATTGCTGGCTCCCAGCTGAAATGGGAGATTTACACCCTTAAATCACAGCCCTCATCTGCACCCTTAAATCATGTGTGTGCAACCTCCTTGGGCCTTTCCCAGGCACTGAGCTCCTCATAGCAATGCTCCTTTCTCTGGGCCTAGAAAACCCATTTCTCTGGCTGCTGGTGTGGGGATTTGGGGAGCTCTTCCTAACCAGGCTGGCTTAAATCCCCATGCCCTGGAGGGGAGCTCCAGACTCACTCCTGCAGCCTCCAAGACAACGTGCAAGTCACTTGAGGTGGAAAAAAAGAATCTTGCACGTGGTGGTGGGGAGAAGGAGAGCTGACAGGCTGAATATAAACAAACAATATTGTTCTCTCATGGTCTGGTTAATAACTGTGGCTCCTCTGGGTGGATAAGTTAAGGATTTGGATCGATTTCTGCATAGCAGTTCAATTAGTAGAAATCTGAAGACTGTGCCCTTCTTAGCCATTGGTGACTGCTTTATAGATTTGTTCAACCCAGGGAGTAAAATTATTAGCAGAGATTGGGCTTAATTTCAAAATTGTTTATTAGGGTGAGTGACTAGCTTCAAAATAATTTCCACTACACAATCCAATTAATTTTCAGGTATGTGTGCTTGCTCCTGCCACCCACTGAGGCAATTAAGAAGTAGGGGGAAGCAGTGGGGATTTTTAAGCTAAACATACTACCTGTGTATTAATATCTTCTTGGTAACTGAGAACAAGAACTGTCCTGTCACACTGACCCCAAAAAAATGTTACATCAGGGGCCTGCAGTGCATTAAAAGACCCAAACAGAGGAATCTGCAGAAAGTACAGGGGTTGGGATATCTGCAAACAGAGCTCCTGTTGTATTTGCTTGGGGAAAAAAGAGAATCCAGCCCAATTGCTTAATGGGTGTATGAGGTTTCCAGGAGCTGAGGATCTCTGGGAAGTTTATTCACTACACCTACACAAAGGTGGCACAGTAGAAATTAATTCCTTCTCATTCTGCATCTCTTCTAGGGCTTGCCAGGATCTCCAGGACAGCCTGGACCAAAAGGATCCAAAGGAGACCGAGGAGAGAGAGTAAGGTTTTACACAGCACTGGGGCTGAGGCCTCAGGAATTACACACAGCACAGCTCTCACAGCTGCAGGGGGGCTACAGCCACCACCAGCTTTAAATGCAGAGTTTCTGGGGTTTTGCAAGAACCAAGATGAGGGTTTCCTGTACAGAGAAAGAGTTCAATTCCTTGCAAAGTCAGGTATTCCCCAAAGAGATTAGCAGATTTGATAATTTAGATTTGCTACCCCAAAGAGGTTAGCAAAGACGTGGAGATCAACTTTCTTCCACCAGCCAAAGCTGTTTAGTGTGGAGAGTTTTGAGAGTTTAAATCTTCCTTCTGTGGCACTAAGGCTTTAAAAACTCACCAGACTTTTCCTGAACCAAAGTCACTCCCCAGGTCTAATGATGTTCTTAACATACTTGGAATACTGAAGTCATGTTCTTCATGTTTATGTGCCTCAGTCCTTAGTGGGCTGTCCAGTGCTGATAACTAAACACAGATCAAAAAGGCTGAATGTTATTTCCAAACTGAAGTTTAGGAACTACCAGAGAAATATCTTAACAAGGGTATAAATGTGTCAGATTCCCAGTCCAGCATTCAAGCATTGGGAAGGGTTTGAAAGTGGCATTTGGGCCTTTGGCTGCTTCTGTCCAGCTTAACTGCCCAAAGGTCATGGTCTTTGAAATCTGTGGGTGAGTCTAGGAGCACAAATCCCTTGGGAGTGGAGTAGGTGGAAGAGGATCATCAGCCCTTGGGTCTGTGAAATGGCACCAGGGACTGTGGAGAACCCCTGAGACCCCACTGTGGGGAGAGTCAAAGGAGGAAAACATTGCTTGGTACCTCTGAAGGGCTGGGTGTGTGCAGTGGTGGCTGCACTGCCCCAGCTGAGGGAAACAGCTTCCCTTTCCCTCCAAGTGCCATTTCCTGTGCCACAGATGGGGGTGAATGGGGGCTGTAGGTGTGTGATTCCTCTGTGACAGAACCTCCTCTGCATTCCTGCTCCCCCCTCCAATGCAGCAGACAAGAGGGATGCCTGGAGGAGCCAGGACAGACAAATGCAGATCAGAGAACTCCAGTGTGCTGACTTCTAAATTCATGGGAATAACCAGCCACAAACAAACTGCTCCTCTGTGCAGGGGGAGCAGCCCCAGGTGCTTGTTCCACCCCTCCTGAGGCATCAGGAGCAGCAGATAGCTGAGGGTGGGGCACATCTGCCTTTTGAAATCTCTGTTATATTTTAGTTTTGGGTGCTTGGTCCTGTTCTTACGTAAGAAATCACTTGCACTTCCCTGAAAGCCAGAGTGACTGTTGGTCATTTCTTGTCACACTTTCCTTGTGCAGCTCAGCCAGTTTGGGCATGGCTTGGCTTTACAAATAGATTGCAGACTGATGGAGTTCTGGGACTAGAATTCAAGATTCTGGTAGAGAGCAAAACCTTAACTGGTGAGATGGATGCACAGATTACCAACTACATCTCATTGCCATTCAATCTTTATTTTCAGCTAAAAAGAATAGAAAGGCATGGTGTGTGGCAAAGTGTCACATTTCCATCCAGGAAAGTGATAAAACTCTTCTTCAATGATTCATTTAACATTTTTCTATGGTTTGTGGTTGACTACATTACTAATATTACTACTAATATACCATATTACTGCTACACTTATTTTGAAACAAAATCCTGTTGCATTGTGTCCATTCACTCCAGACAGATCCCTTAGAATTTCGTTTTGTTCCCTCTTTGCTAGGGATTTAGAATTGTAATCCTCCTCTTAGATTTGGGACAAATGAGGTTTTAAAATATCAAAATGTCTTGATAAATAGGAAAAACCTCCCATATTTCCTGTCCATCCTCTGTTAGTGTGGAAAGGGAAGCTGACAGCTTTTTCTGTCAGAATTTCTGTAGGATGTTCTGTGTGCTTTTTGTCTTTTGTGAGTGTGGCTTTGAATGCTGGTTTTGACAACTACATGCTGCAATTTTGGTTTTGGTGGATAAAAATGAGGGCTCGAGCAGAGGAGCTGTGCAGCTGCAAAGAAAAGCAGAGGGGGGTGGTTTACAACATCTACTGAGATTTGAGAAAATGTTATTATACATTCTTCCTGCCTAATCTCAGAGAGAACAGATGTGGGAGAGACCTGCAGCAGTGGGAGCACAGCCCCTGGATGGTTCAGCTCTGTGTGCTGCTCAGCCTCTGCTCCTCCCAAGCCCTGCCAGGCAGGGAGGCTCCACAGCTTCTCCAGGCACTCCTCAGAGCTCCAGCCAGGGAGGCCTGGGATCAAAGATATTGCCAACATCCAGCCTAAATATCCTTTGATCCCCTCTAAGCTGATAACATCCTTTCTGTTCCTCCTGGACATGGAGCACAGCCTGTTTATGCATTTTCAGTGTGTTGTTGTGCTCCTCTCTGTGATTTTTCCTCTTGCCTGTGCTTTTTCATGAGCTTTGCTCCCTCCAGTGCAGAACCCAAGAATTTCCATTTGAAGATACTGGGAGCATCTGACAGGCTGGGCTTTTCTTCCTGTCCACAGGGGCCTTTTCCTGCTGCTGGCAGGGCATTCCATGGGAATTCAGCCCTCCATGGGAATGTTCTGTAGGTGCCCCTTGGTTTTATATAGATTTGATGGACACAAACCCAGCAGCTCTGCCTTTCCACTGCAGAAATCTGCCACCATATATGTAGTTTTCTGGGGGGGAAAATTATGGGTTTGTTGCTCTATGTGTCCACAGGAGAAGAGCCAGGGGAAATATGTGGCTGTTTCATTAAGGGATTTCTATAAATGCTTTTACATTTTGCCTCTTCTTCCCAAGCTCCTGCTTTCTCACTAAATAACCTATTACTGCTCTCCTGGTCAGGGATTCTGCCCTGCCCCAGCTGCTCCAGGGTGGGAACAACGTGGAGGAAAACAGAGGAAAAAAAGATATTCAGTTCAACAGCATTTCATTATGTCCCAGACCAACACGTACTAGTTCAAACAGTTTCTGTTAAAGAAAAAATAAAATAATAATAATTAAAAAAAGAACAAAAGCCCCTCACTGAGAACAATGTGAAAATTAGCACAGCAGGAGAAAGAAACAAACCAGCCAAAATACTGTACCTGTGTTTTGATCAGTAGCTGTGGGCTGTGTGGAGCAGGAGCAGATTAAATCAGTGCTTGGTGGGAGTCCTGGGCTCTGTTCTGGCTGGGGCAGCAGCAGCCCATCACTTCTACTGGAGAGAAGAATGCAGTGTCTTTGTAAGGAACAAATCTCCAGCCAAATTCCTTCCTGGTATAATGTAAGTGACTGCTGGAAAGTTCAAAAACCTGCTAATCGTCTTAGAGAGAGGGCACTGAGCTCAGGAGCTCCATATCCAGCCCAGCTCCTCCAGAGTCTGATGGGATTTGGAGCTGATACTTGACAGAAAACCATAACCCCCTTTTGCTGTCTCTAAGTGATAATGTCAAGGGAGAGGAATTTTTTTTACACATTATCCCAAGTGTAAGGTTTTTTCATTAAGCCGTCTTAATTCCACTAGTAAAAATTGCACTGTGTTCTTGTCAAGTGGCAAAGTATCTCCTAATGACACTGCCTTTATTTCCAACAGGGCCAAGCAGGTCTGCCTGGAGAGAGGGGCATTAAGGGATTTCCTGTAAGTGCTGCACTCGTGGCTGGGTGCCAGGCTCAGGTGGGCTCGCTGCCTGGCACTGTGGGTGCCACAGGCTGGCCTGGAGCTGCTTCAGAGCTGAGCTCTGCTGGCTCCAGCTCAGACTTTTGTTCCACAGCCACCCCACCTTAACAAATCCCCCTGCAAAGGAAACATGGCCTGGTGTAAAGCACAGTGCTGATGTGGCCAGGGGGCATCAGAGGAGCTGTGCTGTCCCTGCAGGTCCCCCTGGCCAGAGCTGGGCACACCCAGCTCTCCCTGGCACCAGCAGAGCCCAAAGGTGGGCACAGTTAAACAGCTCCAAGTCCATCAGCTGCTTTCAGCTCCCTCCTGCACCTGGGCTGGCCAAGCTGAGCTGGAAACCTGTAATGGGATTGAGAGATGTCCCCAAATGATTTTTTGGCAACAGCTGAACAGATGCACAGAGGAGATGACAGCAGTGGCATGTATGGCCAGCGGAAACCAACCAGTGGTGGTGGAGGTTGGCTGACAGAGATCTAGTGGAGAAAATTGGGGTTTTTTTTGGCTGGCAGCTTCTAGAGAAGTCCCAGAGCCTCTGGGAGGGTTCTCATCTCTCTTCCTTGGTTCCACCTCATCATTTCACACAATTCACACAACCTTTCCTTCGGTCCTTCCTCCTGTGCTCACCTCTGCTTTGCAAGTATCTCAGGGATGTCCAACAAGTTTGAGGAGCCCAAGTCTTTCCACTCTGTTTTAGATTGTTAGTTTGGGTTTATGTTTAGCTTAGAGTGGTTTAATCTCTCCCTGTCATCTGCTCTTCAGAAAGTGCATGAACTGCCTGGCTGGGGGGAAACGTGAGAGCCATGTTCACAGCACAGAGAGCAATTTGTTCAAGGAAAGCATCTTCAGAGGCACCAAGTGATGTGACTAATTAGTGAAAGCAGAATGGAGGGGTTTTCTGTTCTAAATCAAGATGAACACGTGTGTGTTTGGGGGAAAGGAGCAATTTATCTGTGGTTTAGCATACACTGTTCACTGAGAGCCCAGTGAGATGTCTGTGGCTTTGCTGGGCCCAGGCCATGGCAGGTGGCTCCTCCTGCAGCTTGGCCACTCCTGGACAAGTTCATTTGTGTTAGAAGTGGTGGTGACCTCCTGGGAAGCTGACAGGAGCCAGGGCAAAGCTCAGGAGAGCACTTTGGCCCTTGGCAGGAAGGTCCATGTGTTTTCTGCTGGTGAAAGGCTTTTTTAATTTGCTCCTTTAAATGGGGAGGGGTCCAGGGGGTCCTGGAAGGGTCCTCAGCCACATGTAACCACATTTCCCTTCCTTTGTTTTAGGGTGAACCAGGCAGGAAGGGTGAGGAAGGTGACAAAGGCGCTGATGTAAGGATGTGTTTCTACTGTTTTACTTTTGGGTTTGTCACTTTGCTGTTCTTCAACCATATTCCCTTTGACAGGTGGGTTTGGGGGGCCAGAGGGTGAGTCCACAGTTAAATGTGCAGAGCAAGTGGTTTGAATTTAATGCATGCCAGAAATCCTGGTCTGTGAGGTTTCCTTGGCCACGTTGTCACCATGTTCTTGACCACCTCAGTCCCCAGAGGTTGTTCTGTCACATGGAGCTGGTTGGGAATTGCTTCCCTATTGTCCCTCCCACCTGCTGAGGGAGAGACTTCCAGAAGAGATCAAACTGCACGTGCAGAGCATTGGAGTTCTGACATCTCTGCTCTCCATCCCTAAAATACTTCCAACATCTCTTTGGCCCTTCAAGCCCACACTTAAGGTGACAAGGACAACAAACTACAGTCTGAGTGTACATGAGGGGCTCTTTGAACAGGGATTTCTCCTGCACTCCTACTTAGGTTGTCTCCTCTTTTGCATCTTTTCATTTTTCAACATCCACACTAGTTTGGTGCTAGGAAAGTGACATTATGGACAAGAAGCCTATCCTGCAACACATTCCAATGTTAGTTTTGTTTTCTTTCTTGTAGGGGGAAGGTGTCCAACAGCTTCGAGAGGCTCTGAAGATTTTAGCTGAGAGGGTATTAATCCTTGAGCACATGATAGGAATTCATGGTAAGCACTGCTAAGGTTTTCTTCTCTGGGGAACCAGGGGCTCTGTTCAGGCTTGAGGGTTCAATATCCTCCCACTCTCCTGGGCTCTGGTGTCTGTTCAAGCCCCATTTTCAAAACTAGGTACCATGACTTAGGGGTGCTGTTGAGTTCCAGCTGTTCTGCTTCCTCTGGCTTTCCAGCAGCAGGTGAAATGACCCTTACAGTGATTTTTGTTACAGCTCAGGCAGCCAAGTCATGAGCAGCAGCTCAAACCATGTGGCACAGATCATCCACCAGCTTCCCACAGAGCTGCTTGTTCAAGCCTTTAGGCCAGATCATTTAATCCTGTTAACAGCATCTTCCAAGTGACTTGAACACCACTGAGGCCCGTGCTTTGTGCAGCACCATGTTTTGCAGAGTTCTGCCAGACAGTGCTGCCATGTCACCCTAAAAGTCAGTGATCCCTGAACATTTTGTGATCATAACTTACATTAAACCTGTTTTCACAGTCAGATTTAAAGCAAGTCCCACATGTTCCACATTGAGATAGATTTTTGTGATCTCTTGAGGCTGTTGGCTCTCCTGGTACAGTGAGTACATCATCCCTTAGAGAATGTTCTCTTCCCTTAACCACAGTATGGTGCTGGTTATTGTCACAGGAGTTGGTTATTGCCACACTGCTCCTTTTGGGGTTGCTGAGGATCAATTCTCTCACAGCTGCCAAAACCTGCTGTGCCAGTTTCTCCCCTTTCAGAAACACAGTTAGAGGCATAATGTTTGGTTCTGCTATCCTAGCCTGTGAGCTGCAAACCTGTTCCTTGGCACTGACTGAGTCCCAGAGCACTTTTCTGTCCTTGACAGTGGAACCTCATTCCTGTGAGCCCAGCTCACACCTCCCCTCAGATCAGCATGCACTTTTATTGGGATGTGGCCTCTGGATATTGATTTAAGCTATGGAAATGCTAAGTAGCTAAAATGCCCAGCAGTCCTGACAATGCCACAGTGCTAAAGCACTTCAGGCAGCACCTTGGGATCCCAGCCCTGTCTGGAGCCAGCAGTGCTGGGATGGGATTGCTGCTGGACCCTCCCAGTGCCAGGGCATGGCTGGCCTGACCTGGAGCCTGCCCTGCTCTGCTCTGCTCTGCTTGGTGGCCTCGTGCCCTTGGAGGCTCCCAGTGCTATTTCCAAAAGCAACAGGCAGCAAGAGAGTAAGATTCTTGGGAAACCCTGAATCACAACCCCATGATTCAGCCACACACCCTGACCTTACCTCTGCACTAATCCTGCTTCGCTTCACATTTTCATTCCAAGGGTAGAAAAATTCATTTTTCTGCTGCTTTGCTTTGAGCTGGTGGAGGTACCAGGGAGATGCCCACTCGATTTCCTAGAGCAATCCATGCCAGCTGGGATGATCTCCAGGGAAGAGGGAAAGGGGGGTTCCCTGGATGAACCCCATTAGAACAGGGTGTTTACAAAACCCAGGATCTGGGCCTCCTTTGGCTTTTACTTTGTACCTTCATTTATAGTGGAATAAAGCAAAAAGTCACATCCTTAGGAATCTTCTGTACACCCTGGACTGGGGTTCACACAGCCTGGCCCCAGCAGAACTGCCTGATTTAGCTATTTTTCACATTCTCTTTGGAAATACAGCAGCAACGAGGCATGTGCTGCTGTTCTTTTGAAACAGTCATTTCAGCAAACCATTTGTATTGATCTGTTACTGCTTGGGATGGAGGTGAGTTATTTACACCCATGTGTACTTCTACACCAGTGTAACTGCATCAGCAAAAATGGATGTTTTTTAATTGTGCACTGTGGTTAGGTCATATTTAAACACCTAAAGTGTATGACTTTAGGGGTTTTTTTGTCCCATAAGTATTGATAATTGTATTCCTACTCTGTGCTTCCATTCTTTCACTTCACACATATTTTGGGCCATAAAAAATACTGTTTAGAAAGGGAACTTGGAAAGTAAGGCATTTTTTCCTTGTGCAGTTATGTTCATCTTTGTGTACTTGGTTAAGAAAGCCCCAGCAAACAAAGAGAAAAAGACATTAAATAACAAAAAATATTTTCCTTGAGCACAGACCTCCCTGGACTGAAAGGCACCACAGAGGTTTAAATCACCTAGCACCAAATGTCTGGTCATGTTCCCAGTGTAGGTGTTAAGGATTTGACCACAGGTCCTGGGGCAGCCCAGCTTTAAAACCCCACTCAGAAATGCCAATCCCATGCTCTCATTTTCCCAAGAAACTTCCCACTGACCAGGGTTTCCAAAACCACAGCCATCCAAGCAACAAGGCAAAACATCCCAGCAAACAAACCTCTCCTCTGCACTGGGAGGGCAGCTGGAGCTGACCTGGCCTGGAAGCTGCAGAGGGCAGCCCAGCAGGACACAGCAAAGCCCAAATTGTTTGGCAGGGTTTGGTGCCAGCAGACAGAGCCCAAATCCCCCAGCAGCCAAAATCTCACTGCAAACAGCAACGCTGCCTCGTGGGATCAAACCAAGGCTGGCACGTCAGGGTCCTGGCAGGGAAACACAAACATCCAGCTCTGGAGGCAGAAGGAAGAAGAAATTGGAGCATTGGAAATGATGAGGCAGATCAAGCCACCAGCATCTGTTGCTGAAGTGGCCCAGAGCAGTGTATATTTAATTTGTTTAGCTGAGGGAAGAGCAGGAGGTTGTTATATGGAGGAGCTCTGGGAGCAGGGACAGCCACCATCCATCCCCAGCATTATTGCTGATTTGGCTGCAGCCCAGGGTGGGTCAATCCTTCCATTCAATCCTTTCAGTGCCTCCAAATGTCCTTCTCTAGGAGTGAAATGGCACTTAAACCCAAAAAGCATCACTCACCACCAGCTCATCCTCCAGCACCAGGAGTCTGTGGGCAGTGCTGAGTAGTTGCTGCAGCCCAAGTAAATTCATAATTAATAAAGGAACAGCACTTTAGAAATGGGACTACAGAGGAGAACAGGCCCTGAAGTAGGAGCACTTACCCCAAAGAGCTCAGGCAGAGCAGAGGGGAAACATCTAATGCAGGAGAAATGTGATAAAAAAGCTCCAAAGCAGCTTCCTGCATAGAGAGCAAACAGGAGGAGCCACTCAGAAGGGCCCATGAGTGTCTTCCTCAGCCTCCCCTTTTAAATAGTGCTTTCCCATGACTTTCTCTCCTTACAGACTCTTTGTCTTCCATTGAGCCAGGCTCTGGACAGGATGTGATCCCGGGCTCCCCCCTGAGAAGCAGCATCAAGATCAAGAGAGGAGGACCCCGGCAGCCCCAGGCCCACCAGATCCTCTCCTCCCTGCTGGATGATGGGGAAGCCAGAAGGAGAAGCCACCGGATGAAGTAGGAGCATCTCCGAGTCCTCCCTGCCTGTTCTGCAGTTAAAGATACAGTACCCAGTGCTTCATGGCACCCTGCAGATGAAGTGGGTGGGAGGCTGCAGTGTTGGTGGCTGGGTTTCCTTCCCTGGCCAATACTGAGCCCTGATTGCAGGGAATGACTTACCCATAGCTCAGAGAGGGTTTTGAGAACGTTTGCCTTGATTTTGTTGTTTTGCCTTTGGAATAGCAGTTGTCAGGTGTCTCAGAAGCTGCCTACAGGAGTGACACCTCCTGGCTGTGCCTCGGGGGTTTGACCCTGCCCTTGTTCCCTCACTGCCCTTGACAGCCACTCAGTAAAGCTCTGCTTAACTGGCCAAGCCCATCCATCCCACCCAGAGCCAAAGCCTCAGCCTTGTCCATTGCTGCAGCTGGAGGCATCTGCTTTTATTTCCTGTGTTGGTGTCACACTGACTCCCAGGTGTGATTTCCACAGGCCATGAAAGCATGACCTGCAAGGATTTCTGTTAAACAAAGAATGAATTAGAATACAAAGTACATTTAAAAGTATTACTCTGAAAATTCAGGTGGCTCTCTGGACTTTAGCAACAAAATCCTGGTTTTCATGTTGGTAATTGCATGTGAGAGACATTATTTCTATTTGTGTTTGGCTAAACAAGGACTTTTGATGCAAATATTCATAGAAACATTGGCTTTCTGTCTATCTTCAGAGAGTTTAGACTGTTTCTGTGAAAACATAGAGCAGTTTGCATGAGATATGATGGAATTGTGCAAGAATTTTCCCATACTGTGTTTAGCTTGTGCATACATCCAGAGATAATTAATTTAAGTGGTGGCAGTAGCTATTCACAGAAAAGGATATTTTGCAATAGTTTCTTAATCCTACAGCAATCAGGAAAAATGTTTTCACAGTGTTTTGTTTTAATCTTGTCAGTAAATCCAAACCATTTGGATCTGGAGACAGTGTAGGAGCAAACCACAGCCTAGGGAATTAGAGTCTTGTCAAGAGCTTATCTTGCACTGGGAGTTAAATACAGAGTCATTTTACTTTTTGCAATAACTGGTTGTTTTAGGGGAAGTACCAGCTTCCAGGTTTAAGAAGTTGAACCTGCCCTTCAGTGACAAATGAATCACTGCACCTGCTGTGCTAACCAGGTTGGACAAGCTGATGTCATCCATGTAGACAGTGATTTTTGTTAGAAGGGGGAGATTCATCAACAAAACTGACTGGACTATTTTTTACTTTTTAATTCCCACATTCTGACAGTTGTCAAATTCAGCCCAGGACAAAAGTGAGTAAATTGAGTTGTGTTATTGCCCCTCTGTGCCTGGTTCCTGTGCAGAGCACAGCTGTGTGAGCGAGCTGGGCTGCATTGCTGCAGTGATTTTGTCAGAGGCTTTCCAAAGAAAACACTCTGCATCCCTGTGTTCAGCACCCCAAGTGATCTTCCCAGGAAAAACCCACTGGAAATAAGGCTGAAAATGGAGGAGCTCTGCCAGCCCAGCATTAGCCACACATTAAACTGTGAGTGTCCCTATACACTGTAAACATGGCAGTGCTACCAACAGAGACATCCAAGGCCAATCCTTCCTCTGAAGGAAATCACAAATAAGCAGGTTCCAGGCTCCTTCAGGATGGCTGAATCCACCAGGCCTTCACTTGGCCCTGCTCTTCAGGAACCCAGCCAGGTGAAATGGCACAAACTGATGCTGAGCAAGCAGCAGAACCTTGCTTTTACTGCAACGCAGCTGAATAACAGCTAGCTGTGCTGGAGGCACAGGGATGTGAGTCCCTGCCCTGCTTTTGCATCCTCCCCCTGCTTGGCCAGTGCCAGTGGTGGGGCTGGTTCAGCACCAGCCCACCTGGTTCAGGTTGTGCTCCTGAATTACTGAGTTTTCCAAGAAACGAGCTTTGCAGGAGCCTGGGGAGTTGCCTGGCTGCACTCTGAGTTACAGCTGGAGTGTGGGGTAGAGGCAAGAAAACAAGTAAAGCTCATGTCCAGCAGGTTCCTGGGCTCAAGGAGCCATCCTGTATTTGCAATCCGTTTGGGAGAAGGAAATAAAGCCTCTCTGAATACATCTTAGTTTCACACCCAGCACTAATTCTAAACCCAGCACTAACTCTGAGGATGTCTGTGGTGCTGTAAGAGCCCATGTCCCCCCTTCACTACTGGCAGGGCAAGAGCTCTGTTTGTGGCCAGCCAAGCAAGGTGCAGCCATGGGAACATTGTTGGAATGATCATTCCATCTAAGAATTAAATGTCAAAAAAAAGGGTGTTTCCTCATTTACAAGCTGATTCCTGTGCAGGAATTGAGAAGTACTTGGTTATCTCTGGGGTGAATTGGGACCATCTTGGTCTGGATCACATGGGCACTCCAAGACCTCACTGGTGGCTTCCAGGAGATAAATCAGCCAGTTGGTGTTGGAAAATCAGGCCTGAAGAGTGAGGAGAAATCTCAGTTCAGTCTAAACTCGTGCACTGGGCAGGCTGGTGCCAGCTGCAGGAACAATGTGTCCTCATGGCAGCTTCAGGAACCAAACCCAACCAAAACAATCTTTAAAAAGGGAAATGGGGAAATTCAGTTTCACTGGTCCTGTAGCTAAGGGTTGAATTTGGGTAAGAGGGAATACAATGAGGCCATTTTTACTTCCCTGGCATTTCAGAGGCTTCACACTGAACTGAAAGAGAAATCTTTCTTTCTCCAAGTTTGTCTTTTGAATTCGAAGCTATTGCATGAGCTTGGTGAGTGCTTTAGTCACTCACATTGCTGAGGCATTCATACTGATATGGATTTGGAATTTTATATTATTTAAGACAAATTACTGACAAGATGAAAGGAAAATTTAATGGAAGTTGTTTGCAATTAATCCTGCCGAATCAATTGTCAAAAGGCTGTTTAGGTCTGGGTTGAGACCACTTTAATTATTGATAGTAAGAGCTATGTATTTTTTCTCCTTGCTTTGTTTAGCTCCATCTCTCTGATGAGGTACTGTATCTTTAATTGGGGGACAGCAGGGTTATACCAGATGGACTTTCTCTCTCTGCTGGGGTTTCATTCCTCTCCACTCACACCAGGGCTGGACCACACTGTTGTGCCACCCCAGTTTAATTACATTTAAAGGTGAGCACAGCCTCA
Source organism: Irena cyanogastra (assembly GCA_013397155.1). NCBI lineage: Eukaryota > Metazoa > Chordata > Aves > Passeriformes > Irenidae > Irena > Irena cyanogastra. The sequence goes on along the minus strand of VWZV01002812.1, from coordinate 483,438 downwards.
CATGCTGACATTTATAATATTGATGACCAAGCAAACCACCCCAACCACATTCTCCATCATAGGCAGGATCCTGAGGTTCATTTCAGCCAGGGCATATAATGCTTCTTGCCATGTCTATGTAACTTAGGGGATTGATTTTGAATGCGTGCTCATTTAGAAATATATTTTAATTGAAATGTTTAGTGCTTTATCTTACATACATACTGTGCAATACCATAGTGTGTTCTTTTCCTTTTTTTTTTTCCCTAAGACTTTTTTGAAATTCTTGATGTTTGTTTGAGCTCCAGTGTGTTTTTGACTTGGCTCAGCTCTGGTAGTAGTAGAGTTTTCCTTGCCCTGAGCTAACCAGAAGCAGCACATTGCACAAGCCAAACCCTTTGCAAGCCATGCACCCTCACGTTCACCAGCAGCCTGGAACTCCTGGGAGGCAGGGAATGCTCCTCTCCAGAGGGTCTCATTTGCACTTACTGTAAGGAATTGATAGCAACCCAGGGAAATAGGAATTAACTAGAGAGAAGAGCCCTCACCTGCTCCCTTTTTACTCCATTTTGTCATCAACTTTTTAAGGAACAGGCCTTAAAAATCAGGTCCAGCCCTGGAGCAGCACGTGCTGGTGCTGTGTGGGCTCTGCTCCAGGGTCTGCCATGAGCTGTTGTCATGTGGGACCCCGAGCACTGTGACAAAGGCTTCCAAAGACAATCAGCTTCTGGAATTCCCTCCTGATGCAATAATTGGAAACCCATCCTCCTCCACGTTTACATCTTCTGGCTGACTCAAGATGACATTCCACTGGGGGTGTAGGGGTTAAACCACTCAGAGTCTCTGTGATTTCTTGGTTTCCTGTGAAACCAAGGGGTTGAAAGGTGCTATAATTGTTCATGAGGCACATTCCCAGCCACAGAAGGCAATGGTAACTTCTTCACCAGTTATTTTACACAGTACCTTTTTTATTTATATCAGTGTCTTTTGTATGTGTGCCAATGGTCCAGGCTTCTCTCCTGGGGATCAGCTTTAATTTGGTCTTTTATAGGGCAGCCATAGGCAGTATCTTGCAATCATGTGTAATTTCTTAACTTAGAGCAAGAATAAATCTCGTCTGACAGGATGAACTCATTTATGGCAGGCTTTAATGTTTGTTGTAAACACAGCCTGTTTGTTCCACCTCTTGCATGGTTACTTATCTGTTTTCATATTGCTATGTTATTGTTCAAAATATCTATTTCTCTTTATTTGCTATGGGGTTTGTTACTGTATATGGAATGTTTTGTATTCAGCATTTTCTTACGGAGCAGAGTGGGAACAGTATTCAAGGACCCACAAATACCAAAGACCTTTCATGTAATGCACTGAGAAATAAACTTACTGTAAATGAATATCATGTCAGATGTCCTCTATTTACGAAGTTCAGAGCAAGTTCAAGCAAACTGCAGCCTGAAATCAGGGCAGCTGCTTTTCCTTCCTGACATCTCAGCCTTCTCTTTGGGAAAGCTCCTTTGCAGGGCTCTTAAAAACAAGATGGGCATGAAAGCCCTGCTGTGGGCTGGAGGGGCAAAAAGGGCCAAAAAGGGCCAAAAGGGCAAAAGGGCCCTTCTTGCCTAAAACCAGGACTGAGTTTCCCTGCCCTCGGTGGCACTGACTCCTCTGCAGGTGTTGGACAGAGAGGTCTGTCTGCAGGACACACAGAGTCACCTCTGCATTGCCAGCCACCAGAGCCAAACACAGGGACA
>VWZV01002812.1:459405-473197 GCA_013397155.1 Irena cyanogastra | reverse complement strand
CACACACACACACACACACACACCTGGCAGGGACAGCCGCACATTCACAGGCACTGCCCTGCCCCACACACACACACACACACCTGGCAGGGACAGCCGCACACTCACTGCTCCCTCTTCCTGCCCTGAGATGGGAGAGGAGCCCGGCACCTTTCCAGAGGGGGTTTTTCTCCCTGTGCCCCTCTGTCTTTGCTCAGGGCTGCTCCTCTCCTCTGCCCATCAAATGTGGGCTCAGTGCTGGCACAGCTGTTCTGGGCCAGGGCACAGCTTCCCCTCGTGGCACTGAGGTGGTTCAGGACACACCTACGGTGGTCTGAAACTGTTTTGTGTGTGACAAGGACAACAATTAAAATTACACCCTTTTCTGGATAGCTCATAGCTTTCGCAGGGATTTTGCCCTGTCTATACCAGCACAAAGCTGTACCCGTTGAACTGCACCCACCAGAAGGGAGTGATGCTGTTTTAATTAGCAGAGTGATGCTGTTCAATTAGTCAGAGTTCCCAGCTATCATGTATCAACAGGCCACATGGAACTGAGAGCTCCACAACCCTGTCCTCCTACCACCAAGAGCCAATTTCATGTTTGGTGCAAGATCTGCTTAAAAAAAATTTGTTCATAAATCTAGGAAATAAGCACAGGCTATAAAAATAATGAAATCCCTATTACAGCAGCAATTCCAGTGGTACCTCAGGCTGTTAGCTACTAAAATAGTTGTTAACCAAAAGGAAGGAATTTTATTTTTTTAATATATATACATCTCCAACTCAATTACTGCTTAGGGCTTCGACCATTTGCTGATACATTCAAGGGAAACATTTAAATTCCAGCCTTTTCATTGCTGTAGTTATTTTCAAAACTCAATGCTTTTAAGAGCCTGTACTGTGCTGTCTGTGTTCTGAGAATATTCAGAGCCCGAGGGTTCCTGCTGCTTTTTAGTGGCTTTGTGAGCTCTTCCCCCTCACTGTTGCTGTGAGCTCTGTGCTTCAGCTCAGGGAGGATTTACAGAGAGCACTGAACACGGGGCAAGTGCCCACCTCAGCAAACCAAACCTCTTGCAGGTGTTGGTGACATTCCCAGAAAACCACACAAGTGAGGATTTTCCAGTGTCACCAGTGACTCTTTGAGGAGCACGGTCTGGGATGGCTTAACAGGAGCTTGTCCTGCATTTCTGCCTCCCCTTGGATGGCTCCACATGGAACCCCCCAAAATCCTGAATTGAGAGATTACTCTGAAGTGCTCTATTAGAATCATAGCAGATAAAAGAATAAAAAAATGGTATTTGATACCTGCTGTAGACTTCATGGAAAAAAGTAGGGTCAGGAGAGGTCAAGTACATAATCCTCTAGCTGGCTCCTCTGTGCAACTCAGGCCACAGAAACTCGTCCAATTACTGCCCTAAGCCCAACAATTTGTGGCTAAATTGGACCATTCCTTTTCAACAGGCTTGTTGCCTTGAATTAAGGATGCAAATTAATGGGCTATCTATCATGGCTTTCAGCAAGCCATAACAAAGCTGAGGAGTGGTGATGTGGCTATGGTTAATTACCATTTCTGGCCAAAATTTACATCTTCTGCTTTGATTCCCTCCTCTGTTTCAACCACTGGCTGCTGAATCCTGTTATAGCCTTGTTGACTGAATTGAAGAGTTCTCTTCTACACAAATTATTTTTTCCATCTAGTCACTTAAAGACTTTTTAATCTGCTTTTTGTTAAGCTGAATGGATTTTAACTTAGCTGTTTCCAGTGATGTTTCTCACCAGGGGTTCTCAGTTAACTTTACATATTGTGATAGGCTCAGGGAGAAGCACATTGATTCTTTTCCACCGGGATTTCAGATGGATTCATGTGCTTGGAAATTATCCTAAACTCAGGATTTCCTTGGTAATTTCAGATTATGCCCTTAATAGCAAAGAGAAGAGAAATCACAAGCCTTCCTACACAAGATCTGCAGACAGGCTCAGGGCAGAGCCTGCTTAGCCAGGCACGAATAGTGTGGAGGTTTCTAGAAGCCAACCCTATGAGCTGCTCCTTCCAGGTCTGCCTTATCAGGTCTGAAGGCCCTCAGTCCTTGTCATGGTGGTTCTCACAGGATCAACTTGGATCAAAATCACAATGAATGCAAAAACCACCCCTGCAAGAGCCATAAATCTTTTGAACCCACCAAAATATTCCAAAATAACCACACTAAACCACACACACACTGATCAACAAGTTCATCCAGAACAACCTTTCTTAAAGCAAACCTTGTTTTGGATTTGTCTGGATTTCACGTGGACTTGTAAGCTGCCCTCATTATTTTAAAGTTCTGCAGCTATCAGGAGTGTGATGGAGTGATTTCACCCTGTAGCACCCTGCAGAGCTTCTGTAGAGCAACACACGCAACTAAAACACTGATCCTTTGCCAGAAGGCTACAGTTCACAAACACTCTGCCCACAAATTAAAAAAGATGGAGTTTGCTCTGCCAAGCCCTCAGCTTCCCTTTGTTAGCAGCTCTAAAGTCCAAGTTAGGTCAGTTGCCAATGGCCATGGAGGTTCAGCCACATCAGAGCTATGGATGTGACTGATACTCATGTTATAAACCATCCCCTCCTCAGGAAATGCAGCCCTGACCTGGGGCTTTACCTCTTTTCAGCCATAAAAAAAGATGGATTAGTTCCAAGCTGGAAAAAGCCTGGGAATCTGTTTTGATTTGCACAACAGGCATCAAGGCAAGGTGGTTTATGTTTGTCCTTGCCATCCTGCTCCACAGGTACTGAAAATGTGGTAAGGGCCTGCTGTGCCCTGAGCATCCCATACCTGCTCTACACCAGCTCCATCGCTGCCGTGGGACCCAACACCTCCTGTGAACCCCTGCTCAGGTGAGGCTCAGCAAATCTTCTCCATTGCTCTGCTTGTCCAGTCAAACAGCAATGCAACTGCAGCCAGATGGAGATTTGAGCTGTGGCTACCAAGGAGAAGATTTGTGTTCCCCTTCCTATCTATTCCTCTTCTCTTTCTTGAAAACCCTTCCTTGCTGCTCTGCCTGTTTAGGAACCATGGCTCTTCCCAATCTGAGCCTGGCCAGTGATACCCCAAGGTGAGAGCTGTGTAGCCCAGCTGCACTGCCAGGCTGTCCCTGGATCTACAGCCCTGCTCCTCTGAGCCCTAAAATCATTTTCAGATAAGGTTTCACGTGCTCAAAGTTTGGGATATGGCCAAATTACATCCTGCTGTTGGGGCAGAGTTTTTGCTCTCCCTCACAATGAGCCAACCCAAAGGGCAGGTGATGCCCCACTGCTACCACCACACTGCCCCTCGTCCTCCCAGCTCCACAGGGAACTGCTGGCAAGCCTGTACCCATCTCCTGTGATCAAACAGGGCCAAATCTCAGGTAGCATTATCCCAGAAAAAAGTAATTGCCCATAAAGTCTTTGGGGACAGATGCACTGGGGTGAACCTGCCCTGCAGGATTCAGGTGTAGTCACATCCTTCTGTTACCTGCTTCTAACCTGTAAATTGTACCCTTCTGTCCCTCAAAATCCTTCTTCCTGGCAACATGCTCATGGGGCTATCTCCTGGGCTCCTGGATGTCACCACTTTGGGGTGTTCTGCTCAACCCCTCTCCTCTGTTGGTGGTTCCCATGAGATTGACCTACAGACCCAGAAGCAGCAGCAGAGCTTTAGAGAACCCTCTGTGGCAAAGGTGGGATTTAGATCAATACAAAGACAGTGGTCAAAGTAATAATTTTGAGGGGTTTTTTTTGCTTTGATCTCCAGAAGTGACTTTGACAATCAGCTGACACCCCTGCTCAGGGCTCAGCATCAGGATACCTTTTGTATTCCTGGGGCCACAGCACCTGCACCTTCAGAGCAGGGCTGATATTTCTGAAGACCAGGGGCTGAAGTTTTAGGTTAAATTTGAGGTCAGTCTGATGTGTACTATTGGAAGGCTCCATGCTGATTTCAAGCCTGGTTGTAGCCATCCAAACTGCTCAGCCCCTGGAAATTTGTGTGCCAGGGGAGCTGGGTCCAAGACAAGTGGTGTCTCCACAAGCAGCCAGGCTGGACACAGCTGCCTTCAGTCCTTTGGCTCTAGAAATTTGAGCCAAGCTAGAAAAGACATAACTTAAAATTATCTACAAGCCTAAATTTCATGCTCACAAGTAACTCAAGGCATAAGCCACTTGTTTTGAAAAGTGTCTAAGCACTCAAATCTATAGAATAAATGTTCTGGCTTATGAAAAAATCTATGACAGCAACACAATCCACTTGGGACCACAAGCACTGGAGACTGTGTCACTGCAAAGCTATGGAATTTGGTCACTAGCAAATACAAATAATTCCTAAGAATTCATGTAGATACAGGCACATCCTTGCCAGTATTTTAGTCCTGTGACTTAAGAGAGAGATGTGAACAGATGTCTTGAAAAAAATCAGCCTCAGATCCTGTCTGATCACAGTCCTTTGGCTTGTGATGCTGGCACCAAAAGGTGCAAGAAAACCCACCCAGGCTGATGCTCATGGAGCTATGAACAGCCTCCCCCACCACAAATACAAACAAAACACAAATACAAACAAAAGCACACCTGGAGCCTTTCACTCATTTTGCAGAACACACTCAGATTCTCCCATTACCCTGAGAGGAAGCCCTAGAGAGGCGTCTTCATTCTCCAATTATTTTGATTTAGATAATGGGAGAATATCAGCCTCCCAGTCAAAACTTACCCCACCTGTCTCAACAGGTAGCCCAGGGGTGACTGGGAGCAGCATAACATGGCTCTGCTTTCCAGACTGAAGGCACAGGTGATGCCTTTCTCCTTCCTCCTCTTCCCATCTCCCCATCCCCACCCCATCTGTTCTGCCCTCTCCCTCACAGTCCAAGATCCTGCCTGCTTGCTCCTTTTCCTCTGTCTCCCTTCTCCATCACTGCTTGTAGGATTTATTTAAGTCCCTTTTACGTGCTGGGGAATTGGCACAGACAAAGCAGGAGGAGTCTCTGGCCGGGGTGATGGGCACAGGGATAATGCTCACACCTCAGCATCCGACAATAATAGAAAATGCCTCTGTCAGTCTCAATCCCTGGGAGACAGGCACTGCTGAGATACCTTCTGACAATGCTGCTCCACTCTGATTAGCGTTCACTTATCAGGGATCGTTTTGAAAAGCAAGAGCATTATGCTGAGCTCTTTGTTACTACCAAGCTTTGGAGGGGTGGGGGAAGGCACACACAGCAGAGCCCAGGAACAGCAGGCAGGTTTTTCCCTTTGTGAGGCTGCTGCTTTTTAAAAGCTTTGCAGGGCAAAAAAAAAAAACAAAAAAACAACCCACAAGAAAACCAAAAAAACCCAAAAAAAACCAAACCCAACCAAAACCCAAAAAATTGATTAAAAAAAGAGAGAAAGCAATTAAAACTAGAACTTCTAGATAACCCCCCACTAATTGTCTTGGGCCTCTCCTGGGCTTGCAACAATCAGTCTTTTGTCTTGCTTGTTTTTTGGTTTGTCTCTTGTTCATGCCCTGTAAACACAGGGAGGGGAGGAGGGTTTTGTGATAGAAGCCCAGGGTGTGTGAGGAGTCTGCATTTCTGATGCTCCTAATTTATTTTCTGTTGCTGTAGTGCAAGGACAGCCTGATCTCAGCTGGGATATCTGACACAGAACATGCCAGACTGCTGATCAGGCAAGGGCCAGGCAACAGCATCAGCCACGTTTTACACAGGGAGATCTGAGCACAGAAAAGAGAAAACAACTTGCCAAGGTCAAAGAGGGAGCCTGAGTCAGAGGGGCTCTCCCAAGGCCCAGTGTTTGACAGAAACACCTCTGCTGCAGATTTGCTGTGTGAAGTCCTCACAGGCCACTGAGCCCTTCCAGGAGATGTACCTGAGCCCATCTGCCACAGGAGGGTGAGGATTCCTCTTTGCCCTGCGTGGGGTACCCCACACCTGGCAGGTCCTGGTTTGCCAGGGTGGATTTCTCTCAGATGGCAAAATATAGAGTCAATTAATTTAAAAATGGGAAGGAAGTCTCCAGCAGCACATGGAGGGAGGGAGAGCTGATCTGTGCTACTCAGGGGAGCATGGGAGCAAGTGGATGCTCCTTCCCAATGCTGCAAGCCAGGTTTCTTCACTCCAGAGATGTTTAATCAAATCCCATGATGGCCTCAGGCTGATCTAAAACCACTGGGACGAGACGCTGACACCCTGTGGGGAACAGAGCTGCTTTCTGCTTTTTCCTTGGAATTATTCCAGGTCCTGTGAGGCCAGTTCCACGTGAGATCCCCAGGCTTTCCCCTTGGCAGCTGTAAGGTGGCAGCCTGAGGAGCAGGTTGTCCTCCACAGTCACAACCCAGTGTTCCCTGCTTGTCTTTGGCCCTGGGTCCTCTGCTTCTCCTTCCCCTCAAGGGTAATTTGTGAGGGGAGATGAAGGAGCAACCCCAGCACAACTCTGCTGATTGCAAGGCTTCCAGGAGATCGCCAGCAGCTCCACATCTCCAGCAAATGCCTCCCAACTTTAATCAACTCTGTGAGAAAATTAAGTAGCAGTTTCTGCTTTTAGTTTATGGCTCATGAGAGGCTTTTCTCTGCCCCTAATGAAAAACTGAAGTAGAATTGCTCTCATTTTCCTGCCCTCCATCTCCTTGTGCTCTTTCTACCTTGCTCAGCTGCTGTGAATTGCTTAAAAATGTAACTCTGCCTTCTAATTTGCCTGCTGGAATGTTATTTCAATCATGCCATTAGACAAAACTAAATCCAGCTCTGAGAAAGCAGTGCCCCCATGCAAACCTGCCTGTGAACACCCTGAAGCACTTGGTGTTCCTTGGGCCTCTATTCCTCCCGAAGTGCAGCGAGGGGCTGAGATTCCCAGAGCTGCCAGGCAGCAGAAATCCCTGGGGGCAGGGAATGCAGAGCAAACCAGGCTGGGACAGATGTCCCCGAGCCCTGTGCCCTGCCCCACGGTCACTCCCTGTGTCCCACAATCTGTTCCAGAGGAAATGAGGACACTCCGTACAGCGGGGAGGTGGAGCTGCCCTACGGGAAGACAAAAGCCATGGCAGAAAAAATTGTGCTGGAAGCCAACGGAGCAAAGGTACCAAATGCAGGGGTAGCACCACTGGAAAAACAGCACAGGGCAGAGAAAACAGGGAGATGGTTGTAAACACCCCACAGCTCCTGTCTAAGGGTGTATCCAACCTCTGCCTGGATTTGGTGCATAAAACACCTTGTCCTAAGCCTCCCAAAGCCTGATATTCCCACACCAGCAGGAAGCTGCCAGACTCTCCAAGGATCAAAGGGTGCTTCCCTTTGAGTCTGTGCTTCAGCTCCAGCAGGAGTGGGACTTTGGAAAGGGCTGTGCTAAATTAGGGAACCAGGTTCACCTAGTTCATACTGAAAAAAGTGTAATTTCCAGGCTTTCCAGAGCGACTTAAGAATTAAAAATATTGATGTACCCAGAGCCAGCCCCCTACCCAAGGTAGCTGTTCAGTGGTTTAGACTGGCAGTGCAGTCAGCAGACATATGACTTCTAGACAATGAAGGAGAATGTAAAAATGAGACTTGTGCTCTAAACCACTGCCTGGAGCATTGCTCCCCCAGCCCCAGTTTGAGGCCAGCCAGTTGGGCTGGCTTGCTGTGGTACCTGGTTTTGGTTGTTTCAAATCCTCTTTTATACACCACAACTGCAGAAGAGTTCATGCCACCAGCACTCTCCACCCAGCACCTCTCGAGGAGCACCACGTGGGTACAGGTGTCCTGTGAAAAAAAAAAAAAAAAATCAAACTGGGCACCTCCTTGTGTTTATAGGGACCCAAGCATGCAGAGCACCTCTGCAAATGTTGACTCCTCTAGGCCAGCATTCCCAGGGTTTGGGTTTATCTGGGAAACATGGTGTCACTGTGAGAGATTCCATCTCTGGATCCATCTGAACTGGATCCATCCACTGACGTGCCTCCCTGATTTTACAGCTGAGCAATGGTGGCACACTCAGGACCTGCGTCCTCCGGGCCAACACCGTGTATGGGGAGAAGGCAGCGTTCCTGCAGGAGCTGTATCTGCTTGCCAGAGCCAGGAATGGTGTTCTGAATTACCTGGAGCCTGAAGACACCGAGCGCAATCACACCTACGTGGGTGGGTGAAGGGCTGAGCTCTTTGCATGGGGTGCTACCAGCTTTAGTCACAGGGGATTTTACACGTCAGCTTAGCCATAATCTCCCCTGACACAGAGATGAGTATGGTGAATGAGCACAAATGGGTTTGGAACCACAAAACTTAGACTGGCTAAAGGATTTTCAAAGCAGTTTCTTATTACTACTGTTTTCCTGGGAAGAGTTTTCTTTATTCCCTTTGAGAAGTGTTTCAAGGATATATGGGGGGCAGAGAGAAATTCCAGCTGTGTTTTTAAAGCGTTTTTGCTGAGAAAAGACACTCCTTCATTAGGAAAAAAAACAACAAACTACCACTACTTGTCAAGTTCTTCACAGGAAAAGCTGCACTACATAACCACTTTTAGCAAGCACAAGAAATTACTCACAAAACCTATAAGCAAGAGTTTGTTTTGGTGCCTTTCAGGGGGTGTAATTTACCATTAGATAACACAGGCATTTCTGTGCAGCACACTTACATGTCTTTTTCCAAAAGTGCAGATTTTGAAAATGCTGTTAGAGAAGAATCAGGCCCAGATAAATCAAGTGACTCCTTCAAAGGCTCACAGCAGTGGCAGGGATAAAACCCTGGAGCACTGCCTCCTATTCATCCTGCTCTCACTACAAAACACTGCCCTTTCGCTTCACGTGAACCAGGATCACAAGGCACATTAATTGTCCAGCTCAAAGAGGAGACCAAAGGTTTAAAGGATCTTGGAAGCCTGGATTAACTACTCAGTCTCTCTGCAGCACAGCTGAGCACACAGGAGTGCCTCCCTTCTTCCCAGCACTGAAGCTGGCAGATCCAATGCACTCATTCTACGATAAACAGGGAAACTGAGCTCCTCCTGACTGCCTGTTTCTCTCCCTCTCTTATTTCTCCAGGGAACGTGGCATGGATGCATGTCCTTGCAGCAAGGCACCTGCAGCTGAGGCCAGAGCTGCTGGCAGGGCAGGTGTACTACTGCTATGATGACACCCCAAGCAGGAAGGGTTTCCTGGTCAGGCACCAGCTGCTGTCCAGCGCAGACCCCTCGGTCAGGCTGGGCTCACACATCCCCTACTGGAAGATGTGGTTGATGATTCAGCTGCACAGGATCATCAGGCTCATCCTGCCCCCTTTCTGGAGGCCAGGGCCTTTCCTCAACGTGCCCCTGCTGAACACCATAGTCACCACCTTCTCCTTTGAGACAGACAAGGCCTCCAGGCATTTCGGGTACAAACCCCTCTTCTCGTGGCAGGAGAGCAGGCTCAGGACTGCACAGTGGCTGAAAGCAGCTGCAGGGAGCCTGGAACTCCCCCAGCTGCATGAAAAGAAGAACTAAACAGCATTTTGGGGGTAAGGAGGTTGCTTATCACAGCAGCAGGTTTCATCTGAGCTTCACAACCTGCACAGACCTTTGGCAGGAGCTTTGCAAAGACAGAAATCCTGGCACAGAAACAGAAAAGGAGGAAAACTCACAGGCTGCAAGCTGTGATACCCTTGCCATGCCGAAATCTCAGCTATTTTGTGTCCCACGGGCATTTGAAACCTTCCCTGCACACACACACGGGCCTTGCTGGCCTCCCTCATTGCCATGGGGCCACCACTGCATGGGTGACTTGTGGGAACAAGAGAGAACAAGTTCAGGTGGGAGCTGGTGCCCAGAAAACACCTTTGTAGTAAAATCAGTGAACCAGTTTTGTTCCAGTTTTGTTTTGGTCTCAGACATTTGCTGGGGTAGCTGTACCAAGCTCAGACACTGAAGGGCTCTTCACTGATAGTTTTGGGGAGGACAAGTAAAACCCAGCAGGTTCTTGGTCTGATTTAGGGTTTAATAAAAAGAAAAAAAAAATCCCTTTTCTAAAACTGCCTTTTGGAAGATGCTTCCCATTACTCTTTACATGTGGAATATTGAATATCTATTTTGAACTATTATCCCTCTAAAGAAAAGCCCCTGATCTTTTGCCCTAACAAGGCACAGGCTGATTTACCTTTAATTGTATGGATGGAGAACTGATGTCTACAAGCTTAAAGGTGGGGTTCACGTAGTTTGTAACTCCAAACCTCTTACCACAGAGCTCTCCAGTGGCAAAACAAAGCAGATTAAAGCCCATGTTCAGCTGCTGTGCTGGCAGAAAGCAACTTGAAGTGAAGGCCTTAGGGGCTGCATTTATGCTAAATAACGTTTGAACTCCAGGAGGAAGAGGTCACTTCAACTCCTTCCATGGCATTGGAGCTGCACAGCCCATCTGGGAGCAGCATTTCACAGATGATATTTTCCTCACACAGATGGGCTGGGCACTTCCAGGAGATTCACACAAAAACTGTGCTTTCTATCAGTTTATCAGCTTCTCTATTTTTAAGACTTGCAGAGAAGCTGGTAAATTTACATTATGCACAACTGAGATTTCAGTTTTCACTTGAGCTTGGAGGAATGGGATATTTTTACAATACTGGCTCAAAAAGAAAATTAACACTGTTAATATCACACTTCTGTGTTCTGTGAATTTGTACCCATCTCTTGAGCGTTCTTGGACTAAAAGTGTGCACATGCACAAATAGAAGCTTATTTTAATTACAAGTGCCCTGATACTCCTGGAAAAAGCAAGTTTCAACATGGCATCCTTGATAGAAATGATGAAAATATGCTTCCTGTTAGTCCTAGTAATTACCCAGGAAGGAAAGTGGAGCAATACAGTGAGAGCTGCCAAGTTAAATTTGCTGAAATTCACACTCACAAGAGGATTCTTTTTTCAAAATGAGCTTACAGATCAGAAATCAGTTGTTTTGGTAGTTCATCACCAAGCTCATATGACAATAAGTTTGGCCCAAACTGTTGCAATCCGCTCACAGAGACTTTGAAAAGGTGAAGTGTGTAAACTGCCAGTTCCCTACTATTTTCCCCCTTCCACTTGTGCTGGGAGAGGTTAAGAAAGGGGATAATAAGATTTCTGATTTTTCTATATTCACTAAAAGTCTCTTTGCAGTTTTTTGCCATTATCCAAATGGTAGCTGACAACTCTAAGAATGTGAGAAACAAATCCACCCTCAATTCCTCATGCACATCTCAGAGCATCTCCACAGTGCATCAGGGTTGGCCTCAACAGGTTTTGGCGCCTCTGAAATTGTGGATTTATCCTGCCAAAAAAGAGCCACTGGGTGGAGCTGCGAGGCTGGGAACAGGTCCCTCCTCGTGGAGCCTCATCAGGACTGAGCTGCATTCTGCAAGGACTGAAATCCCTGCCCAGGCAGCGAGGCTGAAGGCTCTGTCCTCAGTCTGTGGCACTGGGAATTCTGGCCTTCCCTCCTCTGCCTAGAAGTAGTCACCATTTTATCTGCATGTAGCCCTGGAATCAAAGACACTGAGGAAATTATTTTTTTCCACTCAGAGCTCATTAGAAAAGAATAAAAGTTTGCTTTTTGTTTTTAAAAATAGAATGGATTTTGGCACTCTGACCTCTGAGGAGCCTTGCACAAGAACAACAGGCTGATGCCTTCAGTCCCAGTCCCTCAGTAATTCCTTTGTGGGATTTGGAGCTGCTGCAGATATCAGATGGGAGAGTTGTCAAGCACCAGTACTATCCCAGAGATTAATGCCTTACAAGCTTGCCTGCTTTCATAAACCTTGCTGGGAACCTCATCAAGCTTTTGTTCCTGTCCTGCTCATCATCACCTATGATTCTGATGCTTATCAGGGTGCAGATGACATGCAGGATAAGCAGAAGGGATTTTCAAAGGTGGTTAAGTGCTGGATTTTTCAGAAGTATCTGAATTAGCTGGCTGCTCAGGTTTTTTAATACCTACTCACCTCCCAAGCTTTGACAAAAGCAACCAGAGGATTCCCTTTCCCTGGTCATGATAAAAATAGGGGGAAAAGTTAGACAGCAAAGCCTCTGTGCTATTTTCCAAAAAGATGAGTAAGCTTCCTTTGGCTGCCCTGCCTTTTGGCTCCTCCGAGCTAGTGCTGCTGCAGACTTCCTGTTGGATCCTTGATTTTATCAGATTATAACTTGTTTTCCCCTGGCAATGCTTTAATTCTTTCTACTGCATTGGGTTGTCATTGGCTTTTCTTTTCAGGGTCTCAGCCTTATTATGTAACAGCAGCAGCAAAAAAAGAGAAAAGAAAAAATATTTCAGATCTGTTTCTACTTCTGGAGAGGAGCCTTTGTGCACAATTACTCATCCAAGAGATTCAGCAGGTATAACTGCTTCCCCCAGGGGCTCCATTATATAATTGGATTTCAGCCATACAAATTAAATCCTATCTTACCCCTTAGTTAAGCCAGGCAGTAAGTATTTAATGCTAATATCCCTGACAACTATTGCAGGGAGAAGCAGAGCTGAAGCACAGAGGAGACAGATGCAGGCAATCTCTGCTGCAGGAGCAGGGAGGATGAGCAAGGACTGACACCTGCTTGTATTTTCAACATGGCAAAACTTCCCCAGGACGGGCCATGCTCAGCTGGGGTTGTTGTGGGAGCTGGAGCAGGGCTCTCCCTTGGTTTTCCATGCTCCAGGAGCGTTCCCGTGTGCACGCCGAGCGCTCACCCCCAACACGCACACTTCAAAGAGCCACATGCCTAACCCTGTTTGAGATTCTCTGGAAGTCTCTGTTCTTGTGCAACGTCTGAAGGAAGCAAATTTAGCAATATTAAAACTCAAGCCAAACACAAAACCAAGCAAAGAATCCCCAAATTAAAAAGAAAATCTCGACTGAGTTACTCATTCATCTGCATTTTCTGCCACGCTCAGTCTTCTCCCGGCGTGTTCCTGTGAGACAAAGCCCTCTGGGCAGAGCCCATCTCTTTTGGTGTCTGGTACATCAGTCACAGAGTCAGGGCATGGTAATAAAGCAAAATAGATTCATGGCAGGAGTTAAACCAGTCGGTCTGGTCCTGTAATTGGAACATAATCTCATATTGACAGTGTTCAACTCAGGATGCGCGGGGAGCAGATGGCACCAGGCCAGGCCCATCGGCCTGCCAGGATTGGAAAGATATTTTCCAAGTCCAGCCTGTGATAGATGAGCAATGCCGTGGTTGACTCTCGCAATTAAAAGGCAAATATCATGGATATATGTTAGGAGAAGTTTTATAGATTTATAGTGATGTTTTACCCCCTTGTGTTGTTATCAGGGGTGGCCTGGGTGTGGGACATTTGGGAGGGTCGGCTCGTTACCATGGCAACAGCTGAGCTCCAATCAGGATTTAAGGAAGTGAACTCCAGCACTGGACAGGGAAGAAGGAGTCCATGGACAGAACTTTGGGAGAGGCTAAAGGGTTAAAAGGTGAAACCTCCATTGTGTGGATGAGCACATGGTGGGAAAAATCCTTTGCTCCCCGCACTGTAATATTTGCTCTATTCAGTCTTCTGTTGTATTTTTGATAAGGCTTTAATAAACCTTCTACATTTTTGAAAGTGAGTATCATTTCTCACAAGCTCCTGAACCTCACCTGAGATGTTGGAAATTTTGCTTCCCAAAAGGGCCTTGAGCCCCTCACTAATCCTGGTCAAAGCCCCACACGCTGCTCTGCCCCAAGCCCACAGCCCGGCTGGCACAGCTGCCCTGGGAGCACTGGGACAGCGTGGGGACAGCGTCCAAAGGCTCCCACAGCTGCAGGGACAGCGTGGGGACAGCATCCAAAGGGCCAAAGGCTCCCACAGCTGCTGGGACAGCGTGGGGACAGCGTCC
>VWZV01002812.1:428173-459355 GCA_013397155.1 Irena cyanogastra | reverse complement strand
GTTTTATAGATTTATAGTGATGTTTTACCCCCTTGTGTTGTTATCAGGGGTGGCCTGGGTGTGGGACATTTGGGAGGGTCGGCTCGTTACCATGGCAACAGCTGAGCTCCAATCAGGATTTAAGGAAGTGAACTCCAGCACTGGACAGGGAAGAAGGAGTCCATGGACAGAACTTTGGGAGAGGCTAAAGGGTTAAAAGGTGAAACCTCCATTGTGTGGATGAGCACATGGTGGGAAAAATCCTTTGCTCCCCGCACTGTAATATTTGCTCTATTCAGTCTTCTGTTGTATTTTTGATAAGGCTTTAATAAACCTTCTACATTTTTGAAAGTGAGTATCATTTCTCACAAGCTCCTGAACCTCACCTGAGATGTTGGAAATTTTGCTTCCCAAAAGGGCCTTGAGCCCCTCACTAATCCTGGTCAAAGCCCCACACGCTGCTCTGCCCCAAGCCCACAGCCCGGCTGGCACAGCTGCCCTGGGAGCACTGGGACAGCGTGGGGACAGCGTCCAAAGGCTCCCACAGCTGCAGGGACAGCGTGGGGACAGCATCCAAAGGCTCCCACAGCTGCAGGGACAGCATGGGGACAGCATCCAAAGGGCCAAAGGCTCCCACAGCTGCAGGGACAGCGTGGGGACAGCGTCCAAAGGCTCCCACAGCTGCTGGGACAGCGTGGGGACAGTGTCCAAAGGGCCAAAGGCTCCCACAGCTGTAGGGACAGCGTGGGGACACCAACCAAAGGCTCCCACAGCTGCTGGGGACAGTGTGGGGACAGTGTCCAAAGGGCCAAAGGCCCCCACAGCTGCTGGGACAGCGTGGGGACAGCGTCCAAAGGCTCCCACGGCTGCTGGGACAGCGTGGGGACAGTGTCCAAAGGGCCAAAGGCCCCCACAGCTGCTGGGCCAGACAGCCCCAGAGCTCCCCATCCTGCTGGGGGCCAGCAGGGACATGCCTGTGACACGGGGCACGAGTCCAGGGGTGCTCTCAGTGCCAGGGACACCCAGCAGTGTCACCTTCCTGCTCCTTTTTTCACCTCTAAAGCTCCAGTGGCACAGTTAACTCCACAGAACACGCTGGCAGCAGTGACTAATTCCTTTCTCTGAGCCCAAACTGCTGAGCTAAAGCAGGTGAGAGGAGAGGAAGCACATTTATTCAAGACTCATCCTATGGTAGAGTCTAAGTTCAGACACAGACTCTGCTTTCCAAGGGTGTGGGAGAAGAATACCAAGCTTCTTATAGCTGCTACAGGAAGTTTAAATTGATTTTTCTCCAGTTCAGCAATTAATTCCCATTAATCAACTTACTGTACAGTGCTGCACAATAATTCACAAGTTTTATGTATTATATGAATAAAATTGCACATATATTTTTATGTGATTTTCATTTAATTGAATTCCAAGGAGATTTATCTGCTGGGTTATTAATAAATCTTAATATGGCCTATAACACTCAATTGATATTTAATTAACCTGCAATAACTGCCTTGTAAAATGTAAATTAAATGCTTTATTTTTTCCAGGCATATAATGTTAAATCAAATCCTTCATTCTACCAGCAAAGCAAAAAAAAAAGTGGGGAAAAAACAACATTTCAGGCAATCAAACATTACACCTGGAAATATCTTATGTTTAAAGAGCTTCAAACTGGAAATTAGATCCTTGCTTTGTAATCAGCTCTTCTCTTGAGGAGGTATTTTTCCACTCTTCCCACTTTTAAAGATCACAGAATTTGGGTGGATTTAGATGAAACAACAAAATCTCGGGAGGCTTGAAGAGAAGTGAGAGGTGCCCATTACTAATAATAAGGTTGCAAATTCCCAAAGGTATTGTGGTATTTGGCATTTTTTTCTGAAAGTCTTGGCACCTAGAGTTACATTACTAAATGAGAATCTCAATTTTCATTTAAAAATTAAAAAAAAAAAAGGAAAGGAAAAGTAAAGATGTTAAAGCCCTTTGATAGGGGAAGTTTGCAAACCTGAATGTCAAAGGCATGAGAACTAAGAGACAAAAATACATAAATTTTGATCCTTATCTTTAAAAGTATCACAACTTTTTGAGACTGAGATGTTTGAAAACTGGGAGGTGGCAACAAATGATCAAAACAGCCTTTACAAGAAAAGATGAGAACAATCCAAATTATATTTTAAGATCAAACTCTTCTCCTCCCCCTCCCCTAGCAATTTACATAGATCTACATTAAATACTGCAAACTGCAAAAACAACTGGTTCTGATTTCCAAACCAGGAGAGCTGGATGCCTTTGCAAGGTGATTTTAAAACTTCAGGAGAACATGACTGTCCAAAATTGATAAGTCTATAAAGTTTTACTGCCACAGCATCTAAATGTAGTATATCTTTCTTTTTTAATGCATGGAGGGGCCAGTCTGTCTCTCAATATTTTATTAAACATGGAATTTCCACAGAAGGACAGTAACCCTCACTGTCTGTAATCTGTCTGCATTAGATCACTTTAAAAGGTATTAAATGGAAATAAAAAGTGAAATGTACCACGGATTTTAAGGGTGTCACAGCATGGAAGAATGAAAATGAAGAGAATGGATTGTGACTTGCAGTGAATGAACAGAAATAAATCCAGAGCTGCTGGAATGGGAAGCCTGTCCCCACTCAGTGCTCATCCTCTGCAGTCACTCCTCCTCCTCCTCCTCCTCCTCCTCCTGCAGCACCCCTGATTCCAGGGGGAGCTCCCGAGGCTCAGGGAGCTCAGTTTGTGTGGCAGCAGGAGGATGTGACCCTGCAGTCCCCAGGGCTGCCAGGAGCTGCACTGCTGCCAGGGCACTGCTGCCAGCCCCATGGCACAGGAACTGGCTGAAGGTTTGCAGACTTGGGTTTAATCCCCAGCTCCAGCATGGACTCACTGGATTTTTATGCTGGTTTTTACATTTACAGCTGGTTTCTTCCTTTCTCTGCATTTTATGATTTTGGCAATTGATCAGGAATAACCTTTCTTCCTTCTTTTGCCTTTCATCTTTCTAAAGGAGGAGAATGTATCCCACAGATGTGGTGTGTGGGATCTACTGTCAGCTTGTGCACCACAGCCCCTTCCCAGGACACTTGTGTTTTACTGCCCTGGATAGGCATGGGCATGGGAGGGGTTTTTCCCCCCTCTAGAGAGGATTTCTAACTGAGCTGAACCCAGCACTGGTTAAGGTCTGACCATGACTGACAGTTCACATTATCTTGGGCAGCACTTTTGATCAGGCAGAGTCACCTGGGAGCTGCACCAGGAGCAGCCCCGGGAGTCCCATCCACTCACAGGCTGCTCCTAACAATGCTGCAGGGAATTAAATCACAGCCTGAGGAGCAAATGGAATTGCTCACAACATGTTTAGGACTTGAGACCTGAGAATCTTCTCACAGAGGTTTTACCACAGGGTTTTCACAAGCCCAGTGCAGGACTGCTGGGCCCCCTGTGAACACCCTGCTTTTTGGGGATGTAGGAGCAGACTCTCCATCACCTGAATTACTTCTCTGCTCTGCCCTCTAGACAACAACCAACAGGCTGCCCCATGCCCAGTCCTAGCCCTAAACCCCTTTCTGACCACACTACCCTCATCTTAAATCCCAGCTCCAATGTCTTTCCCTTTGAGAAGCACAGCAGGCTAAGTATTCCTAACATTTCCACGATGCTCAGTGTCACCTTTTGTACCGGACTCTCACAGCAACAGCCTCGCTGGGAGAGGCTCAGGGAACAGAGGGAATGCCCCTGGGAGTAAACCTGTTCCACAGCTGGTGACCAAAAAGCAAAGCATTCACAGTCCTGCTACTGCTGATCCCATTGGGAGCAATCCCAGTTACTCACACAGGGATAGGAACTGATATGGGGGAATCCCTAGCACTTGTGAGTGCTGCCTCTCTCAGAATTCACATCTGGAACTGAGCAATGAGCAAGACCCAGCCCCACGAGACACATCTAAACCAGCCCATCTAAGCACTGGGGACATGCCCTTAACTCACACATCCAAATGATTCGTGGTTCCACACAAACCTTTCACACTCTGGATGGTGCTGCTGCATCCTGTCCCTAAATCCACACCCATGCCCTGCCCTGGGACAAGAACGGGGGCTTTGACACCAAAGAGAATGAGGTGCCTGATTTGTGTTCCATTTCAAAGGGATGTAGAAGCTCTGCTCCCTCTCAGAAACCTGCCCAGCCTCCCTCAGAGGCTGTGCACAGGCTTGACATGACACCAGATAATGTTTGTGGGCTCTGGCATAACTGGGGATTACTGCTCTGAAAAGGAGGACTTGCTGAAGTGGCTGTGGTTTAAGGGAGGATTTGAAAGGGGAGAGAAGTACAGAGGGAAACTGTTCTAGACACTAAGTCACATAAGAGAAGGCTTAAAAACCGAGAGCAGGAGGAAATGAAGGGATCTGAAAAGGAAGGGATTTGGGATAAATGAGTGGAGGAGGAGGAGAAATGTTAGCTAGCAGTGAGATTACATGGGGCAATGTGTGAGCTCCTTCAGCCCTTCTTCTTGGGGAGACTAGAGTGATGGGATAGGGGAGATGCACCAGTGAGCTCTGGGCTGGCTGCAGGAGGAAAACGGGCAACCCCACACTCTGGGTGGGAATTGAGGGAATTTAGTGGAATGACAGCACAGCTTGCTCAGATCCCAGAGTAACTGATGGTGGGAACCTCTTACAGGCAGCTCCAGCTGAAGCAGGGACCAGAGTACAGCCAGTGGGTTTCCAAGCACCATGACAGAGGTCAGGAGAGGTGTGGGGAGGAGCAGGAAGCTGAGAGATGCTGGTGGAGGGTAATGGTGTAATGTTCACTTGCCAGGCTGAATTAAACAGGGCTGGCTCTGTTCACAGATTTTCCTGCACTAGTTTGCACTGGTTATCACAGATAAGCCCCATTAATGCAACTCTCTTATGATGTTGGGAAACCTCAATAATGGAACTTAACTGCTGTGCATGGACAGATGAATGGAGTTACACAACTGCTGCCCTATTTCCAAGAAGCACAGCGATGTTGAGTGGGTGCAGCCAAATTTAATAGCTGTTATCAAAACCAAGGAAAGGACTTCCATTCAGGAGGTAATCAGGAGAAAAGCAAGGACTTGGGAGTGTTGCACAACCACAGCAGCTCTGGACTCACACCAACAGCAGCAACTCCAGTGCTGGAACAATGCACCAGCTTCAGTGCTTTGACAGGCGGCCAAGGGCCTTACAAAACACCTCAAACAGTTAATGCAAATCCATATTACCAGGCCTATTAATGGCCTGTCATTGCCTGCCTGCAGATCACTGTTTTGTGCCAGTAAGCTCTAGATTTCCTTAATCAGTTATCCTTAGCCGACATTCCTAGCACTGGTGGGATTCCATGAGGTCCTAAAATCTGAAGGACCAACCTCTTCTCTACCCACTGAATCACCATTCCCTCATTTTTGGCCTCAGTTTCCTCTTCCATTTAATGGGGACAACATCTTCACTGTAGCCACGGGACAGTCGTGTCCAACAGTTTTCAGAGCTGAATAACTCAAGCAGACGTTATTTTGAATTTCTTATTGTCTCAATTTAGGTTTTAAACTGGTTCTTACAATCTTTAACACACATGACAAAATGATCAAAAGCCATTTGCAGCTGGTTTTAAATCTCCACCAGACTCTACTGAAACCTGGTGTTTCTGCCCCATTTGCAGAGGACTTGGCAGGGAGGACAGGAGAAAAACTGCATTTCCTCTGTCTCTGCTCCCTTGTCTGTTAACATGAAACCTAAAATACTCCCCTCCATTTTGGATCAATGTCACATAACCTCATTTCCTCAGCTTAAGAAAAAGCCTTAGATTTTATATGTTGCACTAAAATATGTCAGCACTGCTCAGTTAATAAACAGTGCTAAATCAAAACCAGGCCCCAGTTCGTAGATCATGTGAGCAGAGTCAAACACGGGGAGTGATACCACAGCAGAGATGTAATGGACAGGCTCCTTAGCCTGGGTTTATGGCTGTGAAAGAGAAAAACCTGGTGTTCAGTCACTTCTCATTCACCAGAGGCTGTCACACAATCTCTCACAGCTTTTTGGGTTATGTTTATTTTTCCTGGGGTTCCCAAGGGCTCTACCTTCTGATCCCCCTGCAAAACCTCCTCTGTGACTACCCAAAGGACTAACCCCTGACTTACAGCCAGAACTTGAAGCTTTTACTGCACGTTAGAGCAGATCCTTACCTGATAAATCAGAATATCCCCCATCCATTTACACCCACAGAGGAAACAATTTTCACAATTCAGAGGAACAAGGGCTTTATTTTCTTCTCCATGTTGACTTTTCCTGTGTGGTGACTGTTGAAGCCAAGAAACTTCTCTCCCTCTCACTTGTCAGCAGGACACCTCAGCAGCTTTCAGGGCTGGGATTCAGCCCCTATGGCCACCCTGCCTTGGGAGCACCATTCCCTGCCACAGCCAGGCCACACTGCAGTTCTTACAGGCTCCTGGTGAAATTAAAGGAATGAATCCCATCAAACTGTCCTTGTTAGTGCCACCTCCTAACCAGCATCCTGAATCTGGGGGAAAACAATGAGGAACATGTCCCAGAGGCTGTCACACGTGGCCATTCATTATTCCCATGTTTCTGAAGACCACCATGAGCAGATCCACAGAGACCCCATTTACTGCCCCTCACACCTGAAACACGACCAATTACTGTGTACCTTTGGAGATTAATAGTGAAAAAGCTCCTCTCACTCACTGCTGGAAAGAAAATGTTTTTGGAAAGCTGTTCCTGTCATTTGATATTGTCCAGTTTTTCCACTGAGAAAAGCCAAATGTGAAACCTACAGGCTGGTTCAGTTTTTCCCTTGGCAATATCCAGCTAAAGGCTGCTCAGTGTATCCATACACCTCCTCCTGCTGGCTCCTCAAAACTGCCACGGACAAACACAGGGGTGCCAGCGTGCAGCCAGAGCCAGGCACTGTCCAAGGCCACCTGGGTGTTGTTCCCAGGGGGATGCCTGAGCGACAAATCTCACACCAGTGTCAATCCAGCTATAACTACTTGCAGTGTTGCAGCAGGGAACATCCCAACTCTGGGAGAGAGGAAGGACTACAACAAGGCAAGGACTCATCCCTGCCACTCCCAACTGAAAAACAGCCACCTAAAAGTTAGTTTGAGTTTGAACTTTCTGCTGTGGTGAATGGAGAGGGAAACTGGCACCTCTGGAGGGCCATTCATCCCTTCCCAAGATATCTGTCTGAGACAGGGAGGGTGGATTGGTGCTGGAGGTGCCAGTGTCTTTCGACAGGGATTGTAAAAGGAGCCTTGATGATTATCTTGGACTTTTAGGCAGAGTCAGTTAAGGTGAATCTTTGTTGGACTGAAATCAGTGCTGGTTTTGCCTTTGCATTGAGTGGGGCCGGGTTTTCACCACGGCGATCTGAACAGATTAGAAAAGCAAAACAGGATAGGGAAACACATCTATAAGGGAATGAAATATTTATTTCCCCCGATTCACAGAGAGCAATTAAGATATAAAGAGATTAGGGGAACTCTTCACAGTTACTGAGTGGGCTTATATTGAACAAGAAAGGAGGCTTTGGAGCCTGCAAGTACAACTTGAGCTCTCAGCCACCCTGCCTTCCTCCCAGGAAAAGCATCATGCAAATGTGAGGAGGAAGGAATGGCGGCAGACATGCCATCTGGGAGGATGATGGACAACAAGCTGACTAGGAATAAATAGCAAAATATAATAAATTCCAAACCATGCCAACAGCAACTGTTGTGCTATGAATTAACAGTGCTATTAAATGTTTACGCACACACTTCTGTCAGCACCTGTCAGCATTTATGCAATACATACGTTGGCAAATCTGTATTACGTTATTTCTTGCAACTGATCTGCATTAATACTGCCCGTGCACATGTTCAAGCAAATTGCTACACTTCTTTTTGACCTAGCCATGTGCAAAAGGATTTTATGCCTATGCAGCAAATTCAAGGTTTATGTGCCAGGCAGCAGAGCAAGGCTGGGGGATAGAGGGCAGCAAAGGAAAGAGAAAGAGGAGCAAGGAGGAACAAGGGACCTGGAAAGCCCCGGCCAGGGCTGGAGGATGCCTGAGGAGATGGTGGCGGGCTTAGGGCAAAGCTGGGTTCATCCCAAACCAGGCCAGAGAAGGGCAGTCACACTATAAGCCTCCCTGAGCAGGAACAAAAGGACAGAGGTGGGGGAAGCCCCAAAATCCAGCCCTAAGCTGCAGCCCCAGTGGAAAAAACACTTGGCCAGGACTCCTACTAAACTGGTGCTGCAGGGAACAGTTACGTTATAGCCAGCAGGACAGACACAGTTCTCTTCATTTAACTTTCCCCCTCTGATTCCTTCTTTTTGCTCTCCCCGGCCTTCCCCCAGCCCCGGGTGCAGTAGCTGGGGTGGAGAAGAGAAAAATGTGTAATTAAGGGAGTTGCCACTTGCTAAAGCTGGAGAAAAAGAGAGGGTTTGTGGTGACAGGGCTAAATCTGGGACCCACCAGTGGCTGCTAATGATGAGAGCTGTGGTTGCTGAGCCACCCAGGCAGGAGCAGAGGCAGGAAAACTGGCGGTTGCAAAAGGGCTGTTGTGCCCCCCTGCTCCATGCGAGCGGATTTAGGAGGCTCAGGGACATGGGATGCACACGGGGACTTGGGACAGCCCAGCAGACACAGGCAGGGCAGTGGGAATGGAAACAAGGTCACAAGTGATGCTTGATCTGGACATCCCAGCTCCCTGGCGAGGTTTAAGCTGAGCACGGCGCTTAGGCCAGGGAACGCTGGCTCTGGAACTGGTGCTGCAGAGATCAAACATGCAGTGCCCTGCAGGGCTGCTGCAGGACCTGGGAACTGCTCTTGTTCTCCCTCTCCTCTTTGTGCACAGACACCATGAACTTTTGTCTTTTTACCCTCAATTTATTTGTAGTACCAAAAGCATATTTTTCAAGTTGCTCCTCCTGGTCTCATCAGGAGAGATTTTTGTTGAACCTGAAGCCACAGCAGAATCCCAGCCTTGCTTGAGCTGTGGCAGGATGTAGGACAGGCAGAGCTGGCTGATAGCAGCAGAGTGCCACACAACACCCCATCAAGCTCAGCTCAAACTCTCCATTTGCAAAGGCCATTTGTGCTCAGCACAGCCCACTGAAATCCAAAATGTGTATGGCCATTTTGCTGTGTGAATTAAACAGGATTCAAAGACAGCAGGGAGTGAAGAGATCTACCCTGGCCATATTTACCCTCAGTCAACCACATTAATTCATCAACTATATTCCTGTGTCTTTAAACACATGATTTTGACTCAAACTAAAGAAGGGCTTTTATACTTTACATTGGAATTAACATGACAAGCGATTAGCAGATCATCAAGAATAAGACTTCTCTTAATAGTGCTAATAAAAAGGGAGATATTTTTAATGCAGTTCCTAGGATTAATAATTGCCATTCTGATAGAGTCAGAATTTCCAGTGTGAGCCATTCCCTCCATAGCCACAGGTGCAGGTGGATGAAGCAGCTCAGAGGAGCTGAAGTTGATCACATTTTCCACGTAAAAGGGCACAGTAATTACAGCTGATGAGGGTGCTGGAGCCAAAACACTGGATCTTGAGGGGAAAAAAACCCCAGATTTGTAATCAACAGGGGCAACCACAGGAGAAGTTTTAAAATCCTAATTTAAAAGCACTTAGCAGTAGCATGCTATGCTCCTCCAGGTACTGAGTACGAGGACATTAAAGGAGAGGTAGGAAGTGTCCCTGGAAAGTGCTGCTATACAGGGGACTCTTCAGTGGAATTCACTGGGATTTTCAGTGCTCACACACCTGAAACTCATGGGGTTTCTTCTTCTGTTTAAGGAAGGCACGGAATATTTTAGTGCATCTCCAGGATTAAGTGGAGAAGTGAAGAGGTTGTGTTTAAGATTCAGTTTTGAGGACTGAAGTCAGCCCGAAGGGATAACAGCTCTGCATCTTGGAGCTGGAATACCCTTGCAAAACAGAAACATTAAGTTTAACAATATAAGTGTGGATTTGTGTCTTTAAATAGCATTTGCTTTGCTGAAAAAGATGCAGAGATCTTGTCTTGATGATTAGTAAATCGATGGCACCTAAAAGCTGAATTTCCAAATGGGTTCAGCCCCTCATTTTGCAGAGCAGCTTTGTAGCACGGAGTGATTTCTGTTTGTCTAAATGAGTGTTGAGATCCTTGGAAGTCTTTACTTCTGGTTGTGGGTTCTGCATACTTTAAAACACGCCCCTGATCTCTTCTAACACTCTGAACCCCGAGGAGAAATACCAGCAGGGTTAGAAACCACCACCAGATATATTTTGAGCTTGATTGCCTGTATTATCTTAACACCCTGTTGCTCCAAACGCTCTGAAAAGGACATATCTCATCTTTCTATTGTTATTACACCCAAAGGATATGTCTACACCACAAAGCTGAGCTGCCCATGCCAGAGCTCTCTGGAGCTGGAAGCAGCCTCACTGCACATTTCCTTGGCAGTAGAATTTGGGCTGCTCCTGCCCTGCCGAAGGTGGCTGTGAAAAAGCAACGGGAGCTTGGCTTGACTTTTCTGGCAACACACAAATGCAGCAGGGCAACCACTCCTGATCAGCTCGCTCCCACACCATCTGTTTTCCAAGACTACATGGACTTTCTGGCACAGAGATTCCTGTTGGAGGATAGGAGCTTGTGTACAACAGTTTACCATAACCAGCAAAGCCGAGCTGACACTCCCTCCCTCAGAGACAGCAACAGTTTTGCTTGGGTTTTTTTTTGGTTTTGGTAACCCTTTGCCTATTTTGCATCTCGGGTATCACACTGCAGGGGGGCAGCACAGAGATTTCTGTGCTCAGGGCAGGTTTGCTGGCACAGAGTGGAGCATCTCATGGGTATGACATGCCAAGGCCAAGCTGCTGTAGGAAGGAAAAGCTGATTCCCCCCAAACTGAACGGGTTTCAGGCCTCCCTGCAGCAGCTCTGGGGTGTGTGGCAGGGCTGGAGCCTCCCCAGGCTGCAGGATGAGGGGGGTGAGGAGCTGCAGATCCCCCAGTGGCGCCCAGGAAGGCTCAGGAGCCTGCACAGCCCCTCTCCTCACACTCCTCCCTCGCTCTGGCAGTGCTGGAGCAGCCTTAACACAATGCAGAACCCAGGCCAAAACCCAAAGCCACTCTGTCTGTCTAACCCTGTCTGGCAGTGGTGCAGTACATTATTACCTTCTGTAATTCCCCCAAGTTATTTAGGGCTGTCTCCTTATTATCTCGATATCTTGGCTCCCATAATAATTACAGACCCAGTTTTACAAGGGCAATTTTTTTTTCTTGATTAGTTTCCAGGATTCTGTTGTTGCATCAAAGCTGTGCTCATTTTTGTGTATTCCTGACAGATGTCTACTGGGGGAATTACAGCATGGGCACGCAGAGAGGAAGCCATCCACGGTGAGATTAAGGAAACAAAGAGCAGTTCTGTGAATTTAAAGGAAAAAAGAGGCATTTCTCACGCACGTGATGCACACCCAGCTGGTCAGATGAGCACACACACACACACTTTGGCACTTGATCTTGTGCGATTTCTCCCAGCTTTTGCCCACCCACAGCAAAACATGTTACAGAAGTGCTGTAAGAACATCCTCTACTCTGTGCAAGGACAAGGAACAATTAAACGGAATTTGCCGTGTCTAATTTCTTACTCTTTCTGCTCTAGCCAAACCTCTAACAGACCTTCACAAAAGAGCTGGTCCTTAATTACATTTTTCATAGCAAGGAAACTTTGGTGAGAAGTAATGAAGTGGACAGTTAAAGTAACTTGAGAAGCAGCTGAGCTGCGAATAAAGCAGAGGTCTGCAGAGCCCTTCCATCTTCACCACAAGCTCACGTGTCTGCTCTTCTCTAAACTCAGCCTGTCCACAGTCCTCTGTGATCTGCTGCCTTCACCAGGCCTTGGCCAAGAATAAATAACAACAACACAACACCCTGGTTATTTGTACTACAGTGGTGCCTAAAAAAATACTAATTATCCACAGCAGCGTGGTGCCTGCAGGCCTGAGGTGAGACTGGCACCCCATTGTGTGTTAGGTGTTACACAAAACAGGTTATAAAAAGATGGTCCCTGCCCTGGAGAGCTTATAGACTAATTATGCAAGAGAAGGAGTGGGTGGAAACAAGTTCAGAGAGAGAGAGAGAGTGATTCAATATCTCCCACAGCAGAGCTTGCCAAGTTTCCTGGCCTCTGAACTGGTGCCTAACCCACACAGGTTCCTCACACAGGAGGGTCCTGCTGCTGCCTCTTGGCTCCCAAGCTACTGACAAAGGCAACAACTCCTGGCTCTGAAGCAGCCTTGGAATGTGCCTCTGGTCTCTGTCACACAGAGGTCAGGCCCCAAGAGGGTGTCTGAACAGAAGGAAGAGCCGCGGGGCCACCAGGAGCCATCCCTGCCACCAGCACGTCCTGCAGCAGCCAACCCTTTGCCATGCAAGAGTGCTTTTAGCCA
This sequence comes from Irena cyanogastra, assembly GCA_013397155.1. NCBI lineage: Eukaryota > Metazoa > Chordata > Aves > Passeriformes > Irenidae > Irena > Irena cyanogastra. The sequence goes on along the minus strand of VWZV01002812.1, from coordinate 446,893 downwards.
CTGCAAAAGCCAGGGCACGGGACTTATTGGACAAAGAGCTCAATCTGGAATGGCAAACCCTGTATGCCAAGGGCTGGTGATGAGTAGATCAAACCGTGTGTCAAATAAATCACCCACTCAGTCCAGAGCCATACATGAAAATACAATTAGAGATTAGCCCATGGAGTGCATAACTGGCAATACATCAGCTACAAATCATTTTAAAAGCATGTAGCTGATCTAGCCTCTTTAATTCCTTGAGTTGTTGATTCCAATTATCAGCAGCCAAGTAGCAAAAGGTTTTTTATCCCAGAAGATTTCTTACTTTTGGATACAATAAAAGTCAATTTATTCGATGATTACTAGGACATGGGCAGTTAATAGGTTGCGTCTGTTCTTTCTCCCCTCAGATACTTCAGAGTGGATCCATTAACACATTTACAGAGTAGACTTAAACAATAATAGTGCTCCTCTTCTCTGGGGGTACCCAAACCAACCCACTTTTTGTACAGGGCTGTGGGATGTTTTTTACTATTACAGCTCCAGAGGAATTTACATAATTGGTTATGAATAATTTGTAACTTGTCTAAGAGTCTCCATGTAGCTATCTGATTTACTACAGCTTCCCACTCCAGAACCAGCAGAAGATTTTAATACAGTTTTTAATTGCGAGATCATAATTTAAGCATATCAGTGCTGCCTAATGCAGATGGGACGTGAGACCACTCCTAGGACTCCACAGCCTGCCCCTGTACCTGGCATCCAGCTCTAGGAGTGCTGCAGGGCAGGCAGCAACCAGCACTGCCCTAAGTGCAGACCTCTCCTCCCTCCTTTATGTGTTTGACTCTGAATTATCTGCTTTTTGCAGGGAGGAAGGAAGAAAAACCCTCGTGGTTTAGGTGTTAGCCTCCTGCTGGGGGTGTGTCTGTTCAGGTGATCCCTCTCTGCACCTCTGGTCACTCCTTTAGTCTGACCACAAGAGCAATAATGCTGCTGGAATGCAGGTAGGGAACACTCCAGGGATGGATGGATACTCTAGGACCAGGTTTATAGGGAAAACAAATTAACTTCATCAGGGCTGGGGTGGTCGAGGAATTGACAATGCAGTACCAAAGACTTGGGTTTTGGACAGAAATCTGCATTTAAACTGCTCCTAAACACTCTTTCATGAATCTGTCCCTGCCATGCAGGCAGGGATAGATAAAATAATCTGATTTTGCATAGGTACAGATTAGTGTCTTGCCTGTACAGAAATCAGAGACCAAGGCCAGCAGCTGAGGCAGCCTGAAACCAGTGAAATGAACTGGGAGAGCCCCTGCACGAAGGGTGTGTGCCATGGCCTGAGTGCTCCTCCCCACCAGGGCTTCACCCTGGGCCAGGTGTCCTCTGCTCTGTGCCCCAGCTATGCTCTGGTGGCTGTGTGTTGAGATTCCCATGGCAGACCTTGACCTGGATCTGGGAATTCTCCTTTCCCCAGGCACCTCATCCCATGGGAACCAGCTTCCTGCTAAAAGCTTCATTCAGTTTGGAAGAAATCAGCCATCAGATCCAGAGTCACAGATCCAGTCAGCCAGGCTGACTGCACTGGCTCTGTTTCCTAAGAAAATGGCACCAGAAAAAAAAATTCCACATTTTCACTCACTTGGAAGGAAGTCTAAAGCACAAGACTGCAACAAACTTTCTCTCATTTTTTCCCAATATGATTTTTTGCTTCAGCAAATGGAATTTAGGACTGGGTCACTGAATCAAATAGCTTGCTCCCACAGGAAGCCTCTTCATGTAGCCCATTTAATTATTAATATTTCTGCCCCCTAGATCAACAAAATCACAGGAACCTTCCTTTATTTGTTTAACTTGAGGCAATTGCTAATCTTCAGCTGCCTCCAAGTGGCATTTCCAAAGACAGAGGCCATGCTGGCGTGCCTTACAAAACACTGGTTTAATAAAAGATGTTATATCTCTTTCTCCAAATTTCACTATGCAAAGGGTAAATAATTGCTTAAACTCAGTGTTTAGTCAAGAGAGCATAAGCTTCATTGAGGCAAGTCCCCAGTGAGACTTAAGGATATGCTTAAATGCTTCCTCTGATTTGGGGACTGAACAACTAATTGGCCTTTGCTATGATAGGGCCTTTACTGGATTTTTCTCCTTCAGCTACACTTTCTTTTAAAAAAATTAATCCCATCAAACTACTGAAAGAACCACCTCACTTCCTTCAAGTTTCTTCCCAACATGTATAAAAAGATGGTTTATTGTCCTGAAACCAAACCCATTCCAGCCTGTCAAAACCTTTCTGTAAGGCAGCAGCGAGCTGAATAATACATTTCACATTAAATTACACAACTGTGTCGTCGGGCTAACATTAAAGGTAAGTCATTAATAAAAAGAGAAAATAAAGTGGTCCTTAATTATACAAGACATTAAAAGGCTGAGTGTTTTGCTTCTGCAGCACCCTCACTTTGTGAGAACAAACGTTTTAAGAGCAGTGTGAACTTTTCTGGGTGGAAATCCCTGCACTGCTAATGCAGCTCCTGCTGCAGCGTGTCCTTGTGCCCCTCCCGGCTCCTCGGGGCCAGGCCTGTGCACAGAGCCAGCCTGCAAAGCCCCCTCACCCCCCCACAGGGTTCTGCTTTTGTTTTCTTATTGATGGGCACATGTTCAAAAGACTCAGGTGAAAGCACTTAATAGCTAAACTCCATTGATTTTCTGTAAAAATAGCACATCTTGGTGCTTCTGACAAACACCCAAGACACTCTGGAAACTGGAGCCTGACAGGATAAAGCCAAAGGAGCACAGAGGGAGCCCAGGCATGGAAAGCTCAGGGTTAGGGCCACGGAAGGGGGGTGCCAGGGAGGGAGAGAGGGGCACTTGCAGGCCCACGGCCTCTTGTGCATCAGCAGAGGATGAGGGACACACTGTCCCTCCTGCTGCCCAGCTCCCAGGTAAATCCACACCTGGGAATCCCCACAGCCCTTCTGCAGTCACCAAAGCCACATGGGGACAGGCTGCCCTCTGCACATCTCCATGTGATACTTTCTGTCCCCTACAAGTGACAGCAGAAATCCTCAGAGCCACAACTCCTCCAGGAAAACCACAGATTTAAAGCTTTTGGGAACTGCCATAATTACTTTTTTTTTGCCTGCAGAACATCTGTTCCCAGCAGAACAATCCTCTCTGCATTCCTTCCTGGCTCCTCCTTTCCCCTCCAGCTTGCAGAAATGCAAAGCTCCTGTGCTGAGACCCTGTCGCCCCTCAGGGACTGAGCCAGCCTTGCCCTGGGGCACAGGACTGAGAGAAGCACTGCTCTGGGAGGCTCCCCGGGAATTCCTGGGGTTCCCCTCCCAGCCTGAGCTAAGGAGAGAGCTCCCAAGCAGGAGCCCAGCACTCCTGCAAGCCCTGCACAGCTGCCATGGGATGCCCACGGTCACATCTGGCAGCTGTGCAGGGAGAACCAAGAGGGTGCCACAGCAAAGGCTTGGGAAAAGAAGGGTTAAGGACAGCCGGGAATATCTGTGACTTGTGCTGAGGATAACCCTGCTCTGCCCACAGAGCTCAGCTAGGTGCAGGAACTTTGCATTAACCTGCTTTTGAGGACTCCAGTCAGGTAGGCTGCGGATCCTTCCCCGGGGGCGGGTGGAGCCCGACTTCTCCAACAAAAACAAATTGGAAGGAAAATTTCCAAGGAAACATGAAAGGTTGTGAAAAGTGTTGGTTTGTGTGGAAAATTTTTGTCCTATTTTTCCTGAAAAACCAAATACCTAAAAACAAAAGTATTTTTGGCCAAACCCCTGAGTTTTTCAGTATTTGAATTTCTGAACCATAAAAGAAGCACTTTTCTTGGGAACGGCAGATCAAAAAAATCCCCCTAAAATTAATTTCCTTTTAGTTTGCATTTAAATTGCCTGCTTTATTATGGCATTAATTCTAGCATTTTTTTTCTTTTTCTTTTTTTTCAAGAAACAAACTCTTCAATATTGCACTTATACAGAGATTCAGAAGATTTCTGTGTTGTGGATACAGCCTTTCATCAAGGAGACTAAAATTTTCCACAAAGTTTCAATGCTGGGGAGCCATTTAAGGCTTTGACTCACGTAGCCAAATTGGCCAGGAATTAGTTTGTAAAGAAAACATCAGGGATTTAACCATATGCACATCCCAAATCACGCCTCTACAATCTAATCAAGTGGGTTTCTTTCTGCAAATGCCAATGGAATATTTGGTACATATTAAAGGATGCTAATAAAATTTACAAGATGAAATGAGATTCCTACCACGGACACAGTGTGTGCCCCTCCTTTGCACCTTCCAGGTTTCAGCAGCACAGCACAACAAGGTGCATGGGATGTATTGAAATTAGTTTGAAAACTGAAGGGGTGTCTGGGTGATTTCCTTGTTTGGTGGCACCTTCCCTCTGGTGCTTGCTAAATCATCCTTGCCAAACATTATTTACCCCTGGAGCTAACGAAAATGCTTTGAAGAGCAAGTCTCAGCATACCAAGTGTTAAATATTTCACATGTGCAGGGGTAGCCTTCACATTAAAAGATGTCTCCTTTACCTTGGAGTAATTAACACATTTGAACTATTCTGAGGTTAAAGGGAAAAAAAAAAGTATAAAACCAAAACAAAACAGAAAAAAAACCTCAACACCAGGTAAAGACCAGACACCTGAAGTTCACCATGCAGTGCTAACCCCAGGAGACTATGGGATGAGTTTGCTGGGTGCCCCTCACAGGAAGAACCTAAAGTCTGTCTGGGCTTCCTTTTATTGCAGAGGAGCTTTGCTGAACTCAGAAATGGCCACTCTAAGGTAAAGAAAATAGACAAATAAATAAATAAATCTTAAAAGGGGTGGTCTGTATCTCCCTACATAAAACCAGCAAGAGACACCCTGAGAGGGGAGGTGGGACTGGCTACCACGGGATGCAACAGAGCAACACCTCCCTCAATTCTTTTCCAGTGGCACACCAGGAAAAACAGCTCGTGCCAGACCATCTCCCATGCTCACTCCTGCCTGGCTCTACCAGCAGCACACTTCCTGCTCCTCAGGAGCCTTCAGCCCCAAGAAAGGAGAACATTTTTTAGAGAGTCCCCAGCTAAAACACCATCAGTGTGTTCTGGCTCCATTTCAGATCAACTTCCTTTCCACCAGGCTTGGAAACAGTAAGTTGTGATTCATGTGCAGACACTGCTGTATTTCCATTATTATTAAACACTAATTCCTGCCTGTCCGTGGGGTGGTACAGGAATTACTGCAATTACAGATCCCCAAAACATCCCTACAATTCTGTGAGAGCCTTTCCTAGGGCTGGATGGGACAGCAGAGGGCTGGGGATGGTGGGAATTACCCAGAATAACAGACAGAGCCTTGGGCTGTCATGTGGAACAATTTTGCCCCAGTGCACCATTTTCCATCACGGCCAAGATGGAAATCAGGAAACCAAATAAATCATGGAGGACTTGTCCCTACAGCCTTGGGGCAGGACTCCCACCAGGTGGATGAGGATTGCCTGGAGTTTCCTGAGCAGCTCTGGAGCCCACAGTGACGGGCAGAGCACTTCTGGAGCCTTGGGATGAGCAGCTGATCAGTGGAGCAGCACCACTGCCTGTGCTGCTGCCAGGCCCTTCCCGGAGCCATGCCCGGCAGGATTCCTGGAAGCTGCTCCAAGGAGTGGTGCTGGCACTGGTCCTCTGCCATTTCATCAGCCAAGTGGCACTGACTCTGTGCCCCTGACAGCTCATCAGTGAGCAGGAATATAATAACCACAATGTGGTGTTGTACAGCAGATGGGCCTTTAACTCGAGAACCTCAAATCCCTTTTCAGATGTTCATTGCGCCACAAATTCCACATGTGTGGAGATGGTCACAAATATCCACATCAGCACAGCACTGTAAACCCATCTCTGTTCTCACAGAGAGGATCTATAGATTGTTCTTCTCTATAGACAGGATCTAAGATGTCAAGGACAAGTTAAGTGTCCTGGTTTGATTCCCAGGGATAATAAGGGTAGGCTGAAAGTAGGTCCTCAATATGGAAAGGCTAAACCAGGATGGGCTCTCCAAAAAGCTTTCCAGAAAACCCAGCTGGAAATACCACAATGAAAACTACAATGTGCTGAAAATAAAAACACACCTGATGCCAAGCCTGAAGGTCACCCTTTTTAAATCCTGAAAAGCCAATGACAGACTCCAGTACAACACCAGGAATGTGGAGTGCCTTGGTGAAAGCCAGCACCACCAAACCTCAGCAGGGCCACAGTCTCACTTTCTTTCAGTTCCCTCACCAGAAAAGTATCCTGTAACTTCAAAAGTGGAATGAAATTCAGGTGTCTAAACTCCCCCTGCTCTCTCATCTATCCCTGCACTCAAATCCCACACATGGATTCAGGGTCAGCCTCAGCACATGGAGACAGAGCTTCACCCTCCAAATCTTTCATGGTGCTTCTTCCAGCAAGTCTGTCAAGGAGCTCAGATAAGGAATTATTTCCCTGAGCTCCCAATTCAGTATCACCGTGCCTGAGCAAGCTGCTCAACTCAACAATTCTTGTTTCAGAGTTACAGAGGCCAAGCCTAGCTAATCTTTCTTTAGAATTCATTCCCCAAATCCCTGAATAACTTTGGTTGCCCTGCGCTGCCCCTTCCGCACACTCCAACATGCGCCACGCTCCCCGTAATGAGGGAACTAAACCCTCACACAATGGCCTACGTGTTTGATTTCACATTCCCCACTGATTAATGCTGAATGCTTCCATACAGAATATCCACACGCTTTACACTTAATGCTTCAATATCTGTATCTATATATATACATATATATACACATATATACTGCAATAACCTTGCTGCTTTACTTTACAGCTGCCAATTTGTGCAGATGGCTGCAGAGTATTAGTCACCCCAATATTCCCCTCCTCCTCCTCCTCCTCCTCCTCCCAACAGCCTTGTTCTCAGTCAGCATTTCACATGGCATTTCCTTTCAAGGTATCCATGGCTATTTTTTGCCCCAGAGTTCCTGGTATATTAAATGCAGTGAGCCACATCCTCGGCTGGTGTAAATGTGCACAGCCCTAATTCGGGCAGTGGAGCTGGGCCAATTCACAGCAGTGGAAACAGTCCCATAAATCTCTTATCAGACCAATACATTAAGGCAGTTTATTCAAACTACTTCTGCTCTGCTTGTATTTATTTACAGATAACCCACAGCAGGTAAGGCTGATGGTTCTGCACCACAACAGGGACTGACTGTGGATAAGGACAGACACCCAGACAGGCCAGTCAAGCACTGCTCTGGTATTACTGAAAAATCTCCTCTCTCTGGTCTCCTTTTGCCTCAACAGCAATTTGTTTCAAGCCCCAAAATGGTGAAGACCGTTTTAATGTAAAAGGGAAACAAAAGTGTAGCTAAAAGTGAACCTTGACACACCTCCCCATCCTGAACTGTTTCCTGGTTGCGACATCCTCTATTTTCTGTCCAAAAGCCAATTTTTTACCAGTCCCTAGGCTGGCCTTTCAGAGCAGCCTGTTTCATACAGAGTCTTCCCAAACTCTTGGTAATTCAGCTCAGAGCAGCTCTACGTACCATGCCTACAGCCCGGAGACACTGGAGAGGAGCAGGGCACAAGGGAAAAACCCCAACCCATTAGACTCTTGCCTTAATGCTTTGAGGTGAATGATTTAGGCTGTAAGAAAAAGCCTCCTGACAACAAGATCTATTAGTGTATGGAATAATCTTCCAAGGGAAGTGATGGAAACATTGCTCCTTGGCACACAGCTAGTGTTTGTCCAGACTAGTTTTTAAATATACAATCCTGAATTGGCAGAGGAAAAGTCTAGTCGAGGTAGTTGCTCTTATCTATCTCCATATTCCAGGATAAATCAGGTCATCTGCTTTGTTCTAGTCTAAAAATTGAGGAATGCACTTAAAACAATTCATGCAGTTTTAATCAGCTATGATCTCCCTTTTATGATCCACATGGGTTGTATCTTATTAAATTAGATATATCTAGCTGTTTCTTTTTAATCATCAAGTTTTTCTAATATAAGGCAGCAGCACTGTCTAGCACAGCTGGCACAACCAGGGCTGTGAACACCTTCGGGTCTCTCCCTGGCTATGCCCCAGGCTCCCAGGCAAGTAAATAAACTTCTACTTAAAAAAAAAATCAAATCACTCCCTAATTTGTTTTTTGTCACTCAGAGAGCCTGGGACTGACTTTGAAAGGTGGATAAAGTCACCAGCTGAGGGGAGCTGGGGTGAATTTCTGAAAGAGAAGGACTCAAAGGCGTGGAGATGGCACAGCACTTTTATGGTATAAAAAACACGGAAAAAAGATCCATACTGGAGGCTGAATAAAGACTGAGAAGCACTGCATCCTGAGAGTGGGGATTTCAGCTACAGTGTTATTTTGAAAGATTAAATAATAGTTATAATGCTCAAAACTGGGAAGGAAGGTGAGTCCTGTGGAGAGTTTTACTTTGGGAAAAACTGGCAGCTGCCCCTCCTGGGAAAAAAAAAAAAAAAGAAGAAACAAAAAGAAAATATTAAAAGGAACATGTGCTATTAGCACATTCCTATCTACTGGAATGTGAGGTCTTCCTCCCAGTGCTCCCAGTCCAGCACCCCTCTGTCCCCCAGCAGAGGGGTCACACACAGGATGTCAGCGATGAGCGGAGCCCCTTCAGTGCTGCTCGTGCATCATCCAGCTGCACAGGACATGGAGCAGCACTGGAAAATGGCAAATTCCTGCCCTTTGCCTTCCCGAGGGCTTTGTGTGTGATCCCAGGCGTGACACAAGAGCACACAACCCCCAGGAATTCTGAAGGGCTCCTGGATATCATTCCCTTTGTTTTGTACAGCCCCGATCCTGAACAGGGCCCCTCAAGGGATGGATTTGCAGCCACCACCCTCCAGTGCAAAGAAACCTCAATATCACAGATCACCAACTTATAGCATCTGCCTCAACAGATAAAACCTCAGGTAGGAGCTTCTATGAGATTCTGCCCATTTCTTATAATATTTAAATCATTCCTTGAATTCACCGGAAAGAACTTTTTTAGTGGCACAAAATTGTTTGAAAAACAATAAATATACATTGGGATAAATGTAAAAAATTATAAATAAGATACAGAGCAGCCACTCCAGCAACCATAAATTTAGCCATATTTTCTTTCCAAGGTCTCTCTATCAGATCTTATCTCCTGTAGGAGACTGGTTTTCTTTCTCTCAACTCCCAAACACTCATCTGTTGTTTTGAAAATGAAAAGCCTGACAGCAGAACAGGACGTCTTTAGAAGAACATGTCTGATATGAGAAAGTCACAGTAACTCTGGTATTGCTTAAGATTCCAACCACTGTTACTTGGTTCAGAGTCTGCACCATTACTCAGTGTCAAATTTGGTTGAATTGTGATTAAAGAGTGTGCAATGGGTCAGAATACAGGCAAGATGCAATGGATTTAATAGAGGGCACAGTCATATTTGGGGGCACTGAACAGTTTCTTGAGCAGGAATGCAGAATTGAAAATGATGCATGTTTCCTTGAATAGTTATTTTATAATTTTGGTGGGGGTTTTGTGAGCTTATTCTAAATATGATGGCAAGGGGAATTCATGAAACATATCAAAGCAGATGAAAGTATTTTGGTTATTATCAACTGTACTCTGTCGCTGCTTTTTGTGCAAAATAACTGAATTCCTAACTTGATATTCAGAAGGACAAATATACTACTCCCTACACTGAGGAGGTGCTCACTCCCTGGTGTCTGCAAGAACCGTCTGCTCTTATTTTTGTGTCTGGAGCACCACTGCATTTAGTGAGGGAGTTCTAGCCCTAAAGGTACACATATGGATCTTCGAGTTCTCTGGAAAGCCAAAGCTATTGGGGGCTTCCTGAACTCCTTGTTATCGCTCTGCAGCATCTGGCTCGTGGTCAGCTGTTTCATGTTACTGACTTCTACATTTGTTTCTGAAGAAATTAGCACAGCTTCCTTCAAATGCTACATTCTGCAGTGGTTTTGGTTTTGATTGGAACATCTCGTTGTTCATCTTGAAATCAAAGTCATTTATGGAAGCTGCAGAATTTTAATGTTCCTCAGACTCAAAAGCATTTGTTTAACCACCACCAGACAAGGAGATGAATAAGAGAGACTGTCTGCTCTTGATTTAGCGGGACCAGATTTTTAAAAGAGCTCAGCAACCAGTGTCTGTCTTCAACACACTTAAAACTCCTTTGGGCAGCCTGGGTATTTATTAGTGCTTAAATGAGAATGACTCTCATGAAAACCATGACCTTAGTGAACTGGACAGTTAATATACACTATATATTTCTATATTTCCATCTGAAGGAGGGGATTTATTCATAACTTTAACCTGCAATTTAAAAGCAGCTTTTGAGTCTCATTATTTCTGCACTGGTTTTATTGTTCACCCAGATGGCCCATCTGCACCACTGCTGAGCTGTGAGCTGTGTTCAGGAATTGCTGCCTCCTACAAAATGATATGCAGGACAAAAACAAAGAGACAGGATCTTCTTAGGTAACTTTTGTTTAAGCCCTACACAGAGAACAGAATAGATTAAAGCAGTGGGAAAAGAAGAGATCAAGTCTTGTGATGTGGCATAGGGTGCTCCTTCCAGCCAACCGCACTTCATTTCTCTCCACTGGTGCTTCCAAGTGGTTTTCTAGGATACCCCTGAGCAGAATTCATTGTAATAACTGGAGGAAATAAATTAATGGAGAATTACCGCAAGGTTCATCTAAGAGAAGTTTTGATAAACAACACTTCCAGGCTGAGATATTCAGCACAGCCTGAGGAATGTGGACTTTCCCACTCCCGTCAAACCGAGCGGGTGCCGGTGCCTCTGAGTCAAGCTGGGAAGTGGCTCCCACAACCACCAAAAGCAATCCTGTGATTCAGGTGCACTCAGAGATCAAGAAGTGCCCTTAGACTGAAAATTTCTGACAAGGCAAGAGGTGAAAGAAAACTCATCTGACCCACCCAGCTGGCAGCAGTGCCAGACTCAGGCTCAGCCTCAGCAAGCAAACTCTGAGGGGAGTTGCAACCTCTGCACTCCCAGTCTCTGTTGAGAAAATGGTGCAATCTTCAGATGGAGGAGACAGAAAAAGAGACAACAGAGGAATCACAGCCCAAATGCCACCCTAGATACAGAGAGATGGCCCACACATGTGCAAACCAGAACAAAAAGCTTATAAAAATCTGGGCAAATTAAATATTATCATATTGTTTCTGTCTGGATTCTCCCCAGGCAGAGTCCCCTCTTGGCGAAGTGACAGCTCATCCTTGAGCCTTTGATTATTTAAGTCTTTTCCAGACCAAGATTTAGGCAGACCTTAATTGGTGCTGGTCTTTAGGCTGGCTGTCTGTATGGACAAGATGTTTCCCACTTGAAATTATTTTGAAACCACCACTGACACCTCTGCAGCCACAGGTACACCTGGTACTTCTGTATTTTAAAAAAGCAACACACACCCCCCTGGCACTCTGAACCCAGGTTCTACCTCATTTGTACCCATAGGATGCTGGTGAAGTCATCATGATTGCACAGGATAAATGAAGGTTGACATTGGCCTGTTTAAATTAGGATTTTTTTAAAACCTGTATATTCTTCCAATTGCTAAATCTTTTACAGAGGCTACTAAGGCAGAGAGCTGCTGAGCTAATCCTCTTTGACTCCCTGCCATCCTGGCAGGTACAGCAAAGCCTAAGGTAAAGTGGAGCATCAAAAGGAAAATTAATGTCTTCTAACAGCAATTAGAGGAAATTATTTAGATATAAATCTTGTTTTATATCTTCTCATACTTGTTTTTCAATCTCTCCCCTTTGATTTTTTTTTCCTTTCAGGCTTTTCAGAAAGAAACATTTAAAATCCATCCTGTAAACCAATGGCATAATTAGCTGCATGTTACACCTGGTATTTTACTCTTCTACAGAGTAATTCCTTTGAGCTTTCTTTTTTACTAAGCCCTGAGGTCTCCTGAAACTGAATCTACTTGTTCTCTCATCTGCTGGCTGACAGGAACCAAAACCCGGGCAGGAACTGTATGGTGCCCTCCTGCCACCCCTTCTGCAATTCCCAGCCATGGCAGAGGGTGACCAGAGGTGCCAGGTGTGCCCAGGCCTCCGAGGGCAGGTAAATTCACCTCCTGGTTGCCAGCACTTGGCCTGTGCCATGGAGCAAAGCATGTAACCTAATTGTGCTCTGATAACATCAAACAAAGTCTCTCTGATCCAGCTCCTGGCACGCAGCCACCCTATCTGGGGTCTGATCTGACAAGGCTGCCGATTGATCAAATCATTATCTGCTGCTGTAGGTGTATCATCTAACACGAGCCAAATTCCTCCAGTTGCTGCTTCTCTGTTCCAGGGAGGATACAGGGCTGGGGCCAGCACCTTCCCCGTGGAGCTCGGCTCGTGCTCACCTAGGGCAGGCCCTGCTTTCTGCTTCCCCAAAAGGGCTGCTGTGCCCACAGTGTTATCACTGAAATCCTGCAAAGAGAAGAGAGAAAAACAGTTATCTCTTCTCAGCACTGAAATCTCCGTTTCCAGAGACAGCCCAGCACAGCTAAACCTGCTGACCCTTCCCGCTTTGTCACATCCTTCAAGCCTGGCTCATGCTGTGCAGAAAGTGGCACTGAACCTTTTGGGCCCTGTTTCCATTTCCCTGTTACTACTCACAGGTAAAAAATCCCAGCTATTTGCACCTCTGCAAACCTGATCTCCACGTGAGCCTCTCCCTGGAAGTGCCTTCCCCTGGAAAAGTGTCCCGTTACTGCCCACAAAGGACAAGGCCTCGCTTTCACCATTCCCTCATAAAGCACCAGGCTTCTTAAATTCTGCAAACAATCTGACAACAAGAGTTCCCTCTGAGCAGGAACACACAATTATTCCTGCTTTTGAGAAGGTTGAATTGGAGTTTTGTCTGGAGCTACACCTAAAGTGACCCAGCGTGGAGGGCTGAAGGTACCCAAGGCAGACAAGGGCCAGGCCCACACAAACTGCAGATCCGACTAGGAAACTCTGCATTTTGGGCAGCTTTGCTTTTGTTCCCATCCAAAGAGGGTGAGTAGAGCAAGGTGGGGTTTAAAGTCTCAGGTGGCCCTTCCTCAGAGAAAAAAAGGAGGCCGTCACAGAACCATAGAATGCCCTGAGCTGGAAGGGACCCACTGAAGTCCAATTCCACTGCAAAACTCTGCAGACGCCTCTCAGCACCAAGCTCCTGGTGAAGCCATTCCATTTGTGACATATCCCATCTCATCAGTCCCCAGGGAATGGAGACACCACAGGTGGATGCTTCTCCCAAGAAGCATTCTCCTCCTTTTGTAACCTTCAATCTCAGAGTTACAAAAAGGGCTTGGCAAGGCCAGGAGATGCTGAACCCATTTTAGCACCACTGATTCAGGTCAGCATTTCATCTGGCCACCTCGTGGCACTTCCCAGAGTCCTATTTCAAAGTAAGCTATCCAAGGTAATTTATGTGGTTTATATGCTTTATTTTATCCACATAAATCATGAAACAAAGTCTATAGGGAACAGGCACTCTATACTTATCATAATATGTAACTTAGTTCCCCAGAGACTGAGTATGTACAGAACAGCTAATAAATGGCTCAAAAAAACCCTAGGTCATTAAATCTTGTTTTATATCTTCTTGTTTCCATCAAAGTATGCAGGAGTGGAAATTCTCTTTCTAAGACAGGCTCCTACTTTTCAGCCAACTGGGAATAGAGCCAGCTGAAAAGAGAGAACCCCACATACAGCACTGACAGCTGTGCACAAAATTCATGAGCTCAAGAGACAGACTGCTGCAGAGACAGGTGTCCGAGATCTAAGTTTAGCTTGGAAGATTAAAACAGTATCTACTAAGAATGCATTTATTCTAATCCTCTCTGTGCTAGAAACTACACATGCATCACTGATGTACACATCCTGGAAACATCTGAGACATGTCTTTCTTGTGTAGGATTTTAGCCCATTGTGTTCAGGGATAAAATAGGTTAGTGCTATGACCACAGAAATGCATGAGCCCAGCAGAGGGATGTTCCTGCTGTCTGAGGAAGGGCTGGCAGCAGTTGGGATCCACGGGTAGAGAGGTGGGGTCCAGGCTCTGCCCACCCTGGCAGAGAGCAGCCCCACCCCAGATGTTCCCAACACAGCGAGGATGTCTTATGTAAATAAGAGCTCGGAGGCAGATCAGGTGTGGCTCTTGCAAGACAAATGTGCTTGGGAATTATGTATGATTCCATGTTTAGCTACCCTGGTACAAATCCAGAGTAATTCTTTTGATCTTAAGGAGCACTGCTCTAAATGCACATTAAATGGAAGAATGTACCCAGTGTCCTCACAAGAGCCAAAGGTACAGGATGACTTGGCTGTGGCACCTCCCCAGTGGAGCTACAAGTTGGAGGGAGGCTCATCCCCTCACTGGCCTGACTAGGTGAAGAATCCACTTCCTTGTGACAACCACAGACAGAGCAGAGCAGATTTTGATGCCTTAAGCTTGTAGTCCCTAAATTAGAGGCAGCCTGGGAAGGCAGGAGATCCAGGTTTTAGATTCACAAGAAACAAAGGATGAATCACATATTTAGCATCATGTGATATAGTGCAGCTGCATTTATAATTGTCTATCAATACAGGTAGAAATTATCATATATTAATACAAAGAACTTGATAATTGGGTGACATCCAAGTCATAAAGTCAGCAACAAGACAGGCTTAACAAACTTCTCCTTCACTCAGTAAAACAGCGGGCAGGTGCTCACCTTTGGAACGCTACAGAGCAAAATTCCTGGGTTCATAACTAAAGATTTACAGATTCTTTCCCCTCAGAATGTATTGAACCATAATGCTGTAATTTTTAGAACTATTATCTCTCTCAGAGAAACAAAAGTAACAGAGGTCAGGGTATTTTAAAAGGGCAGACTCTTTAACCACAGGATTTCTCCACATCTGTCATTTCCATAGATTGAAGAAAGCTCCCCAGTTTTGTTCGGGGGAGGGATGGAATTTCACATTCATGAAAATTTGCAAATACTTGTTTAATTCAGCACTTTCACAGGGAGACAACGTATCATTCCTAAGATCTCATGGCAAAGCTGCTCCTAAGGCTATCACAGAGATTACTGTGTTGGCGCCAACCAGCACAAAATTATAATACGTGGCTGGAGCTGCCATGCAATTCCTGCAAGCAGGAGTAATCCCTATCCTTGCATCATCAGCCCCAGCCAGCAGGAGGTCATGTGATGGGTGCTCCAGACGACGTGGGGGAGGACAGGAGCAGGGAGGATGTTTTTAATTTATGTATTTAACATATCTGTAATGGGCACCTGAGAACTGAAGCTGCAGAGTAACTTTTCTGCAGCCTCTGGGAAAAGCTCTGTGAGGAATTGGCTGGGCAGCAAGAGGATGTGGAGGTGAGGAACAGGGCACAACTTCAGCAGGAGCTAAACCAGCCTAGGGGTGGCCACAGCCACGCAGCTGCAGTTTGTAATTCTGAACACCCCCACAGCAGGCAGAGATGCCTCTGCTCACTGGGGAAGAACTCCCCACATCCACTGTTCCCATCACCCAAGGCTGGGGCAGGTTCTCCCACCACTCCAGCATCCCAAACACCTAGGAAATAATAATAATAATTATGATAATCCCTGCAAACGCCCCATGTGGTAGGGAAGCAGTGGCTGTCCCTGCAGTGTAGAGGGACATAACGGCACAGACTGAGCATTTTTCCTCAGAAATCCCCATAAAATGTGGCAGACTTCCAACATGTGGTGCTTTCACAGCAGGATCAGCTTTCCATGTGGAAGGCTGGGCAGGAGGGGGAGCAGTGGGAACTCCATGGGCTGTCCTCAAAGCCTTCTCCTTGGGCTTTCCCACAAGCACATGGCAAAGTGACTCCCAGTTAACAACTCATCACAAAATGAAAAGCATCTTCCCCTCCCCTCTGCTTTCAGGGCAGCTCATGTGTGAGCTGTTTAACTTTGTCTGCTGGCTCCTCAGGGCTGGGCCTTTGGGGTTTGCTTTGTGGATTCCTGCCTTAATGCAATAGGAGACACCAAGAAAAAAGAATAAAAAAAATCATCATTCCAGCACTGATATTCATGAACATCCCTTGGGTTTCTGACAACCCAAGGGTTTTGGTCTTATTGAGATTCTGTGGTAATTCACAGCTGTTCCTACCCTTTCCCTGGATCACCCCTGGGACCCCAGACCCTCCCAAACCCACCACAGCCTTAGGACACCACAGGAGGGGTCCCACACTTCACAGCAGTGAGACCTTTCAAGGAAGGGTTTTCTCAGGGCTGTGAGGTGAAAGCTTCAGGCGAAGAAGCACTGATATGTATTTGAAATGGAGAAAGCAGCCTGAGTGGTGAATCCAACAACTCTGTCCCAGAGTTAAACCCCAAGGCTCTTCTTTTGAGGGCCTGGGGACACCCTCACCATCCTGCTCCACCCAGGCCAAGTCAACAGAGGAAACAAGACCCCAGCGAGCCACCAGGCTCATTCTTTTCTCCTCCTAACATATTAAAAGGCCACTAAATGAAAAGGAATGCTCTTTAATTCTTCAGCTTTCAACCCTTCCCAAGCACCGCTTCTTTATGGATTTCAAACCAGTTTGACAATACACAGTTCTTTTGGTGTACGTGTGAGTTTTGGAGCAATATTTAACAGCTAAATTAGATGTGTGCATAAAACACACACAAGGCTGCCTAGATATTAGGTGGGGTCTCATTATATAAAGGCAAGAACAAAGACCTTTATATTGCAGCAGGCAGGAGCAGCCCAGGTTTGTGCCCAGGTTCACTGCTGGGAAGTGAACTAATAGCTCGGGTGTTTTAGGCACCATTATTCATGGCTTTTGCATTAAGCCCTTCACGTTCTTTTAAATTCTGTTTTAGGCTGCCCCTATTATTTTTAATCCCTGCCATTTCCGAGGCCCTGTGGCAGAGCTCTGCAGTGCTGCTGTGGTGATCCACACCCGAGATCACCATCCCTCAGCACAGAGGCATCAGCTCAGTGTCCTGGGCTCCCTGCAAGGGAGAAGGAGCTCCCTGGCCACAGGCCAGTGCCCTTCAAACCAATCTGCACATGGCCTAATCAGAGCTATGGTCGGCTCTGTATCCTCAATTTGTTGAGTCACATCAATTTGCTGAGTTTCCTCTCCCTTTAGAAAAACATGCAAGTGCCGTTTTCTAAACATATTAACTCTCTTCAGGCTATTTTGTTGTGTAAACAGAAAGACAAGTGACTGGGCATTGCAGGCGAGAAACTGATGCTCACTATAGCCTGAATTCTTTGCAACTTCACTAGATTTGTTACATCACTTTAACATATCTTTTGTTTCATGATGCCATTTTGAGAATTATGCTGCACCCTTTTTCTTAGACAACTCCAGCTTAATTACAGCTGGAAAAAAACCCTTTATAGTGCCTGGGAAGAACGCCCTCCAGTTAAAACAGAAAGTGTTGCACATCTTCATCCATGCTCAGAGACCCTCCCCAGTGCCCAAAATGCCAATGGGATTAACCCCGAGGTTGCCAAAGCCACAAATTGCCACCAAGATCTTAGAACCTTTGCTCAGTCACAGGTCAGAGATCTCCCCTTTGCTGCCAGTCCTACAGCCTGGTGTTCTCCTGAACCACATCTGCAGCCAGCCCACAACAATCCCACCATTCCTGCTCCTCGCCACTCCTCCCCAGCTCTGCTGCTCCCTCCTGCCCACGGGAAAGGCAGGCTGGCCTCAAAACAAGTCCCAGGAGGGCCCAACTTGCAAATGAGAAGGGCAACATAACTGGCTTTGCTGCAGGCTGTGAGAAACAACAGACAGACTACTTAAGGTTACTTCAAGGTCAACATCAAGCTGCTCTTGACAGTCTCTTTCTCTTGGATTTTTTGCTGGTATCTTCCATCAGCCTCTCCCCATCACTTCTGGGAAGTGCAATCATCTTGGTGGCTGTTGTCCACCTCAGAACTGCTTTTGGACAGGGCTCTGTACACTGTTAGTGAAGCACACCATAAAACAGGATTATTCCTAGGCTGCCTCTTTGCAGGATGTTTTCCATGCCACCATGCACAGCTTGTACCAAGGTAAAAATTTTCAGCTTTCTTCCCTTTGTACAGTAAAAACTAAAGCCCAGTATTTGTTCTCTTTTCTGTTACAGGATCACAACCAAGCTGCCAATCATCTGGCCAAGGGGGTTATGCAAGAGTCAGGTTTACTGTAAAGTTGAACAAATTTTATAGGACCACAAACACTTTAACTACCATGATGCTTAAAACTCAAGAGCATTTGGAGAACAAGGAGAGTTATTCAGGCTCCACACCATTTTGGCTGCATGTTTTCCAGGTGTATGATTTCACCACATGGAAAAACACAGCCATTGCCAAAGTGAACTCATAAAAACCTTTGATGAGTAAAGTTTGGATAAGCACAAATCATTTGAACCGACAGTTGGTCCAATTCTCAAAGGGGTTTGGCAGACATAATATAATTCGTGGTTTCACACACAGACCATTTTTCCCTTCCCTCCTCCCCCCCAGTCTTCACAAATTCGGAAGATGTTGTTCTAGAAGGTGCACTGGGTTGGGTTTGCTCTGTTTTTCTTTTCCCCTGAAGGGTTAGGCACCACACTCTTGCAACTCAAAGCCATTTGGGGCTGTGAGTAAGCCAGCAAACAGGTTTTCCAGAACTGTGTTTAGATAGTTGCATGATCTGCCTAATAGACATTAAAAAA
>VWZV01002812.1:386094-428144 GCA_013397155.1 Irena cyanogastra | reverse complement strand
AAGAGAGAGAGAAAAAAATTAAACTCTGGGTCTCTCACCACCCATTTGCTAGCAGGCACGTAATATAAGGCAAAGGCTTTAACAATCTCTTCCTCTGACACATTGGAACATGTTATTTCAAGATGTGTGGCGTCATTTAAGGCTGTGCCATGAGATAACAGAGTATTTACATCTCGGGGCTGGGAGCAGGGTTGCTACAGCTTTTAGACATTATTGACATAATATTTTCTTTGATAAACAATCTATCAGGAAATTGTCATATTAATAACTGAGGTAATGCCAGGGACTGAGCAATCCTACACAGTGCAGGAGGCTGCTAGAAATTACATTAGAGAGCAGAAACACAAAGAAGATGAAAATCCTGCTCCCAAAGAATTTTGCTCAGTCCTGCTAGGGAGAAAAGAGTTCATTTATCACTCTCCTTCTCTATCCACATGGGCAGACCCAACAGGCAGCAGAGCTTCTGTCTCTGTAAACACAAGCAAAACTTGCTTGTTCCTCTAGAACCGGAGTGAAACACTCATCCTGTAAATAGAAAACTTAATATTGACCAGTAATTAGGAAGTTTGGGATATTTGAGCTGTAAAATCCTGTGTTTTGCTCTTTGTGATGCAAATGAAAAATGGGGAGAGATCAGATGTTTAATTTCTATAGCATGAATTATAATTCTCAGTAGACTTCATACACCTCAACAAGTCAGCATGTTATCTTCCCTTTGGGTCAACAGACTTCAAGCAAATCAGTAAGGCTTTTTTCCCCAGCTTTCACTTGAGGAATTTTTCCACAGTTCAGGAAGAATTAGTAAACTGATATTTGCTATTTGTAACTTCCCAATTTCCAAACAAAATATAAAATATTCAAATTGCCAAAGTAGAAACTTTGGATGGTCACTTGATGTGTCTCTGTCCCTTGCTCAGGTGTATAAAAAAGAATCAGCAACACACAGAGCTTGAAATTAATTCACTCCCCGTGCAAGCTTTCCCATATTTCCTTATAAGCCTTTCCAATAAATACTCCTGAAAATTCATGCCTGCAAATTCACTGGATGGAATAATCAGGGTAAGCACATGCAAAGCAAGAAGCAAACTGAATCACTTTTTTGTTTGCTTTTTTGAAATTTTTAGTATTTGCACGATTTGTCCCAATCCTCCCTCTTTTCACCCTCATGAATAAATCATGTTTCCTCCTACAGGAATTCCAGGATGGGACAGAAGTTGCCCTCGTGCAAGTCAGAGGCAAACCCAAACCAGAAGTGTGGACAACAATCTCAAATCACCATCTCCCACAGCAAGACCCAGTTTTTCCAAGAACCACGGCTGCACTGCTGTGACAATTGTCCTTCAAAACATCCGTGTGCTTTTTGGAGTCTCAGCTGTAACGTGCACATGCACTGGGGAGGTTGGAAATGAGCTAGGCCTTCCCTCTGTAGGATTTAATCCCAACAACTCCCCTCAGCTTCAGTCGAGGCTTAAGTCGTGACTTGCTGCCTGTTCAGCTTCCTGGGCTGTTCTTAAGAGCTCAAGCTCACACAAGCCTAACGATTCCCCTCACTTTTACAAGCATATTCATGTTTGCTGTCAAACGCATGAGCTACTTTTCTCCAGGCTATTGCAAGAGAGCAACCAGTAATTACTGCAACTGCACAAAACGCTTTTTTATTTAGAAATGTGTTTCAAAATGGGTTTGGTGATTATACCATCGCTCTCCCAAACTAGGTAGTCACTAGCAAACTGTTCTCCTGCTCTGGATTTGGAGAAGGTCGGTGCATTTTGATTTCCTACAGAGTATTATTTCCTCTGCCCTTCCCTTTCCATCCTGCATGAACTGATTTTTACCTTCTTCTTTATTCTGTGCCTTTGGGGGCTCAGTGGAAGATTTCCAGACAGGAGGAAGTGTCTTAAAGGGCAGCAGAAATGCACATTTAGTCATTTCTGAAGCTTTGCAACACAATTTCTTTATGGAGAGAGGCTCCAACCCATGGCTTGCATGGAGAGCCCTTGAGAAAGGCACTTCCTTGCACGGACTCAGGATGGCACCAGAGCTGGAGCTCTGGAGCTGGGTTTGCACTTGGACACACCACAACAGCAGCTTCCAGAAAAGTCTCAGCCTTATTAAGTACTAAACACGACACAGGCTTTTGCTAATCCAACTGTTCTTTGGTTATCTACGTTTGAGTTCTGAACATCTTCCAGAAAAATGTTCTGCCTCTCTCAGGACAGACCCCAAAGCCTCCAGATTTCTAGCAGAGAAAAAGTAGCTCAGGAAGCAGGAATTCAAGTTTCAGCTCATTCGTTTCATTTATGAAATCAAATTAATAAATAGGTAATAGATATTTATAGACTTGTTTATATAGAAACTTACAAATATGATCTATTAGTACACCATACTTGTTATATAAAATTTTAATATGTATTAGAGAAAAGTTCTACAGGCCCCCAGTGAGTTATTCTTTCCACAGATTCCCATGTTTACACTAACTCCAGCTGTTTCTTTGGACATCAGTGAGGACTGTCAATAGGACTTTTCCCACACATGGTATATAATTACAAGCTCAATCCTTGAGTGACACCAGATTTCATAGATTTAGAAACTACATAAAATCATACTTCTCTAATTAGCTTTTAATCAAGCACCAGCAAGTAAACATTTAAACAGCTGAGCCCAGACCCCCCCTTTGTAGAAAATTGCTTCCACTGACAATTAGTGTTGTAAACTTTTCCTGTTGTCCTTTTGCAAGAAGAAAATATTGTTGTTATTGACAACTAAAGAATACTTAATCTTTTCATCCCTGGTTCTAAAAAGGCAAAAAATGACCCTTTATTTTAGCTAAAAAAAAAAAAGGGGCTGAGCATTATTTTTGGGGTTGAAGGCTCGTTAATAAGCAACTGGGACCTCATTCCCACCCCTGGTTAGAAGGTGAAGGATGAAGATAGACTGGAAATGGTGGTTTGGAGTGGTCAGGAGCCTCCTACTCCTCTGCTGCCCCACACTTTTCTACACATACATTATTATTTATGCAAATCTCCAGCTCAGGTAGCTTACAGAAGCTCACCACTGCACAGACACTTCAGGATGCAGGACCGTTACAGAAATCATAACAACACCGTACACAGAGACACAAAACTTTGTTCAACATATCTGCACTGCCCATTTATTTCAGTCTTTCTTTCTTTGTGTGAAATCCTCAGCCCTCATAGAGCATCTACTGCTTCCCTGGGCTTTGATTCCCCTTATTTATCCCTTTATTCATGAATGAAAGCCTCCTTAGGCAGAAGGTGTTGTCCAGATCAGAAGCAGGCCAGAGTTTCTCAGCTCTAACTTTTATCCCAGCCCAAAGAAAACAGGTATATAAATTGCAAATTTATGTTGGATTTGTCACTTCAGCTGAAAAAATAAAAGTCATCAGCCTGAAAGTGCTTACACATTTTCAAACCAAAATTAATAAATTAATTTCAATTAACAAGAAAATATTGCAGGCACTTTAATGAAAGGAAGCATTATGTATTGAGGCAAACAGCATTTAATTCAATCTGAACCAATTCCCCTTTTTGCTCCCTTCACTACTATCACCATCCCTCCAGAATCCAAGGAGCTTTTTAAGGAACATTTTCCTTGCAGCCTTTTGGAGCAGTCTGCTCTGCCTGTTTATTCCCTGCAGCATTTCAACTCCTTACTGCCTCTTCCAGGAAAATTTGTGCCTACCAGTACCAAGACCACTGTAATTAAGAAACCTGAAGAATTCTTGCTGGAGACAAAACTGTCCCATTTGCTGCTAAGATCAGGGAAAATCCAACAGGTTTTGTTTTATTCTGGGAAATACAAAGCTGCTGTGGAAGGCAGATTTTGTCCTTTTGTCCCATGCCCAGCCTGCCGGGACAGGAGCTTATGAACATGCACTCTCCTTAGCCAAAAACTTTTTGACTCATTCCATCCAAGAAAATGTCCCTTAAAAAAATTTTTTTTAAAAATCAGATCCCACTCAGCCACTGTCACCCAGGGGTCAGAAACTACTTAAAATATATAGATGGATCTGAAGGAGTTTAGTGGTCTGTAACGACAGACACAGAGCCCCTCCAGCTGGATGTCACAAAAATTAGAGTAGTCACTTTACGAGGAGATGTGGCAAGAGGGATCCCTTCACTGATTCTTCCACCAGAGCTCCAGCTAATTACCTGCCAGATGGACATGGACGTGCTCAGAGGGGGTGGCTGCAGTGAGAGGGGGTGTTTAACATCCCCTGGACTGCTCTGCTGCTGTCCCCTGCCAGTCCTTCACCTCTGATTTCACATGAATGCTCAGGCTGACATGCCCAGCTCTGCTAGGACATGGATATGGATCCATTGGCCTTCTTGGCAATGCTCAGGGACATTTCTGATCACTGATTTGCTCTCTTAGCAGCTGGGGACTGCCCAGTCTGCTCAGCCAGGCTCTCAACTGCAGCCCTTGCACACTGAACCTTCCCTTAGTGGTCCCATCCTCCTGCAGAGCCATAAAATGCAGCCTGTCCTGGTGGGAATAGGCTCCAGATTTGGACACACACCAGAGTGGGACAGGTTTAGGAGGTTTGGCCCACAATGAGTGGAGAAGGGGGAGGATTCATTGCTAATGTCCATTCACAAGCCTTTTTGGCTTGCCATCATGGGAAAAACATGAGCTGTTACTTGTTCCCAATACTTCTCCCTCCCTCTCCATCTGGCTGCTGCCTCTCCAGCAGAACAGGTTGGGATTGCTTCCTTGGAAAGAGCTGGGAGATACCTGTGTCCTTTCTGCATTCTGCAGAGCCACCCCTGAAAGAAAATGAGCCCAATTTCTGAAACATCCAATACAGGGAGAGATGTTCCCAACCACACTAACGGTTTCTTTAAGGTTTGCAGCCCTATGGCAGAATTCCCCAAAAATGGGGACATTTAGGGGTACTACACAGGGACTGTGCAGTACTGTGGATGTGATATGTCCACTCACAGTGCAGTTGCTGTGGCAGAGCCTCACACAGCACAGGGAACACCTGCATGTCCAGCACAGTTTGGGACAAGATTACTTGCAAAGCCCAAACGTGTAGTCCTAGTCAAAAAAACCTCTTCATCAGCGAGAACAAACAAGGCAGAAACATCTCTTGGACTCATTCCTATCACTTCCTCCTGTGCTCCTGACAAACCAGCCCATTCCTTCCCAGCCTGGGCAAAGCTGCATCACACCCCAGCTCGTGGGATTACCAGAGACCACGTGTGAATGGGAAAAACCCTCCTGGTTGCAACAGCACCTCACCCTCTCACCAAGGCACGGCTTGGACTGGCAGATGGGGTCCTGTTCAACTGAGCAGCACCACAAATCACAGCGTGCAAACGTTAATGGAGACCACACCCTGGAGCAGGGGAGGGAATTGATGTGCAGCAGCGTGACAGGGCTGGACAGAGGAAACAAGACAAAATTGCCATCACACGAAAGCTGCTAATTGGAGTTTAACTTGTCTAACCAGCCCCTCTGCTGCGCATCAAGGACAAATTTGCTACCACCCTGGAATATGTACTCTCAGGTCTGCATTCCTGGTTTGCCAACATTTAATGTGTGTTTTAGGTGGAGCCAGGAAGGGCTCTTGTAAAATTGATCTTTAATGGTGAGACCTAAGGTGGGAATTCAGCTGGATAATTTACAAATGGGAGGTTTAAGGGTTGGTGTGGTGGAATGAAATTTGCTTCATCAGAATCCACAGCTGATCAAATTCAGATCCCTGTGCACAGACTTCACAGACCCAAAGAAGTCAGTGGAATCACTGA
Organism: Irena cyanogastra; assembly: GCA_013397155.1. Lineage (NCBI taxonomy): Eukaryota > Metazoa > Chordata > Aves > Passeriformes > Irenidae > Irena > Irena cyanogastra. Next base: position 422,370 of record VWZV01002812.1, on the reverse strand, counting down.
GTCTTCAGGACAGAATTTGATTAAGGACAGTAAATATTATTTTTGGAGTCAGTGTGCTTTCTGGGAATTCTACACAAAATCTAACCTTGCAAACAGGTGGTGTGAGATGCAGAAGACACAGGAAAAGCAGCATGCAAAAACCAGCAGATGCCATCTCTCTTAGGGATGCAGTATCACAGATGGAAAGACAGTAATGGGTGATGACCCTGCTATAGCACAGAAGAAACTCTTCCAGCCACAGCAGAGACCCTCCTTTAGCCAGGCACTGCTGACTGAACAGAGAACTTCAAACAGCAGCAACCCAGGTAGAGACCCAGTCTGGCTCCTGAGGTGCTGCTGACCCAGAACTAAAATAATTAGCCCATTTCCTCTTCAAGGGTTCTCAAATGCCACTTGGCCATGTCACTCCACACCCGAGAACTCTGAGGCAGACTAATTACACTGGCAAATGTTTGACAGAAAATTACACGCAAATGGTGTGGACTGCAAGAGGTCACCTCCCTCTCCCTACAAGAGGCCTGATTCAAGGCTCCGAGGCAGCTCCCCTTTAAAGTCAGTGTAATTCTGCAAGTCCAGGAAGCATGGAACAGAGAAAAAATAAACTGATTTTTGGCACACAAGGCAGATTCATTTTACCAGCAGTGCCGCTCTGGTGCTGATGCAGCCCAAACGTGGCTGGTGAGCCCACTACAGCCTTGACTGGCTCAGATGTGGGCAGGAGGAAAGAAACATCACCTTATTCTCCATGGACAGCAGCCCAGAGGCACAGCCCAGCCAGAATTTTAAGCAGCTAAAATGCTAAGCATCGAAGTGAGACTCTGTCCCAAAACTTCCTGTGGGTTACATTTGCACCTCAGTTTCTCTACCTGTAAAATAATAATTACCCACCACACCAGTTCTTGTAGGACTTAATTAGCACTTGTCAACCTCTTAGAGCTCCTCAAGGGAAGAGGAGCTGTGCACCACAAAGTACTAATTAATGGACAGAGCCTTTGGAACAAAGTATGCGATTCTGTTGTTGTCAGATCTAATAGAGTCATAAAAAAACAGGGCTGGAAGGGATATCAAGAAGTAACCCAGGCTGTCCCCCTGCCCTGAGGCATGATCAAGTACATCTAAATCACTCTTGATAGATGAATACCCCTAAATCTTGGGATGCTGGAGCTGGGGATTAAAATAGATAAAGATGGGCTCGTGTTACACGTGCGTGCGTTGGGCTCTGTGGCTCTGCTGAGCACAAACACTCCCTCACATGGGGCCTCTCAGGGCTCTCTGCCTCCCTGGAAGAGGCTTTGCTGCACCCACGGGGAAGGTACTGAGCTTTCTGACTCCTCGTTACTCCAGCTCAGGAGAGGAAAAGCCCCACTGCAGCACATGAGCCCCGAATCTCAAAACTGGAATTGATGAGACTCTCCGAATGGGAAAAACTGGGAACAAAGCAGAGAGGTGTTAAAGGATCTGCTCCTGGTTGTGAGGAGCTTCAGCCAGAACCAGAAAAAGAGTGCAGGTCACTCAAGCCTCACACATGGCTGAATTGCAAGACTTCCATTCCATAATACCTTTCAACCATTTCTGTTGTGTTTTCCCCACTTTTCTCCCCCTCTGCAGTCCCACGAGTCCATCTAAAATACCATTTGGCCTAAGGTATCATTCAGATGTGGCTTCTGAAGCATTGAACAGCTTAAGTGCAATATTCCCTTTTTTAAAGCTACACAAAGATTTTTAGAGGGTTTTGTTAAATGCTTTAATTGTAAAAATGTGTCAATCCAAGCCATCCTTCCAAGACATACATTCAAAGTATAGTAGGAGATACCTTTTATTTGATTAACTTCAAACAGGAAAGCTTTTGAAACTTATACTTTCTTCATCAGCCTGGTGGATAAAAGCTAAGCCAGGCAACTGATACAGCACTGCAGAAGTTTATTAAATTAACCAATTAAACTGAGGCAATACACAATTTACAGAGGCCAAGGCAAACAATAGAAGGTGGAACACACTCCCGGGGCTGAGGCGATCAAGTCGTGTCAGCATTTCCATTATGAAGCTACTTCAGAGTTATTGTGGGAGGTGTGTAATAAAAAAAAGAAAATGGTTTAAACCACTGAATTCAGTCATTCTTAGGGATTCCCAGACATGCCCAGGCGGATGGAAGAGCAAGATGCAAACCAGTTTTCCCCTAATTTTGTCACTCAAATTAGAAAGGAGGTGTGGCCTGGGGAAACAGGTTGGCAGTTCCAGGGGAAACAAAGGGAGGCTGGTTCTGCACAGTGCCCTGCTCCCGCCTGGGTGAGAATATGACCATAATGAAGGTGATTAATCAAGTGCAGCACGTTTGTGTGGGCTGAGACAGAGCCTGCCCAGTAACAGAGCCCTTTGTGGGGATGCAGCAGCATCCTGCCCTCATCCCAGCCACCCCACACCGAGACAAATCACAGACACAGCAAAGCTGTTTGTGTCCCCAGAGATGAAGCACACAGGTGTGCCTGACCCAGGGGTTTGTCACCTCTCCAGGGCTGAACAGCAACCAAAGGGAATACTTTTCACAACAGAGAGAATCAAGTGTGAGCTGAACTCCCCCAAACATTTGGGTGGCTGGTTAAAATCAGGTTCAAATCCCAGTTTTAAAGGCTGCTCCTGCCCTGTACAAACAGCACAGATTCTTTTGGTAACAAAGATCAGGTTCTTTGGGTAACAAAGATCCAGTGGTTTCACATTGCATTGCAAAGCACATGAAAACCTTTTCATGAGGTGCAAACCTTTTCACACAGGGAAAAAAGAACGGGAAAAAAAAAGAAAAGGAAAAAAAAAGAGACCAATATGGAAACACTGACACCACATTTACTGTAACAGCCTGATCAGCAGCAACTATATTTCTCCTTCAAAAGGTCACACCCACAATGCTTTCTTTGGCCTGTGTACCTTGTATATTGCCTCGGTCTAACTGGTTAATTTAATAAGTTTCAGAAGTATTTAGTTGTCTGGCTTGAGCAGTTGGACACAGTTTAAAACCAGGTAGCCTGGCATGTGACCACAAGCTGTTCTTGGGATGGCATCTCCAGGGTTCATTGCAGCATCCCAGCTCTGCTTCATCTCCTCTCTGGAAACCAGACAAGCCCAGCTCAGTTCCCAGCAGCACGGAGCAGCCACAGGGCTCTGGGGAGGGGAGCAGATTGACAAACCAGGGGTGAATTGAATTAGCTGAACCCCCTCAGTGTTGCAGCTCTGCAGCAGTGTTTAAAGGAGCACTGGGAAAGCACAGGGGTGGCTGGCAAGAGGCAGGATGCCATGGCAGATAAGGACCAGCCCAGAACCCAGCAGACCCACTGCTGTTCCTGCCTTTGCCAGTGGCCCACCACATGACCCTGAAGAAGCAACTCCATGTGGTCTTTTTCTTTCCCCTGTTGCTCTTTTTCTGCTTTGATTATGAAGTTTTCCATGTGATTTCATCATCCTGTTTGTACAAAATATGTATTTGCATAACATCTCACACAACAAGGCCCTGATCACAGCTGGGGCTTCTAGACATAAAAGTTATGAAGACACATATTAGCAAATTCAGTGTGTTTCAGTGCCCATTGTGAGTATTTTGTAACCAGCACTGGAGATTCTGCTGTGTTATTTTGCCAGATGACACAGGACAGAGGAAGGTCCTGCATGGAGAATGTTGGCTGATCCTACTCCTCGCAGGCAGGACCTGGGAAGCATCTTGAGATGGAAAAGGAATTAAGTATTTTTTAGGCTAACAGCAAAATCCTAGAACAGCTGCATAGCTCCAACAACCCAATAAAGACATTTTTCTACCCCAGCCTCCAATTTCACCAGAACTTCTCACAGGACGTTGGTGCCTTCAAACCCAAATTCATTGGTTTGGCCTCACATGGACACACTCTTCAGTTCCAATCTAACCAAAGGCTATGACTGAAAGAATACCTCATAGATCATTCCCAAAATAAACATTTCTGCACAGTGTGTCTGCCTTTATACTCATCTCCAAAATGGTGAACAGCCAGTGAAGAGGAGAAAAGAAATTAAGACAAGTAGTGGCCAATCTCCCATGCCCCACATTTGCAGTGAACAACTAACCGTGTGACCAGAGAGCTGCAATAAAAAAGGCATCTGAGCCAGCAGCAGCAGCAGCAGGGGCTGAGCTGGAGCCCCAGCCCTGGCAGTGGCAGTGCCCCAAGAACAATACTTAGAAGGAGTAAGGCAATGGCAGCAGCCCCTGGGGCTGTCCAAGACCTAGAAATCCCATCCTTCTCCCTGGGGAAGGTACAAGATTCCTGGTAGCACCCAGGAGTCTGGTCTTAAAACCTACAGGAGGGAGAAAAACCAGCTGCAACCTTCATCCCCTTCCAAAGCCCCACAGATCTCCCCAAAACAGAGGCAGAACGACGACACCAGCAGCAAACGCTGTGGAACGCTGCAGGAAAGCAGCAGCATTTTCAGAGCTTGAGTTTTTGGCATTTGTCCTGTGAACTTAACTTGGATTTGGATAAGGCAATTCCACACAGGCCAGGAAAATAATGGATATGCAAGTTATCAACATCTACCTGGCAATTCTTGGGGGTCTTGAAGGCTCCTGCAAAGCACCCACTTGCACAGCGCCAGTAATCCCAACACAGTGCCACAGTTATTCCAAAGACAATCAGATGGGCAAGTGCAAAGGCAACTTGCTCAAGAGTTTGAGTCAGTGACAGAATTTGGGATGCTTAATCTTCACCTGGTGTCCTGCATGCCCACCCCTGGTTCCCCAGTGCATCCCATAGTGCCAAAGAGCAGGATCCAACCCAGCCCGTGCTCACCTGCTCCTGCTGAGCTCAATGGAAATTCACCACAATTTCTACAAAAGTTGCAGTTTAGGTTCTTGCCAGGCAAAGCTGTGCACTCCCTGCACAACTGCAGCATGAACAACACTCACAGCTGGTGAGCTGGGACTGCAACACTCAGTGCTGTGCAGCACAAGGCACTGCAGGCATTCAGAACAAACTCTCTCACGCTGAACATTCCTTCCCTGCATGCTCCAGCTGAAGCTGGATGTTCTCTTCCTCATCTCAGTACCTGGGAGGGGGTTTTGTTGTTTTTCTTCTCCTATTTTGAAACTGCTTAAATTAAAATTGCCCTTTTAGAGGGCAAGACAGGCTGGATTGAGTCAAATCCCCATTCCCTTTGGTGATTTGCTGCACAGGCAGCTGGGACAAAGCTGGCTGGGATGGCAGATTCCTGGTGCTTTAACACAACTGGGCCATTTCCCCCCAAGTATTTCTCTAAGAACTCAAAGATTTCCTTCTCCAGCAAACACCTGAGCAGAAATGAGTCACCCACTGTGTTGGCAACTGGCACAGACCTCTCAGCCCTGGTGCCAAGCCTACACTTTTTTTGTTGAAATACTGAAAAGGGGAATTTTCCTTCTGTGCCTTCCAAAAAGGCTTGTCCATCTCTGCTTCACAGAAACATTGAACGTCCTGAGCTGGAAGGGACCCTCAAGGATCATCCAGTCCAGTCCCTGGCCCTGCACAGACACTCCAACAATCCCACCCTGTGCATCCCTGGGAGCATTTTCCAAACTCTCCTGAAGCTCTGGCAGCCTCAGGGCTGTATCCATGCCCTGGTGAGCCTGGGCAGTGCCCAGCACCCTTGAGGGGAAGAACCTTTCCCTGTTATTTTGCATAAATAGTAGCCTTATGCCTGTTTTTGTTAAGAGAGGTAAGAGATAAGTTGGGGTAAAGCATATTTGTAAGACCAGCCATACAGAAAAGTAATTTTTTTCAAGCTCATGAAATGTTATAATGCATCTATTCCTAATCAAATCACTTTTTATTTTTTCTGCCTGACTTCTTTCAAAAATACTGCATATATATGATCATGGTGTGCATGAGCATGCATCTCTAATAACTTTTGAATGAGTTGGTTGCTTTCAGCCCAATTTGAGAGTAAGACGGGAGTTTCAGAGCTGTCACGTTGGCACAAGTTTCATGAAAACAGGCAACTGTATAGAAAAGAGAGATCCAGAGGCTGAAAATGTGCAGAGTGAGCTCAGCCACTGTCAGACACCACAAAAATGACATTGTAAAGGCACTGACACTTGGAAGAGCCTCAGTGGAAAGTCACAAGCGGCCAAGAGATAGAAAGTCACAGTACCCCAAGTCCTACCTGAATATTTATTCTGAAGGTTATCATAACAAAAGTCAAAAAAATGTCTGGTCTTCAAGATACAGCACTCAAAGGAGCAGACAGGACAGCTAAATACTTCAAAGGAAGCCTACAAGCAGAAGTCTTACTAATTTTAACTAAATCCTGGGCTGGACACTCTTCTTACACCCACGTAATCATTAGTTTCAGAAAAGTGACTTCTGATATACCCCATGGTAAGCCCCAGATCATAAAAATCCACTCTTTATTGCCTGAGCAGTGCCGTTGAAAATCAATAGGATTACTCATAATGGTAGAGTTAAGCACCTGTGAAAGTGTCTGCAAGACTGAGGCCTAAGGCCTGGTCTAGGCACAGCTTTTGTACTTGAAAACCTGGTTCAATTAAAGATTTGTTTCGTTTTTGGTTTTATTTTTAAAGAAAACAACAGAATAATTAAAGCCATACAACCACTTTAAAATGGACACATTTTTATTGCTATAATGGGAACTTCCAACAGCACAGCCATTCCCAGGTCACTTGTGCTGCTCCAACTGCACTCCTGGTGCAGGGAATTGTGCCAACCCTGTTAACAGCAGCCACAACTTCTACACCTTGAGCAGCTCAAGGAGCATTGCCAGCCCACTCTGTCTATGCAGAGCTCTCCAGGTAATTCATGGAAAGCACCTGAAGGAACAAGCAAGACCCATGTTTGAGGGACACTTGGTCTGGAGCCTGTCAAAAAGTAGGATTTGTTTTCTCTCTCCATAATTTTCTTGCTCTCCTCTGGCTGTGCACCCATAGGGGGAAAAAAGCAACACGGAACACACCTAAGAAACTTTTGAGTCAGACTTTCATGTGTGCAAAATTAAGGAAGGTGGAAAAGATCAAGATTGCCCCCCAAGAAGACAAGAAAAAAGGAGCGTGCATTCTGTGGAAAGCACCACAAACTTCAGGAGATGCCAGGAGGAAGAGGGGGTGGAACAGTGAACTAACATGTCTGGATTGCTAAGAGGTTAAAAAAAATGTCACACTTTCAAAGAAGAAAAAGACAAAAGACATTAAGAGTAAACAGGAAATTTGGGAAATCTATTTCACTCAAAGTAGCAAACATCTGGAATAAATTGTCAAGAACTTAAGACCATCAAAGCAAAGTATTAATGAGGTTAAGAGGCAGCTAGGCTGGAGGAGGAGACTGAGGAATACAGGGACAAAGGAAAGAGGTGGAGCTGGGAGAAACATGGCGGCAACAGCCTCTTTAGCCAAAGGGCTTTGTTTCTCCCTCTGCCCAATACTTCCTTATCTTCTCATTGCTCCAAGGGTAAAATATAAGGGGTTTCTACTGGCTTTTGCTTTATGGAAAGGAAACAATTCTTCCTTTTTTATTTTTTTCCCCTTAGAATTCCATGCTGGCATCCATGACAAGGTACGTCCTTGTTGAGCCTCCCAGTGTTTAACTCAGAAAAGCACAAGAAAACCAAACACATGCCACCCCTTCCACCAAGCAGAGCTTTCTGAAATCTGAAGTCTTCATCCCTCCCTTTCACACTTCAAATTAAGAATAATTCTTACTTTTGTTTCCAAATGCTGCTTAAAGATGAAAACCACCATCCCTTTAATAAAAGGATTTAGCAAACATCTCCATGGATTCAAGAGCTGTCTTTTCAAACTTTTTGGTTTAAAATAATTCAAAACAGGCTAAACAACACCTTTAAAGATGACAAAAACTAGTAGGCATAAATGAATAAGGAGTCTAAGAAGGAAATACTTAGCATGACTTATCCTTTAATATCCAGATTCCTCTCTACTAGGGATAATCAGAAAGCTCTGTTGGCCCTCACTCAAAAGAAGGGAATGGTCTTCCATCTCTGCCTGGACTGTTATTAACTATATTGGTTACATTCATGGTCATTAACATCCTTTAAAAGATGATCTCGGGATTTCATTTTCCACCTCCCGTTATTGAGCAATGGAATATTTGTAGAACAGTAGACAGAAACAACTCAGAAGAAAAAGAAAAGAAAGCCTCCAAGTTCCCAACCCTGCCAGTTAAATTACACTAAAGCAAGGATTCAACAGCAAATTGATTCGGGAGAGGCAGGATATATGCACACACATGAAAAAGCACACTGGGGGGGATGGAGAACAATAAAACATGCACTTGCCTGTCCTCTGCTCTAATAACCACATGCAAACTTCAGCCAAGCCTGACAGAGTGGGAGAGGTTTCAAAGATATGAAGTTCCTGTGGGTTTCACAGTGCAGGCAGCTGGGTAAAGGACCAAGATGCACTTGAGGGCTCCACCAAACTCAAGTGTTTATGAGACACAAGAGAATCCACCCCAGCCTTCATTGTGGTCTAATAGCACAGGGTTCTCCTGCTGTTTGCTATCAGCCAGGCACCCACATCTGAGGAGTCAGTGTTTTATTGGGAACATCTGCTCTTGTCCTGGTGAGAGCAGCTGAAGCTGTGCCTCAGCCTCTTCTCCATCAGCTGTTCCCAAACCCATTCCTGCCCCTTTCTGCCCGCAGGGCTGGTGAGAGGTCACAGGGAAGGCTGAGGGGCACTTCCTCAGAGCCCTCTGTGCTCCCACACAATGCTGGGGCTTTATTTTTAACCCAAAGTTCAAGAAATATACCTTGGTACGTGCAAGGAGCACAGAGTGATACCACAGGAATTTGAATGACTGGACACATTCAATGTACCCGAGTTATTCAGTGAATTTAGCCACCAACGTAATGGTCATGAGAGGAGGGGTGACCTCTTCGAGGATGTGGACCCAGCACATCAGAGGTCTGAAGTGGCCTCAGGTGTGTCCCTCTCTACAGTGAATGTAACAAAAGCACCAAAAATCCTATTCTTCCCATCAGCCCTTCCACAAAATGCCACCAATACCCACAGCAGCTAAACTGGCCCAGGCCTCTTCTTTTCCTCACGGTCCTAAGATGGAAAACCAATGAAAGCAGGGCTTTGAGGAGCTCAGCTCCATTTTTTGCACTGGTTTTACATGAAGATTTAGACATAATTAGAGGGATTCATCTGGAATAAAAATAAGGATTTGTTTTTCTTCCTTCAGCCACGTACAAGGAGAGGCCCTGCCATAAGGACACACTGTCCAGCACCCCAGGGCTTCACCCATTGCAGCAGGCACAAAACACAGAGATCTTTAGCAGTAAAAGCAGGTGGTTGTTTTTCCAGGGACTTTAATGAGTGTTGTAGTGGCTGGAAAAGGTGATAAGCTTTCTATGTTATATGAAAAGCCAGGGGGTTACTTTATATAATCAGCCACAGCTGACTAAACAGGGCACTGAAAGTCACTCACAGCCAAGGGAAGACAAAACAACAAAATCCCCAGAACGTTCCCGTCCCTCCTGCCCAAAGAACCCATTCCCCAGGCACAATCCCAGGGCTGTTCCAAGGCCTCCAACCCCCTCATTAAAATCCTCCTTGGACTGAAAAAAATCACCGGCTTACCTCGGTATGCCGAGGCCTCAGCTCCAGCCGGGCTGTGCGGGAGCGGGGACGGCAGGGCCAGAGCTGCGTGCGGCCATGGAGCGGCCCCGGCGTGAGGGGGGAGCCCTCCTCATCCTCTCCGGCAGCTTCCTCGGGACAGGGCAGCCCCTCGGCATTAACGGCTGTTAATTAACAGCCCCTGTTCATTAACCTGTGGGCCTGGAGGAGCTCCAGGTGTGGGACAGCTCCGGCTGCCTTCCCGTGTTTTTTCTCCCAAAGTACAGAAAGGCTGGAGCTGAGAAAGAGGTTTCAAACAGGTTGCATGAAATACTTGCCAGTTGTCTTCAGCAGCAGCTCGAAGGCATTACAGTATTTAACAAATCGGGATTTGAATCTGGCAAACCTGAAAATATTTCACGTGGACTCATGAGGCTGCAGTTTAATGTAAAAATGCAGGTGAAAAAGCTCACATTCGCCACGGAGAGGGGCCCTGGCCCGAGCCCTCGGCTGGTGGCTGTCCTCAGTGCGGGAAGGTAAAACCTGGTGGCATTTGGTGCCACCGCAGAGGGGACACTGGGGGTCACTGCCAGCAGCCAGGCTGGGACAGCCTCAGGGGTCTGCCCACACTGCCACATATGTGTTTCACCGTGGAACAAAACGGGGCTTTTCCACCTTTTCCAGGGCAGTAACACACAGTATTTCAGCATTACTTGTTTGTACAAACCTGGGTGAACTGTAACACCAATTTAAAAAGAAATCACTGGTATTTCCATAAGGCTTTTTGCAATTCCAGACAAAATAGGGATACTTGTACGGCTTCAGCACTTGGTTCACACCAGTATTATTTTTCCAAGCATTAAGTTCTGTCACAGCCTTTGCACTCTCAGCCTGGCTGGGGAGGGGCACGATCCTTGCTGAACCTGGCTAATGCCTGTTCTACAAAAAACAAACAACAACTCTTTCTGGCTGCTATTTAATCTGCATCCTTTTTACATTGATATCTTAAAGGCACGGGCTTACCAGGAAATTAATGGAGATTTATCTCTTTCTGGCCTGTTAGAGGAAGCCTCTCCCCATCCCACCCTACTCTCTGGTCATGAACTTTCTACTCATCACAGCTGTGGTGGTACCTGCAGCTTCCAAACCTTAAAGGGACAAGGCTTTTTGGGTCTCCTCTCACTTTGACAAAAGTCCTCTTACCCCAGGAAAGGGCAGCTGCTGTCTTTTAATCATTATAAAGAAAAAATGCTTGCCTGGCCTGGCATCTGAGCTCTGTATTCCTGCTGAAGCAGCTAAGCAAACACAAGCTTGCTCGTATATTTTGCAAAAAAATTTGTGTTTCTCAGGTCAACAGGCACATTAAGCAATCATTTAAACTGAAAGGTACAGTAACAAATGGCAACAGTTCACCAGATAAGGACTCAAGGAGGCATTGCCATGCTTGACCTCAAATACCTGAGTTAGCATTCCTGGGCTCCTGCTTTACAACCAGTGGGGTTGGAGAGATGCTTGCAGGGGCTGAATCAGAGGAGAGAGCAGCCTAAGTGCCACAAAATGCCTGTTCAAGGACCTCTCTCCCTTCAGCCTCTGAAGAGAAGTGCTGCAGAGAGGAGCCTCCTTGAATGTATACCACATCCAAGAGGCCAAAGTCAATACATGTGAGAATCCCCCAAGTTCCATAACTCTGATAAAACCTCCCAGATTTGTATGTCAGGAAACTGTTGTTTCAAATACTGTGCCTGCATGTGCTTCAAGGATCCAGATTCTGGCTCCTTCCTATGGCTCCCAAAGCCTTGAGTTTGGAAAAGGGCTCCATAGCAGGGAAGGGCCCTCAGCTGCTGCAGCTGGACAGACAGCTCTGCACAGCACCAACATCCCAGGAGTGCTCCTTCATCAGCTGGAACTCCTGTCCTGGGCTCAGCCATGGCCCTGGGATTTGGGGACTTTTCTGGTGCAAGCCATGGGCTCCCCTCTAGGAATCCAAGTGGATTTACTCTTGCATACAACCCAGCTGCATTGAAGTTGTTTTTTCCCCAGTCCCCTGTCCTTGGGCACGAGCATTGTCAAAGGATGGCTCAGAGAGATGTGGCTTATGGACATCTGGCTGGTGACCACCTGAATTCAAACAGACTGAGGAGGAAATGAGGTGAGGCCCAAAGGTGCAGAATTTTCTCTGTACCTGCAGGCAGGTTAAAGACCAGTGCCCCTGAGTACACTTCAGACATGTCCAACGTGAATTATCACTGACAAAATTAGGAGACATTTCAAGGTGACAAGGGAGAAGGAAAAGGAGGAGGATGAGACTGTCCCAGGATCAGATACTGCTCAATATTAACATTTTGGAGGGTGAAACAGAGAACATAAAAATTTTTTGGATGATGGGCTGTAAGCTAAGGCAGCTTATGTGGAGTTTGGAGGACTGGGTTAAAATTTAGAACAGCTTGAAATTGAAGGGGAGATAGCCAACAAGAAGGAATTAAAGATGAGTGCAGGTGTTACATGTTAGAAGAAAGTAAAATTCAAGGAGTAATTAGTCAGGCTGTAGCTGCTTAGGAGAGGATCTGGGGTTCAAAGTGCAGCACAGATGGATCAGGTGTCACCCCAGAGCAAGGACAGTGTCCCCTGGGCTGTGCTGACAGTGCTGACGCGTGTAACATCAGCATCTCAGGGGTTTGCAGTGGGGAGGCACCACAGGAGATTGTCCACACCAAACCTCCTGCTCAGAGCAGCATCAGCTACAGCAGGATTCCCAGGGCCAAATCCAGCTGGGTTTGGGATATCTCCAGCAATATTTGGGAGCTCCACAACCTATCTGGCAAAGCTGTTCTGATATTTGATCATGTTCACAGTCCAAAAGTTTAAAAGGGCTTTCCTTATTCCAGCATTTCCATTGCCTCTCATCCTGTGCACGAACACTGCTGGGAAGAGCGTGGATTTGTTGTACTCAGTCCCATCACTGGGTCATTGATGAAAATGTTAAACACTTTGGGCATTGTTTTCAAATAGAAAAAGGAGGCTCCAGACAATCTACACCTTGTTAACATTTGTGAAAATTCAAGGTATGTCCTCAGATAACCCCTGCTGGCACATTACCAAGGTAACAGAGGCAGAGGGAATCAGATCTGAGGAACTTTCTGGGATAGACAGAAGGAGCTGAAGGGGGATCAGAAACAAGCAGTTATTAAGGAAGAGAGGTCTGGAATAAACTTCTACCCACATTGCCTAGAAACATTCATAACCTTCAGTGCTGATGAATCACGGGGGGGGATTGGTTTGTTTGGCTTTTTACAGACAACTAACCTCTGAAATAATTATTCCAATCTTGCTGGTGCTGGAATTTTGTGTCCAAGTTGGCATACGAAGTTTAAAAACAAAATATGCACAAATTTAAGGTAATCCTAAAGAGAGCAAGGAAAATTAGGAGTGGAGAAAAGATTACTGGGAGGAAAAGCTGGAAAAAGAATATTGAAAAAAGAAAACTAAACAGGCTTCCACTGTGCTAACGTCATTACAGAGAGGATGCAAAGGATGAAATTGGCTTAATTCGCAGACAGAAAGATTTAGGTTAGGGGGAAAAAATGCATAAATCTAAGGCTAGCTTTGGACTTGAGGCTACCTACAAAGTTTAGACAGGTCAGACAAACATTTGTAACAACAATCCTGCCTCTAAGCAGGACAACAAACTGGGAGAACTCATGAGAACCTTTCTCTGCAGTCTATTTCAAAGGCTGCTCTACCCTTTCACAAGGTTTCAGAAAGGTTTATGGGATTAAACTTTTAAGAGTTAATAAAATACATTATCAATTCTACCCTGCTTGTTTGGTTTTTCCCATCCAAATAGTAATTGTTTGTGAAAGGTATGACACTGAAGAACAACTGCCAGGGTTCATGCAAGTTCACTTCCCATCTGATTGTTTCAATGATGCTTGGTGAAAATCTGTATTGTGGAATTAATTGGAGTTCTTTGTTCCCTTTGGTTATTTGAATCTGCATCCAAACCCCACGAGCACAGCTCTATGTCCCCCTATGAAAATGGAGACTGAAATGAAATTGGGGTTGATACAGACTTTTTTGAATCTTGAATATTTTCATTATGCTTATCTGAACATCTGTCCTTCCCCTTTATAGAAGGGAAAGCATGACAACCCCAAACTGGCTTGCATGATGGTCCTAGGGTCCAAGGTGCAACCAGATTGGTGGCATAGCCCAAGCCAAAGATCTCCTCAAACAATCTGCAACAGGCTCCTCAGCTGCACTGCCCTTGAAGTGCTATAATTCTGGGGTAAGAGACAGAAAAAAAAAGTAAGAAATGGGTTTTGAATCGAGATAAAAGTGCAGCAGCAAGGAAGCAGCAGAACTGCAAAAAGCCTGGAGGCACAGAGGGTCAGATGGAACCTGGGGCTCTGTACAGCCACAAACCACTTCAGAGGGTCTCCAGGGTGGTTGGGAGCACCCTGGTGGTGCTTCACTGTTTGGTGCTGCAGGGCATCACAGCTGCACCCTGGTTTGGTCCCACCAGGCACCAAAGGGAATTTGGACTGAATTCCAAGCAGAGCCTCTGGTTTAGCTTCCTCCAAAAAAGTTACCCAGGTTGCTCAAGGTAAGTAAAAGCAATCGAGTGATTTGCTTCAAAATTGCCATCCAAACTAAACCTCTCCTCATGATAAAGCCTGGCTCAACCCAATCCATGCTCAGGTGGTCCTGCTTTCCATCCTCCCCACAGCTCCATGCTCCTGCCCCATCTGCAGGTGTGAGGGAGCCTGCAGCAGGGCAAGGGAAAGTGACCTCAGTGAGATCCAAACAAAGCAGAACTAAAGAGGGATGTCAGCTCCCAGAGGCCAGAAAGGAAATTTAGGGAGCAAAGAGGTTTCTTCTCAGTCAGCACCAATCTGTGTGTGTTTGAGCCTTAGTGCTGACTGGAGGGAGGGAGGGAACTGCTCAGAACGTGGAACTGCTCAGACCAGACTCCCAGCAGCCTGAGAGTCACAGAAGCTGCACTGGAAGAAGTCATGCAACAGTTGCAGATGGAAAAAGACTCATCAAAAGCTGTGCTTTGATGGAAAAGTGTGACCTCATCTTTCAAGAGCATTATCCTCCAAGTTTTTGCCTACCAGCCTGCATGAGGAAAAGTAAATCTCTCTAGATAGAAGGCCAAAGGTAAGCCTGTGTGCTGTTCCATCTCATCTTCAGCCTCATTCTGAAACCTTTACACAGTGTAAAACCATAAGCACTGTTTGACATCTGATGCCTGAGTGACTTCAGCTCAGTACTCATTTGGTGGGGAATGTGATTCTGTGGGGCTTATACAGGGTAGCATTACACTTTGTAGATGTGTTTGTGCCACACAAGAGCATTTTACAGACCCACCTCTCAAAAAAATTTCCAAATTAGGTCTGCAAATGAAACGTTCTTCCCCATGAGCGGCTCAGCTCTTTGCTGAGAGGAGCTGTCACTTGCTCGGATCTGCAGAAGAGCCTAAAGCAGAAGCTCATACATAAATCACCTTTTTGATTGTGCCAACAGAAAATCCTCAACTTCCATGACCTCCCACTGCCAATCTACAGCCCCGTCCTGTGGGCTGTGGTCATAGATCTGGGAGGAAAAACATTCTGGGGAGAATTTTTGTGGGAGACAGTGGTAAAAGCTGGGCTTGTCCAGCAAAGCTCAGCTGGTGATGAGCCAGGAGCTGGAAGGACAGGTCATGTGGACTCCTGCATTGAAAGAAGAATTCTGAGCCACCAAAGCCCAGTGAGGCTGCTCATTGTGTAGGGAGGAACAGCTCTGGGTGTTGCTTCAATTGGAACAGGAACAGGTGGCAAGAAGTGCTAAAGCCTTGGACACATCTTCAGCAAGATTCCTGCAGGAAAGGAGTGAATTTTGCCCCAGCTGTGTCCACTGATATTTTTAAAAGAGATAATTCCTACTGGATACAATTGAGAATCAACTTGTTATACTGATACTGTTATACTGCTGGTGCAGGAACATTCACACAGGGGGAAGGGGAGGTTTATTTTATGGATTTTCTGTGTGCTAAGAGCCTTCTCACTCTAGTTGCTCTCCATTACTGAAGTGCACAGAGTGCAGGATTTTGCTGGAACAACAGAAAATGCAGGTAGGGGTGAATGTCACATTCCTGAGTCATGCAGATGTTAGAGCTTTCTCATGGAATTTCTGCCCCTCTTGATGAGGGCAGAATTCAGCACATTGCTCTCAAGTTCTCTTCCTACAAAGCCTAAGAAGATGGAAACAGAAAATAAGTGGCTTGTTGCTTCCTCTCAATGTCTGTGGGACTGTGGCTCCAGCAGCACTGATGCACAAGGAAAGCATTTTCATGAGCTGTTAAAACAGCAGAAGCTTGTTTTCCTTTGGCTGCAGCATCCTTCTGCCTCCCACGCAGGAAGTGCTCATGCAGTATTCCACATAGGCAGAATATGTCCCGTTCCTAGAAGTCTAAATACAAGAAACTGTAGCCCATTTAAAAACCAGGCTGCTCTTGGATTAGAAAAGTGAGACGTAATCTGCTTTCATGGGCTGCAGTTCCCAAATTGTCCTCTTTGTCCCTAGACTTGATGGTTTTTGGCCAAAGACATCCTTGCTGTGTGTGTCTCACCTGTAACCCGAGGGTGATGGCCAAGGGTGACAGACCAGGTGTTACTGTTATGTCATGGACAACCTCCTCCACATAATAAAGATGTCTCTGGAGGAGGAAATTCATTATTCCTGCATTCTCAGTGCACCTAGGTAAACTTTACTATGAGAAACACAGCCAATATTCCACTATTTCTGCTCTTTTGCACCAAAGCAAATGAGTCAAGCGGTTTCAGGAACTGGCCACATCACTGAGATGGGGAGGGCATATTGCATATTCACAAGAACTTAAGATTGTTTTATTTACACTTCCATTGCTAGGGGCTGTGGAATGGAACATAATTCTATTTGCCAGACACTCTTCCTGGTGCAATAAGTTAAAGGAATTCTCAATTAATACATGGAGCTTATGTATAAAAGACAAGAGGTTAAGTAAGACTACAGTGCCCAATGGACCATCTGGTGAACATTAGGTTTGTCAATAAATCACAAAAGCACCAATTCATCAAGAAAATTCCATTTCAAACCACTGACAGGGAAAAAAAGATGGGGGAAAACCCTCACTAAATTGGTATTTTGATATTTCATAAAAATAGGAGCATTAAATAACTTTAATCTATTTTCAATTATTTTATTGGTTCTCTTCCGATGACCACATGGTTTCACATCCTGGATGCTTGTACATGGGAGCATCATGAAATAACTGGGTGCATCACCACAGGAGCAGCTCTCAGTCTTTCTCCTCACCATGGGTGATAACATAGCAGAGGTTCTTGTAGTCAAGGTTCCCAGAGACATCTGGAGGGAAAGCAGCAAACATCTGGTTGATCTGCCAAGCAAAGAGAGAAGAGTCACAGCCTGTGGGACAGCAACATGAACAGCTTTTCATTTGGCACCCAGCTCAGCTCCCTGCTGCCCTGGCCCTTTTACCACCATGGAAAAGTTTTCCCTGGGCTCGGTAAAGTTGAAACCAGAGTTGGAACATGACTGGTTAGTAAAGTCCTGCTAGAATCTCACAAGTTCCCTGTTGAAAAGAGCTCTCCCTGAAACCCAGGTAAGCTCTGATTGATAAATGTGCAGTCCAGTCTCTGTTCTGACTGGAACAGACTGTCCAGTCTGTTCTGTCCACAGACCAACTCTACTCCATCTCCTCTTGTGAAAGTAAAGTCCCCCTAAATTCCTCCCAACCAGCAGAATCCATGCTCAGTCTCACACAAACCACCAAATCAGTACCTTTCAGATTTCAAACCAATTAACTCACAGAAATGGAAACCAGAACACAGTCCCCACCCAAATCCACTTGGACTCCAGTAAATCAACTGCCCAGCTGCCCATGGGGAGGAACAGTATGAGATAGGCCAACTTGCACTTGGATGGGAGTCCAAGGAATCCATTTGACTTTGATTTAGCCATGGAGCTCTTCAGAAGAGATGCTTTGAATTGTTTCTAATTGCCAGAGCTGGCATCAACCTCCTCTCAGTCTGGATTTCAGCTAAATTCATGCATTTAAAGAGGGGCAAGGACTTACTGCTGAACAGGAGCTGGAGCTGGATTCCTGTTTTGAATAAAGTTCCTTACCTCTTCTTGACTGAACCGGTCTGCCTGTGTCATAAGCATTTCTTTGATGCTGTTCAAATAAAATGAAATAACCTGATTAAAGGGTGATAATGGCACATGACAATTCAGATGGCAAGATCCCTCCTGAAGTTGCATGAAAGAAAATCTGTGTGACCGCATAAATTAGAGCTGTTAATCCTTACATGATATTGTAAGAGATTTTCTGTGGGTACCCATCAGTGTCAATGCCTCGCTCTGCCAACTTATTTCTCTTTTTTGACACTTTATAGAGGTTTAAAATTGTTTAAGGTTATTACTGCAATTGAAATACAGCAATTTTGTATGCTTATCTTAACCTAAAATGGTAGGTTTCCTCACTTGCTGCTTAAAGTTTGGATCACTTAACAAAACCAAAAGAGAGAGTATTTTCTGTAAAATCTGAGGATGAAAGGAACAGAGCATGAAATGAGAAAGAGGACTTGAAAGAGAACTCCAGCCGCTATTCCGAGCCATCACCCGAGAATCCTTTATTTGCATGCAGCCATTCCCAGAGGAGCTGTGGAGCTGCATGAGCCCTGTTGTATTTCACAGTGCACTGTCTTGATCTGGAGTCACAGCACTGTAACACGGAGCTTATCCCACACACAATCTGCATCCCCTGCAATTACATCAAAGAGAATATTTTGGGGGCAGACTCTCAGCTGATTTACCCTCTGTTTTAAACCCATTGTGGGAAGGCAGTCGAGCATGTAATTTTTAATTTTTTTTTTTACCTAAGTTTAGAGGTGAATAGAAAAGCCAGGAAGAATTATTTTTGTTTCTAGTCTAACCCCTGTACATGAAATGTCTTTATACCTCCCCCAGTTACTCATGTACTGAGGGCAGCACGTGCACCATGTGCTGGGACCTCCACCAGTATAAACTCACTTACGTTCACATAAACACCCCTTCAATAACACCAATAATTTCCTCTTCCTGTAGAAGAATTCCTATATTAATCTCTCACAGTTTTCATTCACGCTGAAGAGGCAGAGTTGTCTCCTTTTGTCACTACCAAATGTATTTATACATTATCAGACACAGTTCTGGAGCAGTAAAACAAACTGTAAAGCTGTGATAACAGGTGAGCAGTCTGTTGTACAAAAACAAAAGCTGAGGCAAATACAGAAATCTGGTTTGGTTTGTAGATTTGACGAAAGGCTGCTTTTTTTGAAGAATTTGTTGTGGGGAGAGTGAGAGCAGCAGCTTTTCTGGAAGAAGCCCTTTCTGCTTTTTAAAGGGAATATTTGAAACTATTTATAATAGAAATCATGCCTGAACAGGAACACTTCCAAGGGGGCAGAATTCACCTACTGTGGGTGCAGATGTTCAGGCTAAACAGTAAATCCTCCCTTTCTGCACATGAGAAAAGTCCTCCAGACAGAAGTGCAGTCTGGGTGGCAAAGCTACAATGGCACTCAGAGCTCTGACAAATGTGATTTTTTTTCCAGGAAAAGGTTACATATCCCAGTTTGTGGCAGGGGCATGTACACTTCTGCAGCTCTTGTTGATATCAAGCACACATTTGGAAGCCCAGAAAGGGAAAATTGAGAACAGAGGTTTATGGGCAATGAATAAGGATCTTACCCACAAGGACAAGTGTGAAAATATCTGTGCAAGCTTTGGATGTATTTTTCCTGCATTACTTCACCATTCTCTGTAATTAGCTAAGTTTCTTCATCTCTTTGTCTCAAGTTCCTGTTTCTGTTCTGTTCCTCTGGCCATTTGGTATGTGACTGCATTTTTTCAGGCAAATTCTCTAAAGATCAGTGGGTGCAAGAGTAGAGAGATCATTCTCCTCAGCATCAACTGATTATTGGATAAATATGCCCTGGACAAACAGCATTAGCAAATGCAAATAGGAAGTGTGATCCAGGAAGGAGCTTGGTGAATAGAAGGAAGCACTTCCAGCGATTTTGTCAGAAGTCACAAA
Organism: Irena cyanogastra; assembly: GCA_013397155.1. NCBI lineage: Eukaryota > Metazoa > Chordata > Aves > Passeriformes > Irenidae > Irena > Irena cyanogastra. The sequence continues at coordinate 402,673 of VWZV01002812.1, read as the reverse complement.
TAAACTTCATCGCAAACAAGCCTGAATTAAAAAGAGATCTGGGCACTGTGTGTCTTCTATTCACATGCTTAAAGTATTTAGGAGAAAAGAAAAGATCAAATATCTAATTATAATCTTCTGATGCACAGCCCAGTAGGGTCTGGCACACTCACAAGGAAGAGAGACTGACTAAAGGATCTATGCACATTTTCCATTATTTATTTTATAGGGAAACAAACACTCACAATTTCCAAAGCCAGAAATTATGCACTTTTTTCCTTCTTTTATCTTGTTTTCTTTAGAAATCTTATTTTCTTCTCAAAAATACCCCAAAAACCAAACCAAACCACCCCTCTCAAAAAAATCCATTTGCCTTGACTTAGGAGACTAAATGTTATCCCTCGTCCTGGTTGACATCAATTCCTTCTACAGTTACAGATCAGTTGTTGCATCCTGATATTTTAAAATCCTTTTTTAAAATTATCAGTGAAATCTCTGGAACATTTTTGGTTTTCCTCTGGGTTTGCCCTTTCTACAGTGCTGTCTTTTATTGTTCATGTCTTGGAGGAAACCAGGTGAGTGGGAAGGAGCAGAGCTCTGCAGCTAAGGGGAGAATCATCTCTAGCTCAGCCAAACACCTCCAAAGTACAGCATGTCTGGGACCTCTTCCATCCCCCTGGGTCCATTTTCATTTGGCCCAAATCTGAAAAGTTTCATTGGCCTCATCATGAGGCACAGTTGGTGTTGGCCTGACTCACTCTGCCCCATGAGTGGCATTTGGGACTGAATCATCCAACCTTTCCAAACACTGCCCCAATTTGCACCAGCTGAGGATGGGACCGAGAGCTTTTCCTCTTTTTGACATCATGCTGTGGAAGGGTTTTATGTGTGGTATAATGGTGCAGACAAACAAAGTCTGTCATTGAATTTGGAAGTAAGTTATAAACTCCTGGAGCTTCTGGAAAGGTTAGAAGGCTCCATCCCAGCTACCATCACATGGACTAAATGAGTCATTTCCAGACTAGAGGTGAAAACACGCAGAGGGAAGAGACATAAAAATCCCCAGAAGGATGTTAACTCCATGAACACAAAAATGAAGTTCTGATTAAAAGGTCAGCATGGCTGGTTTTGGAGAGAAACATTCCAGGATTTTTTAATACGGAGAAATAGTATTTATTAGCATTAACTGTCACATTGAAATGGCTGCATGAGCCAACAGAAAAATTATTTCAAAACTTCAAATGTCTACATTTTGGAAGCATATGAATAGAAGTTAAACCTCAAAGACATCCACAGAATTGATTTAATGGTTTGTTCTGTAATGATCAACATTACCCTCGGGTCTAATAAGTAAACGTTATGCTCTGTTGTGGTGATGAACTAAAACAATTGTCTAATGTTAGCAGTGCAGTGGGGGTGGGGACAAGGTTGACCTTTTCCATCAAGGAAAAATAAAATATTTCTCTCTCATCTTCATTTTGGAGTGTGATACTGCATTCCTAATTTGCCCCAAACTCCAACTGGCTTCCAGCATCCAAAGAATGTAGAGCAGGACACAGGGTGGCAAGCTGCAGATTTTGTATGCAGGATATTGTTACAGATAGTGGTGGGAAATATAACATTTCATGGGTTCTGGAGTATCAGAAGTTCGTATTTCATGGCTGTGATTTCACTGCTGTGTGATCTGCCTACATTTATTCTGTTGTTTGAGTCACTTCTGATATGATCCCCTGACTGTTCTTCCCAAGATGTTTGGGTGATGTTAACCTCAAAACCATCAGGACAACTCTTAACCCTCTGTTCCTTCTGATTGATTGCTACATCCACTTGTGTTTTTATTAATTTGGAAGTTCTTACTCAAAGGATTGTCTCTGTTATTTTGCATATTGCAAAAGTTCTCAGACCCGCTGGGATACTGCCATAGAAAACCACTTTGGTAAAGGAAAGAAATATTGTACATGAATCTTACATTTTCAACTAACTTTCATCAATTATTGCAGATAATGTCATGGAAATCTCCACAGGGTTCTGGTCAGAGGCTATCACAACATAAGCAGCAATAATTGATGTAAATACAATTTGTAGCTCATGGTTCCCTGATAGATTTCCTATACATATCATGCTTTATAAAATCTACCTGAAATGGCTGCTGCAGTAGAAGCACAGACCCCGAATTCACCAGGAAATTTCAGCATATGAACAAATTTAAACATATGCATAAATCTAGGTACATAAAACACTTCTCTGGAGCAATAGGTCCAATCTCCTCATCCCCTGCCCTGATTTGATATCATTTATCTCACTCACCTGAAAGCCCTGCTTGCACCATTCTGGCAGTGCAAGGAGGGTTTGCATTTGTGCAAATATCCCTTAAAGTCCTTTTGCATTGCTTTGTTGGTGCAGCAGGATATGAATACAAATTAGGTTCTGCCTCCTTATTTAAAAATAGCCATATTGACAATAATTGCCAGATTATTAATAGTATTATTTGATTTGGCTCTCACCGTATCTAGTGGAATTTTACAGCAAATTATTTCTAGAAGCAGAAGGCTCAAATGATAAACACATAAAAAGGAAAATGTCCTGCACTAAAACCATGTCTCAGAGTTAATTAAATTGATCACTTTTTTAAAGAGGGGAGTAGCTTTCCCATTTTAGTCAAGCACTGAGAGTTAGGCACCAGACATTCATTTTAATTTTACATATGGAGTTAATTTACAAAGAGTCATGTGTCGATTTATATCCAGACCTTCAAAAAGAGGCTATCTAATGGCCTACATGTGATTATATTTCCGTTGGCTCTTGCAATGTCTGAAGACAATAACATCTCTTTTTGGTATACAAATACATTCATGCAGCAGTCCCGACTTTTAACTCCGGCTTACAAAGCTAAATGTTTCTCTGCCTCTTAAAACACTGTGAAAAATACAGCTTTTAAGCAGTTCTTTAAAACTCTGCAATTATTATTATTGTTGTTATTCTTCTAAAGGATTTGAAATAAACTTACTAGTCTGCCTTTATGCGGCCTTTTCCTTCTGGGTCGAAAATCTTAAAAGCATTCAGAATGGTTTCTTCTGGGTCCGTGCCTAAAATTAATGAAATATAATTTAGAAGCCTGGATGTATTTCTCTGGCTGCAGAATACTTGCTAAGTAATTACATTCGCTTGAAAACAGTGCAAAATGGAGAATTCTGCAGTTGTGGGTTTGAAGACAAAGGTTCCCTAAGTCGGCAGCATTTGTCATGTCAGATAAACAATAGAGGTGAATAGTTCAATGCTCAGAAGCTTAAAAATAATAACTCATATCTATTCTATGTCTGCAGGAGAGAAAACTTCCAGGAACTGGTCTCCAATATCAGTACCCAGAGGATTAGTGGCTTTCAGAAATGAAAATATAACAAACTGTTTCCCTCACTGGCTTCCTTTAATCTTGCACGGTACGTTCCTTGTGAAAACACTTTTTGATGTTACTTGTTCTTGGCCATATAGAGAAGAGGTTATTTCCCTCACTAAGGGAAATGGAGCTCATCATAAAATCCAAATGCCAATGGAATGCAGTGGAAACAGGATGATCAATGTGAGATGGTGATCTGCACTTATATCCCGTTGTACCCTTCCCCTTAAGTGTCTCTTCATTAAGTGTTACTTACAGAAAAAGGATGGTTTAAAGAACTAGACTGTGGCTACAAGATTTTGCTTCTGCTCTTAGCTGGGCCACAGATTTTTGGTATGATTTTAATATCCCTGTTCCTCTGTTCCCAGCAGTAAAATGATTGTAATGGTCTTCCTTTTCTTCCTCCCATTATCTCTCCCATCTCTTCAGACTGGAAAACATTTGTGTCAGGGAGTCGTTTTCACAGTGCCTTAATCTTGGCTGGGGCTTCTGACTATGCTGTAATACTGCAGATTCTGAGTAGACTCATTTTCAACCCACACCAAAGGATACACTGTGTACTTTGTTTCTGACTATTCCCCAATATTTCAAAATATTACCCCAGTATACATAATACAAATCTTTGTAACTGTAGGAAACCAAATTTACAAGGAGATGAACTGATTCCATGGACAAAATGAAGTTATTTGGTGTGCTGAAAGAGTGATTAAAAAAGGATACAACACAAAGGGGTTGCAGATTCAAAGTTTGTTTCAAAGTTTGGCAGAGGTAGAACCAGAACAGAACCCAGCCAAGGTTCCCTGCTCTACAGACTCTCCTGATGCCCTCACAGTTTGCTTTGTTTGAAAGATTTCACAAGGATCAGCAGGATCCTGCAGGATATAATAGTGAGCACACCTCAGGCTGTACGGCCTCCTCCTTGCCACACAATGGCCATGCACATTATTTTTGCCAAGCTGTAGGCCATGTATTCAAACTGCAATGAATCTGTGATCAATACAAAGAGCATTGGTGTTTAATGAGTGTTTTGATTGTCCCATGAAGAGAAACATCCCCCAGCTCTGAGGAGAGGGCTGCATTTTAAGTAGTCACCACTGTGGGGGGGATTTTTTTTCCTTACTGTGTTTTACATTTTCTACTCTGTCATATCCTTGGACTTTGGCTTTGAAGAGAAGCAATGCAGCAGGCATTCTTTATTGATTAGCTGGTAAATAAAGTGGTTTCTTTGATGTGCGGCATCTCTGTTTTCTGTACAAATTGTATTATTCTGACTCCCTGTAGAAGCAGCTCCATGTGGTTGGCATTAACATAAACCCAGTTTTGTTAGCTGTTCATCTGGCATCATAATCTCAACATACAAAGCTAAAGCTCATCCTGAAAATCCCAGCTTCCCCTTTATGACAGAAATCAATTATAGCACAACAAATTTTACTTAGAAAGCACCTTTCACCAAATTCTCTGAGTGGTACTTAGCTAATAAAGAGTGTTGCAAAATTGCCATATCCACTTCCTCTAGCCCTTTCTCCCTTTCTAATTGCACTACAAAGGCTCTTCATCCCAATTAGTTTTGATTGGGAATGTGCAGTCTTTTGGCTCTGCTTCCTTTGCATGACAAACCCAACCAGAAGGGCATGACAAGCACAGCTGTGATTTTCCCTTCACCAAATGGAAATTAAAAAAAACCTCCTCCTTTGCTAGTAGCCAACAGGAAACCTGCAGACAAGAGGGTTCTGCTTTGCCATTCACCTTCCTGTGCTGGCTCTGCTTTAAGGCCACAGGATTGGCAGGGCCAGAGGCTTTGCCAGCTCCAGCAACTCTACGGGGCAAGGGGGAGAGGGAGAGGAGGAAGAGGGGAGAGGAGGAAGAGGGGAGAGGAGGAAGAGCTCATTTCCATGCTCACAAATGGAATGGGCAGCAGGGCACCCCACAACAAACATTGATGTGTCCCAGGAGGAGGAACATGGAGGAGGGCACTCCCTGCTCTGCCAGAAGACACCTGAAATGTCCTGGTGGAGGTACCACAGACAGGTTGATGTCTGGGGAATAAAATCCCCTCCTCAGTCAGCCTTCTCCATCATCCCTGGTGCTTCCCAGACTTCCTGCCCTCTTTAGCAAGAGTATCTTTGTTCCAGAACCAACTACATGAATTCTTTCTTTCAAACCTCTCTGTTTTCTATTCCAAGCATAGAAAACCCTTCACTGGAATTGTGTTCAGCAATATAAAGACAGAGTCCAGCAACAAAACAATAAATGTTTTTAAGAAGATAGGATCAGATTTTTCCATTTTTCTATTCATTAGTTATTTTAACAAACTTCTGGAGTGTGCTTGGCTAAGGCCAGCCCTGCTTTGAAGGCTTTCACCTTTCTCTTATGCCTGTAGGAAGATGACTGGAGTTCTGTCTTAGCCTCACACTCCCTCTCTTGCAGTTTCCAGTATTAACTAGAGAAGAAACATGACTAAATTACCCTCACACAGCAAATTTACTACCCACATTTCCGGAGCTTCCCACAGTGTTCCCTATATTCTGTGGCAATGGGTAAAATCCTTCTCTCTCATCATTGTAAATCCACTGAAATTTAATTATTCCAATTTATCCACTCCTTTAAGGGTTATTCAGTGAAACCTTCACCTAATGGCAAAATCACCATTGGCCTCAAGTGACACTGAGGCTGGGCCACTGAGTTACAATGAATGCAGAAAATGAGGGAAGCCCATGTTTGCTTAATGTGACAAAAGAGTGCAAAAAGAGTGGGGTTTTTAGAAATACTTAAAACCAGCTAACACTGGGTGTGCTATGACTAGAGCATGAGCATGAGTTCAGCCCAGGAGCCTTCTGATGGTGAGTAACTCCCCTGCACCGTGCTCCAGGCTGCTGAGGTTTCATCACTTTCTGGACCCCAACTCACCCCTTTCATGTTAGCTTGTGTAAGCTAAATCACACCTTTGAATTGTCCTCTGCACCATCCCTTAGCCTTTCATTCTTCCCCTCTGTCTGCAAAACTGGAGATCCCTCCTTGCCTCTAAGCATTGTTCTGTGGAGACATTATTGTAATTTGCAAGGTGCTGAGATATTTCAGAGCCGAGGATCTTTGACAGATACCTCTCCAATCCCCCAGAGGTACTTACCTTTCAGCTTTTCCCCAAACATAGTAAGGAAGACAGTGAAGTTAATAGGACCTGGCGCCTCCTTCACCATGTCTTCAAGCTCTTCATTCTTGACATTCAGACGACCTGCAGCAGAGATCATTTTTCATAATAAATCACAAATTGTGTTTCAAAAAACGATTCCCATTCATCTCCTCCCACTGGGGAGCTCAGGGCTCTGTGCAACTTTGCTAATAACATGGTAGAACACAACTCCTGAATACCCCAGTGAAAAAGAAATTGGCAGAGCTGGCTCTGAGATCAAAGGGTGACTGAAGGAGCAAGAAGGATAAATAACACAGACATGGCCAGCAGTGGACGAGAGGAGGGGAACTTCCAAATAAACTGCTTTTTGGGTTGGGGCTTTTTTTTTTCCCTCAGGTGAAATACGGGCCCCACTGATATTAATATAGCAGAGATCAAAGAGACTGAAGTGAATCCAAGGTCTCAGTCTTTGCCCTCTGCATATTGAGACACCTCTCTGAGCAGAGGGCAGATGGATGAGCTGAGTAGTGGTATCCCTTCCCCATCCTTGTGCAGCCCTATTGATGAGAGTTTAGACCCTGGCAACCCTCCTCAAATTGAGTGGTAATTTGCTGTGAATGTACTTTATAGGCATTGAAAGGCTTCACTGAACAGGAAAGATAGCAGAACTTGGCCTTAAGAAATAAATATTTCAGGGTAACAGTAGCTACAGGCCAAAGTTTGCAAACCTCATTGTCACAATAAAGAGTTCAGGAGCTTCTGCTCCTTGCACTGACTCTGCTGGCGTCTGATTCCACCCCGGGGAGCACTAAAGATTCTTATCAAGCTCTTTTTAATAAGCTCCAGATGGCAAAAGCCCAAATGCCTACATCACTGTTCAAGCCTTAAATGCTGCAACAAGGATACATCTCCAGGTTTGGGATCATGAGTGCTTGAATTTTTTCTTTCCTTGGGAAGATTTGCTCTAATCTGCTTGATATTATCAAGATTGTGATGGCCATGGAATGGACAATACCTAATCTCATGACATGCACATTTCACCCCACACAAGCTCACAGCAGCACAGAACTTCACATGAAGCCCTCCTAGGTTTGTGTGGGCAGAGGGGCAGCTAGTCCATGACTGCAGTGCTAATCAGTGGATATTCCATGGCTCCCAGATGAAAAAGCCTGGATTCAGAGGCAAATCAGAAATGCCTGGCATGGCCCCTGCTTGGGTGGGCTTCTTCTGAAATGATTGCAGGGGAGGAAATCATTCCAGTCCCTGCTCAGGACACTTTCCAGCTGGAGTTCTGTAGTGTGAGCCCAACTATCACAGGGAGGAAGGTCAAACTGAACAGGTTTCCTTTTGCCCCTGTGCATCTCTCATTTCTTCCCCCACTGTCATTCTAATACCAACCTTTCTTCTGTGCTTGAAATTGAGACAGCATGTTTCTTAAGTGTTGAATTATTAGTTTACCTAGTGCAGCAAAGGTGTCTCTCAAATCTGCTTTGTCAATAAAGCCATCCCTGTTCTGATCCATGATGGTAAAAGCCTGTGGGAAGGAAAAGGAACAGGTATTGCCATTTCCATTGCACAGGACAGTGCTCCAGTCACACACATCAGTCCATGGGAGGATGATATTCATGCTGTAAAAAGGAATATTTAACTTCCTTTGATTCCTCCACATCATTGCACTTTCCTCACTTTCAACACATTACTGTGTCTTGGCAAGGGGCTTAATTAAACCCACCCAAACTACTTCTTACTAAATTAATGCTCAGTGCAGTGTGCATTGGGCTGAAGCCAATGCTGGCAGCTCCAGCCATTCAGCCCTTAACCCATAAAAGTTTGAATTAGGGAGGCTTTAGTCAGGGCAGATTTAGCCAGAGGTTGTTCTGTGTTTATGCCTTCCCCTTACCCCATTCTTTGAATGAGACTGAAATGTTTCTATAAAACATTTCATTTCTGTGGATATCTCTCTGCTATCAACCTGAAGTCGATTCCTCCTGGGCCTTAGAATGATCCCTCACACAGAGATAGCTGAACTTTCTAAAGTACAGAGAAATGTAGGTTCCATAAGATTATTTATTCAAAGTTTTTTTCTTCTTTCCGATACACTGCCTCTTTGAGACTGTGCAGTGTGCTCTGACTGACACTGATGTGCTGACCTTAAATACCCTTGTCAGGCAAAATTTCACTTTTGATAGAAAAAAATAGTTGTTTTTTTTATTTTTTATTTTCAGCCAACACAGACTTGGTGTGCTCTAACCATTGTTTACCAAGCCAGCTAACTGCTCATCTATATGTTTACCCATTTGTGTGTCCATCTCTTGGCTATTATCATACTTATAATGTTCCATTGATTTGGAAAGACTTTAATGACCTGAAATTCTCCTGGTCATGCCATGGGGAATATTAGTTGATCCTGGCATGACTCTGAAGCTGGTTATCTGTCTGACAGGCACATCAATATGGGAGACTATCTTTGCAATGGCCAGGAATTATTCTTTCTTCAGACAGTGCTCCCCTGAGATTGCAGTAACTTGCAGAGTTTTAGAGTCTGCTGCCCTACAGGGTGCATTTCTTCCCATGAACAACTTATCTCCACATATCTTCAGGTATTTTCTCCTCCAGTTTCTTGCAAAGCCTCACTGCTTACAGCCCAGTTTGCCCATGAGGCTCCTTTCAGCATTATGGGCATAATCTTACATTTACCTTCCAAACCCTTCCCTTACAAAAAATTAAGCCCAACTCTTTAGAGATGTTTTGCTCTTGCTTTAAGTGGTGATCCCCCATCATTTGGAAGCAAAAGAGAAAGAAAATATGAAGAGCAAAGCTGAACCCAGGCAGCTCACAGGAGACAGGAAGAACATCAGGCACTGTAATGGATGAATTTTAAATAACATAACAGCAATGCTGAAACATTTGCTGATGAGCTGGTTGAAATCTCTAGATAAAAATATTCTAATCTAAACCAGCTTTTCAGAAATACATGTCCCAAATATGCAGTTCTTAGACACAACATGGCTTTGGGTTTCACTCGACCACTCCACTGCCTCATGCTTTTGCCATTATTCTGCCACCACCCCCTGGAAATGCTCCTGGTATTGTCATATTTAGAGAAGATCAAATAATGGCATTCTCTCCAGTTCTTTGTGTTAGTCCATCTTCAAACAGTAATTCTTGGAGAAAATAAAATGGAGGTTCCTAGGATATGGAGAAGAAGTGGAAGAGTCAAACATGTTCCCATTGACTATGGGGAAATGATTAGTGGTTCCAATTAATTTAGCTAATCATATTCCCAGGCCTTGCCTTGGGGTTTGGTGTCTTCCATCACTGAGCTTTCCTGGTGGGAATCCTCAAGAAAAGTAAACTTGAGAGCCACGTGAAAACACAAAATGAAACAGCAGACATTTATGATAATTGCTTTGGAGATAAGAGTTAGAAAAAATGGGGAAAAAATTAGTGATTTAAAATGACAAGCCAGTGCAGAATGTGATGGTCTCATGGACACTCTAGATTGTGCACACAGAAAAAGAGCACAAACTCATCAAACAGATTTTCTCTTGTTTATATGCTCCAGCTTTTAGGCCACCCCATCAGTTTTGCCTCTTCACAGGTAACTGGTCAAAGAACCTACAGTGCATGGAACACCAAATCCCTTGGGAGCTGAAAGTTGCTTAGTTCATCTCCACATGTTGTCTTGTTTTATTGGCATTTGTGGAGAAAGCTGAGGGCTTCTTGGCATTTTCATTTCTAGTTTGTGGGCAGCTTTAGAAGGATGAATATTTTCTGCTGCTGTTGTGGAACAGAGCAGGAATGAAACCCTGGTTCAGCCTGGCATCTCTATTCAGGACAATACTTGAGCACATAAATCTATTCTTATTTCAAATACCACTTAACTTCAAACATGTGCTCAAGTGTTTTCCTGAATCAGGGCTGAAGTGGATGAGATTATGCTTTTCCTTTATTTTGGGCTGGGGGCTTGGGTGCTTTTCAGATAAGTCTAGAGCTTGAAACAGGGGAGTTGAGTGAGGGGAGTAAGGAAAGAAAGAATGAAAGAAAGAACAAACAAACACACAGGGAAAATGATCTACCAGCCAAAACCACAGGGATGATTCAGAAAACAACTGTGTGTTCTATTAAAGCAGATGGAGAATTGAATCAGGATTACAAGCAAAACCTATGTTATTCATTAGCAATAACAGGAGACTATAGAGAACAGCAGAGTAGTGACCAACCTCTTTGAACTCCTGGATCTGGGTTTGTTCAAACATAGAGAAAACATTGGAACCACCTTCTATCTTCTTCTTTGCCTTTTTGGGAGCCTGTAATACAAATAAGAAGATCAAATACATATTCCTTTGTTAAGCACCTATGAAAACAAATTACATCTTCAGCAGAAGGTAAAAACGACACAGTCAAGTAATACAAGAGGATTTGCTTTGTTTTTACAAGGCTTTAAAATTCAATCTTATAGACAGACAGATTTAGATATATATATAGGATTGAATATATATATTTATACAAGGGATAAAAATTGCTGCCTTATTAACAGATTGAGGCTTTTTGCCACTCCCTGCTGTGTCCTGGGACCTGACAGCTCAGATAAACCAGGACAATTTGTCACTGTGCTGCCTTAAAACAGGTGAGGGACCCAAAGTGTGACCCAGCATCCTGCCTGGTGCACTGCTGGTTCCCCAGGAGCTGCCTGGTCCTTGGGCAGGATCACCTCCACCTCAAAGGATCCCAGAGCATTTCACACAGGGACCACTGCCCTTCCACAGCGGCTCTGCAGAGCTCAGGGATGATACCCCTTGCTGTGGAGTGGTGTCACTGGAAGATGTGAGCTAGAATTCCCAGCCTGCTGTTCTCAAGAAATTCCAGAATTCAGGTAATTTCCTACAAGGGCTCCTTCTTCCCAGTTCCCATGCTGGGACTGGCAGCCAGACTCCAAACCAGGCCCTGCATGAAGACTCAGCTCAGGAACTCTAAAGGGAAGTTGTATCATTTCCTACTCACACAGAAATGTTTAGAAATCTGCTTGGTCTGGACCAGCACTGACAGAACAGATTAATCCTTCCCAAGCAGCAGCTCCTTCTACTCTAGGAGTCTCTATTCCTGCACCAAGCTATGGCACTGCAGTGCAGAACCTTACCAGACTGTGCTGGTTTAATATTCAAGATAGTTATCTTAAATGAAAGGGCAGGACTGCTTTTATCACCATCCTCGAGTCTGGAGGCTGAGACAGAGCAAGATTGGGGAAAGAGCTACAATGATATCTAAGAATCTAATGCTCACTAAAAATCAGTCAGAACTAAGCTTCATTAAATATCTTTGAATAAGGGCCCAACCAGCTTGCCTAAGACAATATAGTTCTTGTTCTGCAGTAAAGAATAAAATCTGTGATTCCAAAGGATTACAGAAGCGTTTTAACCACAGTGTTATCCTTACTTGGGGCAGGATAATCAGCTGCAATGCCTTTTGAGTTCCCTTCCAGACAGATTACTTTTTTCTTTATAATTTTTACTTTTAAACTTCATTATCATAGTCCCACCTGGTTCTCGTGTCACAGAAAATTAGTCTTACTTAGTTTGGGCTATTCTGCATGAAACAGAAGGCAACTTCTACTGTCTCCTTTCATCAAAATAAAAAAGCCTGTGAAAGTTCAAATTCTATACTGATTTCAAATATCCTGAGGAGCAGAGCAGCTCAAGGAAGTATTCCCACTTGACTCTGTTTGAAGCATACATTGTCTGATCAATTTAATTTGCCAGGCAGATTTCTGCACTCAGCCACCCTGGTCTAGATCCCAGGATATGGAAGGGGGGAAATTAGGGCAATGTTAGACACTCTCCCACATACCCCCACTCCAGACCTGTCAAGCTCCTATCAGCTAATTCAAAGAACTAAAATCTGGAAATAGGAATGGAAATTAAGTGAAAAATATACTTGTAGTGAGGATAAAAACAAGGATAGAATGCCACCACAGGCATGGAAAAAAGAAGTTAATAAGTGGAATGTTTAATGAATGTAGAAATATTGATTTTGGAATAAACAGATTCCCTCCTCCTCCTACACATGAAATAAGTGTTATTTTGAGCAGTAATGGGCAACCTTCCACATAACGTGAGGTGCCTGGAGGAGGCTTTCAACACTTCCAGATCGAATGGAAATATTCTGAACAATCCTACATATTTACATGTATTTGTTCCCTGAGGTAAAGGGGAAGCAGATGTTACCCAGGGGAGAGCACTGCCAGCTGTGGGGGCACTGCCTGCAGGGCTGGGGCTCAGGGGGGCACTGGGGCTGGCCCTGCTGGGCTCCTGGAGCTGCTGCTCTGGACACAAACCAGGCTTTGCCCTCCTCATGGTCTGTTCTGCTGTGGCCAAACACAGCATCCATGCTCAGCCTGATAAATACTCCCTGTGCTAGAAAACCATCTGCATTTTTTCAGCTATCACCACAGCCACAGCCAGTGGGGTCCAGCTCTTCCAAGTGCCAAACACTGGCAATTGCTCCATTATTCCTCAGTTTATTGGGTTCTCTGGGCTGTAAGGCTTTGAGCAAGGGCTGTAGCTGTAAGGAAGGATCAGATAAATGCAAAAGCTGCAACTCAATATCTATTAGAAACAGACCAGCAAGTCAAAAACCACCCAAAAAATTTCTGTACATTAGTGAAGTCCTTTTCAAGGCAAAGATTGAAAACTGATTATACAGGGAACAATTATTGTAGCATCACAGAATCTTTTGGGTTGGGAGGGACCTTAAAAATAATTTACTTCCAGCCTAGAAGAAATACTAGAAAAATTCATCCTAACATATTTGTTCACTGTTACTTTCTGGTTTGTTGCCTCCAGGGATGAGAGAGGACATCAGTGCCCTTGATGCTCAATCAATTTTTGTTTTTTCTGCTGAAGATCTGGATATGGACCCTATTTATAACCTGCTCATAAATAGAGGGGGCTGAGACCACCCATACATTTCACAGGGGCCCATGAACAGCTGCAAGCTGGGGCTGGTTTCCATCACCAGGTTCAAGCTAAGTCATCCAACACAGAGCATCCTGGATTACCAGTTCCCAGTACTGGGAGTGCAGCTTACCTGCCCTAAAAAGCCAGGAGATTTGTAATCACAGAAAGAACTACACCTCAGTTTTGCACAAGCTGTGGGCAGGGAGGTGCTGTGAGGAGGAAGGCTGAGAGAGAAGTAGGTGGAGCAGGAACAGAACAGAGTTCATTGTCTTTCTGGTGGGTAACTTGAATTAAAAGACAGCTCTAAGAGAACAGAAATAGGTCTGTGTTACAGAAAAGAATAACTCTGAGAATAGAATAGTTCTGTGCTGCTGTCTGACAATTCCAAACACTCCAGAATTTTTTAATGAGCACAATCAGGATTCTGACTCCAGAGTCTCTCTCTGAAAGAATGGCATATTAAAAGGAACATCACAGAGCTGAGCAAACATATGGCTTCTGAGATGTCAAGGATTTAGTAGGTGACCCACAGAGGAGAAAGTGGGTGACTGACACATCACTTCTGCCTCCCTTGATTTCCCCACTCTTGAAACCAAAGTGTGCCAGGCTGCACTTTGCAAAGATAGAGCAGCTCTCATTGCAACATGTGCTGTGAGACTGACATACAAAACGTGCCAGATGAGGAACTGAAGAGCTGAGGGTCCCCTGGGCTCGGATTCCGAGGCCTCAATAGCACAGCAGTGGGAAGAATGTTGCAACAACTGAACAAGCCTATTAATATTCCTGCCTGAGCATATTAATCATCCCATTGTGAAGAAAACAACACTTCACTTTAGAGGAGAAACCACAGGCTTGTCGCATATCACTCATTTGTCTTACCAGTGTTAGCACTCTTTCAATTAGCCTGGATTTTAAAGGGTCTTTTTTTGTTGTTGTTTTGTTTGCTTGGTTTTGGTTTGTTTTAGAGGCTTTAAATGAAGAAATGGAACCATACCAAAATCTGGTCCCAGGAAAACTCTGTTGTACCAGACATTTTCTTTGAGCTGAGTTTCCCTCACTGAGGTTCTTTATAGTTCTCCTTTCTGGCAGTGTCAGGGAGCCCAAAAGAACCAGGGTGTGCAGGGACATAGGCAGGCAGAGACAATGAGTGTGTGTGGCCTTTGCCTCTCTGGATGTAAGAATAGGGATCCATTTTTAATATGTTGCAAAGGTGGGAGGGGGTGATGTTCAAGTGAATCAGAAGGAAATTTGATTTCAGGGTGACCTAGAAGAAAAGAGGGCAGGGAGTCAGTTTCTGTCTCTACATACAAAGGAGGAAGGAGATGAAAATACCTTGTTTTTACTTCAGAACATGAGGCATTGCTTGCCCTGATAAATTCATACAGAGGTGATGCTAGAGCAGATCCATGGCACTGGATTATTGGAGAGCTTTATCATCTCCACCCCTCAGTGCCTTTTGCAGACAACCAAGAAAAATATGGAAAACCAGGCAAGCTGCAGCAGAGTGAGCAAGGTTCCTCAGAGGCTGCTCAGGGGCACACTTGTACCCTTCAGTAAGTAGGAGGTAACCAAGCTCCACCTGGCACTTCCTGCAGCACAGGAACATCTCCACTGGCAGTCAGGAGAGACAGGCAGCACTCTACCACAAGCCACAGCTTTGGTTTGGTTTGGTTTGGTTTGGTTTGGTTTGGTTTGGTTAGGTTTGGTTTGGAGTGGTTTGGGGAGGTCACTCCCTTGTTTAGCCCACCATGCCCTAAGCCCCTCAGAAAATACTCTCAGTAATTAATGATGACACAGTGTGGTGTTCCTGACAGCAAAGTCAAACACACAAGCAGAAACACTTCCCTACCCAGCCACTTATCATGTCTTCTTCTAATTTTCCTACCAGAGACAGCTGAGTGGATAAGCAGGGAGAGAGCCCTGCAGGGAGAATCAGCAGTGGACACTGTTAAGAGCCTCATTCTGTTGTCTTGTACCCTTAAGTGTTTATTCAGCCCAGGACAAAGTAGGCATAAGATACCACCAGGTTTTTACTGTTTCACATTTTGTGCTTCCTTCCTCTGCAAGTACATCTACAACTACAGAAAAGACAGAATCATCCATCATTTTGCCCAGACTTTGTCCCCTGCTGTGATCCACTGGATGATGTCAACTCTCAGTTCCTATTACTTTTTCATCCATCACTCTCTCTCCTTGTTTTTCATCCACTCTGGGATCTCGGTGCTGACGTTTCCTGTCTTCAAATTTCTGTTATCATCAAGTACAGCTTCTGAATCAGAAGTTGCAGCTCAGGCCTGGACAAGGGATTGCTGCAGCATGGGACAGGATATTTGTTGATATTTGTCTCACACGTTTGCACTGCTGGGATAATTTACACTGCATCTGCACCAAACATCCCAGCTATGGACAAGCCACCGTTTTTTAGAGTGGTTTAGGTCCTTTCCATGGCAGGTGAGCAGCACAAGGCCAGCCCAAGTGTGTGCCCTTGAGGGAACAGCCTAGAGGAGTAAGCAACACAAACTGCTCTAAGGGCACAATTTGCATTTCAAACAGGCAGCAGCCTGAGATCATTCAAATAAACCATGTTATCAGAACTGAGAAAGAGATCTTTTTATTACCTGCTCTGCAGTCACAAACAGACCCCTCCCTTCTCATCCTCACTCCATTTTGTGTGTAGTCCCAGCCTGCACACACCCACACAGACACACCTTTGATCCCTGCTAGATACAAAAATCTGTTGGCCTGCAGCCTCCCAGCTTCACCCTCCCGGACACTCCGGCGTTCTGCTCTGCCCCACAGAATCCCTCCCCAGGCACAGGCTGGTGTTAGCTTCCAAACTCAGCCTGGAGCAGCAGAGAACCTCCCCAGCCTCTCCAGCCACAGGCTCCTCCACCTCCAGGACCTCAAGTTGAGCAGATGGGCCAAAATCCAACAGATGGGCCAAAATTCAACAGATGGGCCGAAATTCAACAGATATTCCAAAATCTAACAGGCCAAAATTCAACAGCTTTTTCCAACCCAGCAAATCTTCTCATTCGTGTGAACAGATGAGCAGTCTCTGTCTGCACACACAAGGCTGTCACACACATGGACACATGGATGGACACACACACACACACA
>VWZV01002812.1:350763-385387 GCA_013397155.1 Irena cyanogastra | reverse complement strand
ACACACACACACACACCGGTGTGGCAGCAGTGCCAGCACAGCCCCATTCCAGCTGCCAGGGTCAGTCAGTGTGGCTGTGCTGCGGTCAGTGCCGCCCGCAGTCCAGGTGGCACATTCCAGCCTGCAGAGCACAGCTGATCAGAATGCAGGCTATTTTGGGGAACTCAGTTCACCTCAGCGTGCAGAAATGTGCTACGAGGTGTCACTCGAACTGAACAAACACGGGAATGTTTGGGGAATAAGAAAAAGGCTTCCCTCTCCTTCCTGGTGCCACTGCCCTTCCTTCTCCCCATCAGCACAGAGCGTGCGGGGAGACAGCGCAGACCCAGCTTGTCTGAAATTCCCTGGAATAAACGGAGAGCTGGAGACAGTTCTCAGAACTCCATTCCACAGCACTTGTGTGGTCTGCTCTTGTTAGAAAAATTATCTCCCTGAACCTTGCCTCTCTCACTGTCATCAGCCCTGGATGTCAGAGCCTAGTAGCACTGGCTGACTTGTAATTATTTTTTACTATGCTGCTTTGTCTGCACTAATCCTTTGAAAGTAGCTTTACTGCACATCTGAAATATTATGATGCTATAAAACCTCTGTAATATTTATAAATCCCTTAAGACATCATAAAGAGAGAAAAAAACCTCCCCACAGAGTTCATCTAGCATAATTACATATACATTTCCCTCTGATTAATAAAAAATGATCACTTCCTTATGTAAAGATATTCTTCAGCTTTCTTTCATTAAGGCTATTTTTTTCTTTCCATTTTAAATCTGTTTCATGTGTCCCTGTATAGTAAGGTACCTCAGAAGAGATTTTCCCAAAACAAAAGGCACAATGAAAAGAACCACCACAGAGCATTGTCAGTTGAGCTGGGAGCGAGGAGACAGACGAGTCTCTCACTATATTTTCACATCTCCTAACTTAAGCATTTCATCACAGAATGTCCTGTAATATCTTCAAACATCAATGAGTGTTGGTGTGTCATTGAACTAAGTAGGCAGGGAAAAAACTGATAAGTGAAATGTTGGGAAAAAAAAAAAAAGAGGGGAAAAAGAAAAGCTAAAACCCAGCACTTGTCCCCCATCCCGCAAAAGGGCTGGTTAGGCTTTACTGAGGCTGATTAAAGGGAAGCCTGTAAATTCACACCTGAAGAGGCATAATCTGTACAAGGCACTGGTCCTGCTGAAACACTGGTGAGGAACATGATTGGTGTGAAGCCACTGCCACTGGGCTGGCACTGGCTGAAACTGGAACCTGTTTTGTGCAAGGATTTTAGAAATGCCATTGAATGTGGTTTTGCCCTGCTCAGAACAGCACGTGGATCACATTCATCACCTGCTTAAATAGGATCAAGTTTGAACTAAGCTTTGAGAAAGCTTTTCATATACAACTCCCTCTCTGCTGTTCTCCACAATCAAATATTACATAGCCCCAGGGAGCCACAGGGCAGCATTGCTTTTTGACAGCCTGAAAAGGACCTGCAAAAAGGAGCAAAATAAACAAAGACAAAATCACCTGGTAATTTTTTTTTTTCTAATATTGTTGTAATCATTCCTCTGAATTTGCAGGAGACAAAGATCTGCCTGATCTGCCCATGGTTCCTTAGGCAGGAGTTCTTTGCTCCTTGGTATCACATCAAGTGAGGTGGCTGGTGGAGTCCCAGAGCTAAAAGCCAACAGTGAGCAGGGCAAAGACAAGACACAGAAATTTCTGCAGTGCTTCCTACTTCTCCTCATGGTCACAAGAGTAGCACAGTCACAGTTCCAGAGCAATCCCTTTCCCTCAGCTCCCATCACACCACAGCAGACCTTAATTCTATCTCACACCAGCAATGCCAGGTGTGTGAATGTGGGATAGAGCTGCACAAGCTCTTCCTTTCTGCACGTTCATCTGTGTTCTGTGCCTCCCTCGTTTGTGAAATGCATGCAGAGCAGTCCTTGGGAATTCCCAGCTCACTCTGTGGGGTATATCTGCATTCTGGATGTGATACTAAGATGAAATTTCATGGGATGCTGTGTGATCATTCCTGCTCTGTTTGAATCATAAGAGTCAGAAAGAAATACAGAGATAAACAGACATGGGGAAGGATAAAACCTACCATGGTGCTGCTGCTCCTTCCACCCCTTCTCTGCCAACCAGTCAGGCAGCAAACACAATGCCAATTGTCTCTTTATATAGTGTCACCAAGGAATAAAAATATGCCTGCTCCAAGTTTAGACAATAGATGTAAGGTTGGAAAAGTGCAGTAATTGGATCCCAATACCATCCCAAGCATCTGTTCCATGCACAGCTTTTGCTTTCACAGAAATAATGCAGCAGATAAGTAGAGGAGGCAGTTGGGATACAATTGTACAGCACTCACAGCAAGCTTGAGCTGAAGGGGTTTTCCCATGCACTGCTAAATAATGAATGCAGGGCATGCACTGGAAGATTTTAAGTGGACATGGCATCCTGAAAAAGCTGGTAGGGAAACACACTGCTTGAGAAAATGCTGGGGAAACCAGCAATAAATCCTGGCCACTTCAGTAGCCCCAGAGCCTGGTGCAGGCATTCAGAGCTCCAGCAGAACATCTGAGGCTCTGCAGAACTGCATCTATACCTGGAGGGTGGAAAAGCACCACTCTGCAGGTGGCAATAAAGTGGCTCAGATCAGGTCTCTTTTCCCTGAATCTATAAACATGCCTGAAGTCTGGGGCCATATCCCAGGATATTGCAAAGTGCTGGAGAGTCATGGGCTTCAAAGCATGAAAGAAGAGATGTGTGGTAATGAATGTGGCAGTGGGAGCAGGAGGAAACAGGAGGCAGCGTAGGAGCCACAGGGGCTGTGTCCCAGGGAATGCTCATGGACATTAATACACATTCCATCCCATTGGAATTACTGCAGTGGGCCAAAACATTAACCACTATGAAATTGCATAATTCCACTGACATGAAATCATGGTTCCTAAAGGTCTGATCTCTGTGTCTCTCAGAGTATCTATACAGGAGCATCAGAACATTAAATTCAGCAGAACAGTAGGTTTTTCAGGAGTCTGCATCAGAAATTCTTCTCTCCATCAGTCATCCCAACCTTGAGTCAGAGCAGTGCTTAATCAATTAACTGAACTTTGAGACAGATGTGCATTCAAGTTTCTGGTTGAACAAGGACCTTGTTCTTTCTCCAGGTCCAGCCCCTTGCAGTGCTGTCATCTCTGACCTTAGATCTGACTGCATGCCCTTCAGGGCAAGGACTGCTTTAGCTGTTGTGGGGCACCTCCAACACCTACAGGGATAATTAAGTAATAAATAGGCATAATACAGCTCATCTGGCTGTAGTGAAATTGCCATGGATGCACGTTGGAAGTTAGCCTGATGTTCATCATTCTGACTTAGTGACATTCTACCAATCCCCAGTGTAACAGAGCATGAAAATAAATCCCTCAGTCCCTCTGCCTGCAAGTGCCTGCTGGAGAGCAGCCCCAGGTTTGTGTCCCAGGCTGGGTCTGGAAACCTGAAAAACTCAGAGTGAGTTTTCTGAGGGAAATCCTACACAATTTCCAGGGTTTGTTTTGATAAAGATGTATCGTGTTCACTGGGTTAGATCCTGATTCATCAAAGCTGTTGAGCATCCACTTAACTTTTAAGGAGAATAGTCTCACTGAAATCCATGAAACAGCTCACAAACCTTCATGTGAGAATGTGGTTACTCATTCTGCAGGATCAGTGCCCTAATCCCAACAACAGAGACAAATGAGCAGCAGCTTTGTCCCCTGGGCCATCCATTCCATCCTGTGAATTTTGTGTCCTTTCTTGGAAGAATCCTTATCCTTTCACCCAGCCATTTCATGGTTTTCTCCTAGCAGTTCTGTTAACAGACTTTTGTATTGCTTTATTGGGAGTTTTGTTTTCTCTTATCTGGTACACCATCAATCATCATTGTTATTATCAATTTGCTCTCCTTAGTCCTGTAGCTTGATCTGCAGGCGTTTTCCAATAGTGCCTGTATTTTCTGCATTGATCTTTATCTTTCCACAGAATTTCTGCATTAAATGAATCCTTCCAAGCTGCTTTTAAATGACATGACACGTTGGGATAAAACCCACACAATGCTGTGTGTTTGTAATGCACGTGTCCTGAGAGACCAGAACCCTCTCTGCTTAGTCTGTGAAACAAATCCACAGAGGAATTAAGGGAGACATACATCTTGGCTTTAAAGGTCTGCCTGCTTCTGCAACTGCCTCCAAATTATAGAAAGGCTCCAGACTGGAGAGGGGAGGGAGAGAAGGGGGGAATAACATAAGGACTGAAAAAGAAAGGCTTGAATTTAATTGCCCTAAAAATTTCAATCATTCAATCTGGTAATTAGAGAGCTGGCTGATTCAGAAAGCAATTTCATTTGGAAAAAAAATTTTAAAAAGAGCCCAACAAGATAATTGATGCTAAGTGAATATTTTACCTGAAATATTAAATACCAAACTTAAATCTGCCTCCAGGGCCCTTTCTGCTACCCCTTTTTGATCTGTCTTTCTACTTCTTTGTGTTTTCCTCTCACATGACTCAACAGAACAGGACACTCCTTCAGAGAATCAGATTGTCACAGGGACAGGTTTATTTGAACTCTCTGCACTGTGAAGGAGACAACATAATGATTTATTAGTGAAGAAAATAATAATAGGAAGTCTCCTGAGATGCAGCCTAGCTGCAAATCTCAGTGAGATTTTCCAGTGCTGGGTCTCTGTGTCTGGCCACGAGCTCAGTCTGATGTCCTACCAAGGGGAGCAATTTTCTTTAGGAGCTGATCAAGTACAGGGTAACAGCTTTCTTTGTCAACTTAACAAGGATTAGCAGAATGTTTCATGTTTAATTCTGGACTCTCTGATGCCACGAAATGACACTTCAAGGTAGAGCTGTGCAGTCCTGCAGAGCACTGTGGGTGTTGGTGTCACAGGGGTCTGATTGCACGGGTCTCTTGGCAGGGTGGAAAGAGGAGCTGGTTTGTTGCACACTGCTCAGGAGAGGGAACTGCTCATTCTCTGATATTTAATGGCCTAATGAGCAAGGGCAGCATCCCATACACACCTTAAAGGAATGTTGTCTACCTGGAAATTAGGTAGATAATAATTTATGCTACATTTATAGACGGAGAAATGATAAAGAAAACTGCACGTGATACATTGGATTCTGCTTTCCTGTGCTGTTCTAAGTGCTCACCTGTGCAGCGTTTTACACAAAATGTTACACTTTATTCCTGTTAATAATGTTAAATTTTAATCTTAAAAGACCTTTTTAAGTGAGATTCCACATCTATTACTGCTCAGGAAGCCCACATCAAACGTATTCAGATGCCTTTGCAATTTCCATCTTTGAGACTGATCACGAGAATGTTTCTGATCTGTACAAAATTCAGGATCTAAAAAGGCAGATGACAGGTCTCAGGGACAATCCTTGTGGGGAGATGGGATGCCAGATGCAGTGCCAAATGGAATGTGACCTTTTTTTCGCAGCCAGAAAAAAATCCACGGATGGTGAATATGCTGTGTAGGAAATGTGACAAGTACTTCTGTAAGTATTGGGGCTATTGCAGGTTGTTGCAAGTTTTGTGACCAACTTCATACCACAGCATGGCTGTGCTCCTGCCCACAGAGAGTCTCCTGGCCTGCCTTTGAGTGGATGCCTTCAAAAGAACACCCATGACAGTTAGTCAGGCTTGGGGACATCCTGCCAATAGGTGGGGACAATCCCTGACCTTCAGGAGAGCTGCATCCCATCCTTCACACCAGAGGACTCCAGTTTCTGTGCAAGTCCTGGAGCTGAGCAGCCTCTGGGTCAGGAGTATAAACCAAGGCACTAAAGGGAGAACATCAGCTAATTCCAGCAAATTCCAGCAGAACCACCAAGCTAAGGTGGATTTCAAGCCCTCCAGAGAAAGTTAGCAACTTGCCTTGAACCACCCACTTTTCCTTAATCACCTTAAATTTATCAGCAGCTCCTGGTCTTTTAAGAGCCATGATGATGCCCTTTTCTTTTCTCTGTACAGTTTTCTCTCAGTAGCTGATGAAATTCTTCATACAGAGGACAGGTTACCCTGTGCTGCTCAGGAAGTCTGGTCTCAGTACTGAATTTTGGAGCCTGGCAACAAAGCAAATCTCAGGCAGGTGAGTCTTGTGTTCAGTGTAGGCAGTACAGGCAGTACCGGCACAGAAAAGAAGCTATTACAGACACCTCTGCAGAATTTTAAATAAATTAAAAAATGCAAATCCCACAGTGAATCCCCTCTCTCCATCGAGCAGAGACACAAACACAGTTTTGGAAACAGCCAGGGCTGCTGTAACTGTTAATTAAGTTTTGTGCATTTGTTGTTCAGGACAGTAAATGCAAACCCCCTTCTCTGAGCTACCCCTCCCTCTCTGAGAATTCATAGCCACTATCTAATCTGACAAAAACTGTGTACTCTTTTATACTTGGAGGTCACTTTATGTTACTTACAGTGTGTTGCATTATGTCAAAAGGCATAACACAACCTAATGAAAAGCAGACTAATATAACTCAACCTGACACCAATGACATAATATGATGTGGCTACTGAGAAATGCACTGTTGTCATTGTTTTGTGTTTTCATCTGATACCTACTTGCCATTCCAGCATGGGGCATTTGTTGCAGAATTTGGAGAAGAAGGTTACAGACTGAGCATGCCTGATTCTGCTGTGGCTCCCAAAATTTTTGCAGAGTTCACTTGGCTGGATTTGCTGGGGGTTCCTCCTGATTTACACTACCAAGAATCATGTTCTACAAAATCATCACATAAAGAGCAATTACTTTAGGAAAGCCATCAAGATGGAAAATGCAGCTCCTGGGAGCAGGGAAATGACAACCCTGTTACAGTCCCTGTAACCTTAGCTCTGCCCTCCTGGGCAGTAAAGGAGCCTGCACTGCTTTTCCTGCAGGATGTCATTTCATTTTGTAGGACTGTGTAGCAAAGCAGCTGTTCAATATTTCTCTTAACTTCTTCACCTAGTCTGTGGTCCCATATCTCATTTGCTGCACATCCAACAAATCCTTTTGTGGCTTAGGTAGTTTTCTTCTTCCTGTTTTTATTTGCTATTGTATTGTTCTAATTACCACAGTAGATGTGTATTTCAAAACCAGGGCTGAATCTGTCTTCCCAATGCACCCACAAGGTTGAAACATGCTGTTATTCCTTCCTTGTTCCACAGACAGGGAGCAGAGGCACAAAATTGCATCTATAGGTCCGATGAGAAGGCTGTCCTAGACAAGGCTACAGCACAAGGCAGCAAAATCCCAGCCTTTTTGCATTAATTCTTTATTTTTATTCCCTGGCTACTTTATCCTGCCCAGGTCCTCAGTGGAAAAAGCAGGCATGAGCCTCATTTGTGAAAGCCTTGGGCAGCAACAGGTGAAAATGGATTGTTCTGTGATGAATCCATCCAGCAGAGCCAAAACAGAAACCCTTCAGTAATCACCATAACTGAGCTGATGGATTATAATGAAACCCACTGTACTTTCCACTAGAGTTTTACAGACAAATCCATCCAAAAAACCATCTCTAGCCTCTTCTCCTCTCTAACACAGGTCACAGAGTTTTATATATCAGTTTCAAGCCCATGTCTTCTGGTTGAGCTGGAACCTATTTTTAAGCATTGCTGTTGTGATTATTATTAATATTCTGTTGATTGTGGTTGGCCAAGCCAACTGAAGCCATGGCTTCCTCAGTGACAGAATTGAGCCCCCAGTGACTCTGAGGGTGGTCAGTGGGCTCAGCCTCATATTCCAGACTCCAGCATGCCCTGCACTCCCAGCTGGTGCTGCTGCTCATTCCAGGGTAGCATCTCTGCACGGGCAGTTTGGGAGCCTTGGAAGCAGTGGGACAGATCACTGCATTATTGCTGCAGGACAGGATTTGATGAGAATGGAATTAATTTCTGCTCACAAAGCCTGTTCTTCCTGGCCAGAAACCCTGCTGAGAAGGTCAGGTTTAGCAAAGCAGAAGTCAGGAGTGGAGGGAGGTTAAAGAAAAGCTAAAGAGCTCTGGGAAACCAGGTGAGGTTTAGACATCTGCCAACATTCTGGCCAGGTATCTCCACAGAGGAATTACATTCACTTGAAACTGTCAAAGAATGAAGGAACAAGACTTGACAAATGGTTCTCCCTGTTAGAAATTTTACCTGAATATTTCTGTCTTTTATTTAGCTTTTGATGGGATCTACTATGGCATTTTTTGTTAGGATGAGATCTTATTTTCTAAATTAATCTTCTGCATTTGTAATTCTTGTCTGTACCAATACACATGCATAATTTTTGCAAATGTTTACAATATGGTATGGAGCTTCCTAAAATTTTGGGGTGCCCAATTGGATCTATTCACCTAAAATCTTACAATGTAAGGTTCTACCTTCTCTAAAAAAATTCAGCATAGCAAAATCAATTTTGCTCACAGAAAAAAATATCTAAATATTGACCCAGTGACTAAATACATGGCAGGTGCTTGTTGTTTAATTGCAGATGAGTCTCAGAGTTGGCTGGGCCACATCACACAGATTTGGAGCCAGTGGAATAGCACACAGGCAGCAGTACCACCTCAGAGTACAGCACAGATTTTAGGCCACACCATCCATAAAAGCACTAGTAAAAGAACTGCCAAACAAGGGACAATTCAAGAATTTAAATTCAGTGGAAAATGCCAGCTGAAATAGTCACTTTGGAAATTATGGATATGGTAGCTTGGCATTGCTCTGCAGATGTTGAATGTAGAACATGGTAATATCCCTCCAGCACAGTAACTGTAAATCCAGGAGCCACAAAGGCATTTAACAACTTTTTGTAAATGTCACAAGTTCCTAATTCAATCCTTTGGCACTTCTCTAAAAAATCATTCTGGGGGAATAATCACATGGCATAGTAACAAACTCCCCTGTTTGTGCTAGTGAAACAACCCAAACCCCAAAACCTGGCCTAAAATTGTGAAAAGGAGCACAGCACATAAGAAAGGTGCCATATTCTGACCTCACAAACAACAGCATAAACCCATTGTCACCTCTTAGAAAAACTGGGATTATTTGGGACTGACCATCATGAGGCTGAGGACAGAATCTGGACACTTTGCAGCATTCACAGAGTCATGGGAGGCTTTGGGTTGGAAGGGAGCTTTGAAGATCAGCTTGTCCATAGTGCTGGAAGTTGTGCTTCCACTGCAGTGCAGGAGCTGCAGGTGAAATGTGCAGGAGGGAGGATTGTCCTGGCAGTGGAGGCTCAGCTGTCACAGTGGGTGACAGCACATCCTGCCAGTAAAGGACCTCTGGGTGGGACCCTGACAGTGACCAGCTCTGAGAAGAGCCAAGAACCTCCTGTAAAATCTTTAGAAAACAGACAGACACATTCACAACAATGCTTCAGCACCTTCAGCCCTCACACTGACTCACTGGGGACTCACTCACTGCCTGAGTGCTTTGGTGGCTGTGGGTAGAACCTACAGACCCGACACCCTGAGCCATGCCTGGCTGTCTTTGCTCCTGCCTTTGTCAGTCTGTGGTAATCCTTACTCTGAGCTGAGACTAATCAGGTGCTTTTAACTCAGGGCCCCCCAAGCTATCCTCGTTCTGTTGCATGGATTACCCTGTTGTGGCATGTCCTGACCTGCTGCTCGACTCACTTCTCCTGCTAACCCATTTTATATTCCTGGCACTTCAAAACACAGACATTAGTTATGTATGCATGCAAGCCAACCCCAATGTACTCAGAAATGCAACACAAAATCCCCTGGTAGTTTGAAAATACACACTACAGTCACTCAAACAGGAGGAAATGCAAATGCCACACTCAGACACATTGGCATATTCCCATTTAGTCCATACAAGTATCCCAAAAGCAGGACTCCACACCCCAAAAGTCATGTTTTAGAGAACACAAAGTTTGAAAAATATCAATAAATTGTAATAATTGCTTCTCAGGTGGGCTGAATTACTCCTGGAGGAATTAGTCTTCCTCCCTTGTCTGTGAAGCAAATACCTTTAACTTGAGCTTTTTGGTTCAAAAGCAATCTGAGCCATGAATCCGACATCCTGGCCATACAGAGACTCCCCAGATCCCAAAGCCTAAAGCCCAGAACATGAGAACAGACAAAACTGAAATGATCTGGGTGCACAGAGGGTTGTTGACCTTTTGTAAGAAACAAACTTGACCCACATCGTGCCTTTCAGTAGAAGTCAAGACCAAGGCTTCTAGAAGCCAAAATCTCTCCTGAAAGGAGAAGCAGCAAACAGGTCCAGGTACATCCTTCATGAGTGAGTTGCAGGTTGTGGTGACACTGCTCCACAAACCATCTGTTGTTCCCCTCAGCAGGGATGGAAGCTGCTCCTTGCTGAGGAAAGCAAGTGCAGGAGAGAAGAGCTGTTGGCTCCTCTCTTCCACCAGAGCCCAGGCAGCTGCAGGGTCAGTCCCTGCAAAAAAGGGACACTGAGCACACACTCTGTCCTCCAAATAATTTGGGAAAGGCACTTCCATGGTACTGCTCAGCACAGCTGGGGGTGGACATCATGCACCTCCTCACTGGAAAAGTCCAGAGCAGTGCACTGAGGAGAATCTCCTTTGGGAAAGGAAAAATATTTGGAATCTGAACTGGGAGATGCTTACATAATAACTGTGGCTTCCAGCCTAACTTCCAGCAACAGCTGGAATACAGGTAATAGCAATGGCTGCAGAGGCAGGGCCACCAGAGATTCCCAGAGGGAGCCAAAAACTTAACAGGCTCCTCAGAAGACAGAATTAACAAATAGCCACCTTTTTCAAGTCTTTACTTTCCTTATGGTGAGTGAGTAATTCTCCCTCATCAATGACAGGCACTGAACTCATTCTGTAGTGAAAGGAAAAATGCAAAGTAACCCGGGACATTCTCTGTGTTCACTTTCAGAAGTAAGGATGCCATTCAGAACTCACTGATCACATGGATGTATCAGTTATTGAGAGCACAAGAGCAAACAAAGTCCCCCAGGCAAGTCTGCTGTGAACTCCTAACCTAAGGTTCTTAAATATGCCAGGCAGAAGGAAATCCAATTTTCATTAACCTCATTAATCCAGACACTCTTTTGCCTGCTGACTGCCCACTTCAGTGAGGCAGGTAAATGTACAGTCTGTTTAAAACCTGGTTTTATCTCTTGTTTCATGTGTTTATATGTGACCAAGCCCTCTTCACTCATTCAGCCACTGTAGCTGTGCACTTGTGCAGAAACCCACGTGGATAAATGTGGGTTACTGATGAGAGAGAGGACATTTGCATTTTGGTGTTTGTCAGTGTGACATGCAAGGAGTTTCTGTGCAAGGAGGCATCAGTTGCGTGTCATCCTGCTTTTGATGTTTATAATTTTATTTTTATATAAGGAAACAGACAAATATTCAAGGCTAATAGAGGTGCAAAGAGCTACTTTTAGCAAATCCAGTCATCACTCCACGCTTGTCCTGGACAGTTTGC
The DNA here is from genome assembly GCA_013397155.1 of Irena cyanogastra. NCBI lineage: Eukaryota > Metazoa > Chordata > Aves > Passeriformes > Irenidae > Irena > Irena cyanogastra. Next base: position 373,927 of record VWZV01002812.1, on the reverse strand, counting down.
CTGCTTCTTACCAGCAAGCTGACAGATCATGGGAGAAAGGACAAACCCTGGGTACATTACTCCTACATTACCTTACTCCAGTCTTTAGGTCAAGGAATGTGTTATGTATCCTGAGATTTCAGTAGGAGGTCTTGGATACTCAGGGATTTTTTAATCAACTCACTTATCTACTTGACAGAATGCACGATTTTAGTTCCTTGTGTATAAGATAGGATGTCGAGGTGTCCTGCAACGTTAAGTGGTTAAAAAAAATACACCCCAGAGCTCTTCAAGTAGCTCTTTCTCCTTGTAAACCATGCTTGACTTCCTGATTTGTTTGAGGAAAAAGCCACTGAGTGTGTAGACGTCTTTTATCCCTCTTAGCCACAATTCCTTTGAGAAATCCAACAGCGAAGGTGGATACAATTATTGTAAATAATGTTGGATAGAACCCAGAGCAGATGAAGGTGGGAGGATACAGCTCAACAAGAATAGAAGTGGTTTCTAATGAGAGAGGGAATATTTCACTCTCAGCATGGCTGTTATTATGTCCTACACATTAATTCAGCCGAGAAGTCTTGAAGTAGCAGAATGAGTTTGTATTCACTGAAGTGGCAGGCAGTGGCATGGCTGCCTTCCTTCCTACTATTACAATTAATACTTGTCTGATTTCTCAGAGAAGAATATATGAGAGTTAAACCCTGTGAGGCATGAGGCACCTCACAAGGTCTCAAAACTGGCAATATTGCAGCCTAGTCCATTCACAGCAGTACATGTTTCACTTTCAGTTTTATTTTGATTATTTTCTGTATTTTTCCTAGAAATGTGGGACATGATTCACCTTCTTGAAAAATAAGCCCTAATAATTCTATCAGAAGTGTGAATTCTTCTGCCCAGGAATGCCCATGGTTGGATAGTTTCCTAGACCTTCCCCTGCAGTTCTTGTGGAAATGTCCACTTTGCCCTGAACTGTCCTTTTTACAAGTGAGCAGCCAGCACGTGAGCTGGTGTAATGGCTTACCTCAAAATCCAGAGGTTTTTTCCCATCTCTGTTTAAATCCCTGTACCCTCACTGTGCTTTGATTTTCTGGACATTCCTGACTTCTGCACAGGTGGAGGTCACCAGTCCTTCCAACCAAAATGTGAATAAATTCCTTTTCTCCTTTCCCTGCCACTGTTCAGGAGCTGCAGGGCAGCTCTTTATGAGGATCTCTTTTCACACTGCTTCCCAGAGCTAGAACTGACAGAAAAGAGGACAGGAAGTGTGAGGGGATTATTTTCAGGCTGACAGAGGTACCCATGAGTAACATCTTTGGTGGTGCCATTCTAAACCCTTCATCTCCATATAAGAACTTTGCATTCCCAAACCTGCTAAAATCCTGAAAGTTTGAAGTGGAATCCTGCTACGGTTATTTTAAGTCAAACACAGCCTGAGTGTTTGGTTCCCTAAAGGATCTAACTATAAATCATATATCCCTGTGACATCTCTCATATCACAGAAGAAGAAAAATGCCCCACATCCTTTTTCTGTGTATTTTTCTTGTCACTTGCCTTGCACTCACATCTGCCTCCCCCTATGCCAGGAGCTTTTTCTTTGTTCTATAGTGGTGCAGCACTCAATACAACAGACCTCAGGTCCACAACCTCATTTCTGGGGTGCTATTGCAAGTTTGATAGAGAGAGAACTGCAGCCAGCAGTGAAAGCTACTTTTCACAGAATTCACAGAATCACAGAATCACAAGGCTGGAAGAGACCTTCAAGATCATTGAGTCCAGCCCAGCCCCAACACCTCAACTAAACCCTGTTACCCAGTGCCACATCCAGGCTTTTTAAAACACATCCAGGGATGGTGACTCCACCACCCCCCTGGGCAGCCATTCCAGAACTTTATCACGCTTTCTATAAAAAACTTTTTCCTAATATCCAAACTGTATTTCCCTTGACACAGCTTGAGGCTGTGTCCTCTGGTTCTGTCAGTGCTGCCTGAAGAAAGAGACCAACTCCAGCTGGCCACAGCCACCTTTCAGGGAGCTGTGGAGAGTGATAAGGTCACCTCTGAGTCTCCTTTTCTCCAGGCTGAGCACCCCCAGCTCCCTCAGTGGTTCCTCACGGGGTTTGTGTTCCCAGCCCCTCTCCAGCCTCGTTGCCTCCTCTGGATGCGCTCGAGCGTCTCCACGTCCTCCCCAAACTGAGGGGCCAGAAGTGGACACAGCACTCGAGGTGTGGCCTCACCAGTGCTGAGTACAGAGGAAGAATGACCTCTCTGTAGGACACCACAGTCCTGGAAAGGAACAAATCCAGGCAAGGCTGTGGTAGCTCAGCAGCTCTCAGCATCCCGGAGGATTTATCCTGCAGCGTGCTTGCTCGTGAGGAAGGCAGTGTGTGACTGGAAACCACAGCTCCCAGCCACTTCTCCCTGGGTGTTGAGTGAGAGCCTGAGCTCTTGCAGACCGGCCCTTACCTTTCCCAAGTGGGAATAAAAACAAAACACGGAGCTGAATTTATTTCTAGCCAGCGGAAATTTCATATCGAGGGTTACAGGCGTCCTGTGCCTCTTAAAAGCAAGTAATAAAATGCTGCTCTCAATTACAAATTGTATTTACATTTTAAACCCCCATACGGTTTGGGGGGGGGCTGTGGAGGGAGGTTTCAAATGCATTAGCAGCAGTGCTGTGCCATGATTAGTTACAATTTTTTGATCTTTGTAATGAACAATTAATGCCTCCACCTTTTTTTTTTCCCTCTCTCTTGCAAACTTAGCCTGTGGCTATGCCAGGTATAGTCAGTAAACAAGACACAACTCCTGCCTCATGTTATGAACCAAAACAAGCAAATGCATGGAGATGACCATCTCTAAAAGGCCTCCTGCAACAGGATTCACAGGCTGAGTATAAATTCGATAAAAATTGATTTTTCTTATGTATCTTCCTGGGCTAAACTTTTCAAAGTGTAGGGACATTTACCCGGAAAATGCAAAGCGCATGCAAATGTGCACAGCTCCATCCTCCTGTGCTAGGAAAGTAAAATCCCTTCTCCCTGCCCTCAAGCACTGCTGAAGACAAAGCACTCCTTGTGTTACATGGTCACAACAGGGCCTGCTAAAGGGTTTTACCCCAACGTTCTTGTAAGTTCCCTTTAAGTACCAAAAAGCCACAATTAGGTCTCCTTGGAGCCTTCACCAAGTTGAAAAACCCCAATTCCATCAGCCTTTCCTCATAGGAGAAGTTTTTCAGCCCTCGGAGCAATTTTGTGGCTGGCCTCCTCCAGCAGGTCCTGCCCTGTGCTGGGAGCTGGAACTGGATGCAGTGCTCCAGGTGGGAATCCCAGCAGGGCACAGGAGAGAGACAGCATCCCCCCCAGAGCTGGATGCAGTGCTCCAGGTGGGAATCCCAGCAGAATCCCCCCTTGCCTGCTGCCCATGCTGGAGGATGAGCCCAGCATTCAGGGCTGCTCCTGATCCCTTCATTCCCAGCTTGGGTTGATCCCAGGGACTGCCTTGCAGAGCTGGGAGCAGAGCTGGGAACAGAACTGGAAACAGAACTGGGAGCAGAGCTGGGAACAAAGCTGGGAAGAGAACTGGGAGCAGAACTGGGAGCAGAACTGTGCCAGTTTACCACAGCAAAGCTGCTTTGCTTTTATTTACAAATAATACATTTATGACACAAAGGCTATAAACGCTATTTCATTACTTTTACTGCTTATTTAGATATTTCCCTAGGGGGCTAATGCAGCATTACTGTTGTGTTGCTATTTCAGCTTCTGTTTTTACAGAAGTTTAGTTTGCAGCTAAACCATTCGGCCCATCTAGGGCTAGGCTGAGCTCAGAGCTCAGCTTTGGACAAGGAGCACATTTGGTGTAATTAGATTTGTGGGTTTAGGTGTTTGGGGTTTATTTTTTTTTTCTGTATAACTCTGTAATAAAAAGAAATTGCTGTAATTTATAGCCCAGCATTTGGCAAGTGGCTTGTCTGGTCCAGGCTTATTTTTTTATGGCTGAAATTTTAAATTTAGGTGAGAATTTCAAAGAAGCTTAGTACCCACAATTAAGGCAGATGTTTAGTGCTGCCAGGCTCAAGCATTCAAAAATCATGAATCAGGCATGAAAATACCAGAATTAACTCAAAATAAGAAGACATGGACAGAAACTGACACCCATACACCCACATAGATATGCAAGTACCTCTGAATAAGGCTAGTATTTAGTTTTGTATCAAATTCACTTCTAATGAAAATTTATGTTTTCATATAGGATGTAATATTTGTGGCATTGAAAAAAACTTATAAGCAAAAATATTTTGATGTTGGATTAAGTATACTTAAGGCAATAAAATAAAAAAATATTTTTATTTTGCTGACTAAGCAGCATTTTTATTGAGAACCTGGGACTAAATTATTCTCCATGCCACAATATTGCATCAATTTGGCTCAAAACTTTGGGTTTCTTTTTTAGCATTCCAGTGTTTGTTTTCCGTATGCATTTTTTCCCAAGCTTTTCTCTACAATAACGAAAGCTCAAAAATTCCTGTTTTGAGTTTCACACAAGCTAAGATTCTCTAATCATCCAGCTTTGGGAACTCCACACCTAAGGAGAACACTAAGCAAGATAAGAATCACAAAAATATCAGGAAAAACATGAACAAGGTGCATTGCTTTTCTTTATCAAGAAAGCTGAAACTTTGCTTTCTTTGCAAGAGTTCAATCCCTAGAATAACAAATACCTGCCCATAAAGAGAACTTCTAAGCCTTTCTGGAAAATACAATTGCTCTTTTAGGTGCCTTTGTGGAACAAATACTCATCAGATGGTACAGACAGATGCCAACAGAAAGAGAACTGTAGTTAAAACATGTTCTGTGAGTGCACCCACATTGCACTGCACATATATGAGTGCTTATAGAACATTCACTGCACTCTGGGAATGGAATGGCAAATGTTTAGGTACTGTGAAAGAAGGGAATGCAACACTGACCCAGCTTCTTCCAGAGGTATCCCGGAGCAATGGAAGTGTGCTGCTGACTTCCACTGAGCTGGGGTCCAGTCCTCAGAGTGAAAAGGTGAAAAAGGCTCTGCAGGACTCTGAGAGCATGTCCTGCATCCAGGACTCTGAGAGCAAGTCCTGCATCCAGGACTCTGAGAGCAAGTCCTGCTTCAGGACTCTGAGAGCAAGTCCTGCATCCAGAACTCTGAGAGCAAGTCCTGCATCCAGGACTCTGAGAGCAAGTCCTGCTCCAGGACTCTGAGAGCAAGTCCTGCTTCAGGACTCTGAGAGCAAGTCCTGCATTCAGAACTTTGAGAGTATGTCCTGTATCCAGGTCTTTAGAAGGAAGTCCTGTATCCAGGACTCTTAGAGTGTGTCCTGCATCCAGGACTTTGAGAGCATGTCCTGCTCCAGGACTCTGAAAGCAGGTCCTCCATCCAGAACTCTGAGAGCATGTCCTGCTCCAGAACTTTGAGAGCATGTCCTGCGTGCAGGCAGAGTGGGAAGAGTACTGGTTGTATCCTACCACCCCAGTGCACAACACCAGGGACTGAGGCTGCTTTCCTAAAGCAGAAGCCCACTTGCCTGTGTTATTGTAAGGCACAGAAGTGAAGCCTTGGTGCTGAAATCCCGAGCAGCAATGGCACATTAACACCATGCTGCTGGAATACATCAGGGCAATTGTGCTCTCGTGCTGTGTTACTGACTGCAGGGCACTGCAGTAACAACACTCCAGTAACCCAGTCCCCCTGCTGAGGTGAAAGAAACATCTTAATGGGAGACCCTGACATTTCTGCAAGGCCCATCTACATTCCTGCAAATCAACACAGCCATTGCCCTCGCATGAGGTCACAGGGAGCCCTGTAAAAACATTCAATCACAAAAAAGTCCAAACCCCGAGTCAAAACATAACTCACAGGAGTAGTGAAACCATACTGGGCTCCCAGCTAACTGAACTGACTGGGGAAACAATTGGGGTGGTGAAAGAAGGGCATTTCAGAGCTCTTCAAGAAAAGCTTTAACAGCGTTCTATATCATGAGTCAAAAACTAAAAAGCCTACAGTGGTCACAGAGCAATTCACTTGGAAGAATTAATGCAAAATGTCATTTGTTCTGGCTACTGGATCTGAAGCTACCAGGGTGTATAACTGTTTATTCAGGTTTTAAAGCAACACTGATCCTCCAGCCAGGCCTGGGAACATTTCAGCAGGCCCTGCAACAGAAAGAATTACCTATACAAAAGGGCTGTACAAGATAAACTGAAATAGTTTTTTAAAAAGCATGAGCCTGTCATAGAGATTCTCTTTCCAGTTCCAGTGACAACCTGCTGTTCATATTTATTTTGGGTAAGTACAGCATCAGCTGGAGATTAAACCTTGTCCCACCATGGCTCTGACACTATGAGTCCTTCTTTTGTCTCAGTCAAAGCTCAGTCAGTGTAAGGGGGCTACAATGGAAAGTTTGTGCAAAGTGAACCAGAACATGACTACACAGCAGTGACCATGTAGAAACCAAACTGAGAACTAAACACACAAAGGCCTTGTCCCCTGCCAAAGCTGGGACAGTGGGGATCAACACGTACTCACCAGTCCTGCTGGAACTCACATTCAAACAGCCCCTGAAAGCACCAGAGAAGGTGTTCTGTGAGCTGGCCTTTAAAGCACAAAAGCGTTTCCGTGGGCAAGGTCCTGCTTTCCTCTGCAACAGAAGAAATTTTATTCAGAACTTCCCTTGGAGGTTTTGGGTTCATTTTGATTTTAAATTCCTTTCATCCTGAAATCTTGGGGCTTGATTCTTGCATCTTGAGAAGTCCTTCATGTCTGTGCAGAGTGGCAGTAAGAAGCTTCCTACTGAGAGTGTCAGGGAAACCACACTCACCTTTCCATGGGCACAGTGTGCCTGTCCCAGTGCCTGCCTGTTCCTGCCCAGTGTCCCAGGGCAGATCCACCTCCAGCAGCAATGCAGGCACCACGGGGACATGGGTGGCCAGTGTGCTGGCACCTGTCCTGTTCTGCCAGCCCTGCCACAGGGGATGTGTCCTCTTGCAGACAGGTAGGACAGACCACACGGAATGTTAATTTCTTGCCCAACCTCATTAAGGGCCAGCACAGTTCATCTATAGAATGAAGCAACATGATTCAAGCTGTTTTAGCAAGGCAGTGACCAACACTGACAGTGGAATCTCTGTCTTCATCCCAGAGACCAAGCTCTTGCTGCTGATTAATATTTTGCATCTTTTTTATTCATTAGTATTTTTGCTAAGGTGCTCTGCCAGAGGTAGACATCCACTTCTTGCAAACTCAAGGCAATCTCTTTCAAGCAAATCTGTGATGCTGGCAACAATCTTTGTGTTTTTAAGTGGGATTTCGTGGGAAATTTGGGATTTCCCTAAAAAGCTGCAGACTATTTACAATGTTTGTTGTTTATTTGGTTTGCTGATGGTGGTTTTGGTGAAAAAAAATTGAGTGAAACTTGATTAATCAAAACAATCCTGTTTCTGAAAGAAGACTTTGGATGTTTTCAGATTTCCAGACTAACTCAGAAAGAGACCAAATTTTGTGTCAAAACATGTAAAAATATGACTGTTCAGATTTAAATGTCAAAAATAAATATTATGTCAGTTTGTGAAGAACTGAGCACAAAGCAGCAGCAAAATGTGAAAATCTTATCATGAAACACATAAATATTACTTCTTACCCAGCTACACAGATGCTACTACACAGCAACAGATCCCATGAATCTGTATGTGAGAATGCCATCAGCAGGAGACTTGATCTTTAAATATTAGACATACCTAAAATGCCAGAGTAAAAGTATAAAGGGCAAACAGATTTAGTAAATCATGCTGATTCCAGCTGTCCCTGAAAAGGTTGTAACGTCACCTGCAAAGTATCCAGAGGAGTAATTATTTCTTTTTTAAGTGAACACACAAAACTTTGAGCAGCCCATTGCTGTTTGTTTCTGTTGGGAGCTGGTTCGAGCTGTGATTCCCATCCCGTGCCCAGCAATGAGGTTAAATTGGTTTGGATGATATCAGCTATATGTAATTAAACCAGCAGCCCATGGCTGGGCCTTTCTGTGCCCATGTTAGGTGTTAAATTAAGGTCTGATTAAGAGTGTGCTGCTGCAGTGAAGGTCAAGGACTAAAGATCACAAGCTTTGTTTCATCTAATAACAATAAAGACTGTCTGGCTGCCAAATACCACAACAGCCCTTGTTCTGCTATCAGACTGCTGTCCAGCTAGAGGGATCTGATTTCACTGGTATCCCTTTTTAAACCCCACTTCTAAGAGGGTTTGTAGCTATTTCATCTGTATTAAGCAGCACTGTGTTACCCGAGGCTATACAGTGCATTCTATATGATCAAAGCAGAAATGCAGCGGCTTCTGACGAAGAGTTATTGTGGCTGAGGGGAACAAAATATCAAGGAAAGAGGAAAAAAAGATACAGAGCTACAAAATACCAGGTCATGCCACCAAAGTAAACACCCACAGGTAAGTTCGAACAGGAGACCACACAATGGTGGGAACTGTGCACATGTGTTTGCTTGGAACAAATCACAGGCTCGTCCCACCAGCAGCCAGCAGGAGAGATGTGTCAGACAGGACAGACAGGAGATAAAAGCAGAGTGGTGAAGAGAAAAGCCAGCAACTTATTTGTAGGATAAAGACAAGAATTGGTGCACAAGGGCTTCTCCCTGCACAAGTGTTTTCCACAAAGACAGGTCAGGAGGCATTAGCAGAGCAGTTATCTGTTAGGAAAGAACAAAATTATTAACAGCCCAGCAAAGTCTGCTCCCAGAAGATGTATGTCCTTCTGCAGTGAGTACAGGGTGCTGGGACTTGTTAGTTTCCTGAAAAGGAGGGTGGAGCAGAGTAAGAAACCATATGGCCCCAAAATAATCTCTCACAGACACATCCTATTCCATACTTGGGGTCCAATTTCAGAGCAGATACTGATTCATTTTTCAAGAGTCATCTGAAGTGTCTTTCATTTGCTCCCAGTACTTCATAGACTATTAATAGAGCAGTGTCATACCTGGAAGGACAGTTTTGCTGCACACAGAAAACTTCTTGCAGGGACACACAAACACAGTAAAGCCAGAGTTCGGTCAGCTTTTTGTGAATTGTTTTATGTAAGTGATCAAAAAAAGTTCCTTGAGTAGCCTTGATGCTTTTGCATTTCAGAATTGAAGCTCTGAGTGAATACCAAAAGATTCAATCAGTGATCCAGCTCAGCATGGATTAGCTTCCAACTCCTTGCTGCTGCTGCTGACCTACAGATCCTGCAGAGCAGACTTAGCTTTGGGAGCTCCCAGACTTCTTGGAATCTGAGTTGCACCAGAAATACACCACAGAATAGCCAGGTGTGAAAAATTACTTCTCCAGAACAAAAGAAATATGTTCACCACTGAGAGCCAGTGCCTACACTGGAAAGCAGAACTTTACTGAATTAGGAAATTCCTGTACACCTCATTTCTCACCTATTTGTGAAAATACAATTAATAATGTGCTAGTCCCACTTGAGTCTAATTTTCTAATGATAATGAGAAACTGTTTCTGTCACCACTTAAATTTCAGAACGTCAAACCTAAAAATATTCCAATCAAAGTCAAAGGTTAGGTTTGGTTTGGTTTACCTTCTGGTCATTCTTATTCCTGAATTTTGCAAGCCAAGATTGTACAGAGAACCACAGTTTTACTGCCATGTTAGAGGTGGTGGTGAAAGCTTCTAAACACAAAGGTTTAACACTGAAGATATATGTCCATATCATCTGGGTGACAGAGCTGAGAAGTCCTGATTAACTGCTGCAAGTCGAGGGAAGCTGCTTTTGGAAGTGACTGTTCCTTTTGACAATCACAGGTACATTTCAGAGATTTAAGTTTAAGCACTTCAGCCCAGATCCAAATAACAGCAAAGCTCAGCACAGGTAGCAAGTCAGAACAGCACAGCTCAGCCCCTTGCTGGAGTAGCATGACAGCATCATGTCCTTAGATCTGTGACTTCCCAGGGTGAGTTCCAGGGCCTCTGTCACCAGCAAGTGGCCGGGGGGTGGCTCTCACCACGAGCAAGGAGTGAACTCAGGCTCCTGCTCTGCCTCTGGAGCTATTGAGAGAAGGATTGCTTTTGAAAACTTTCCAGTCTTATCCTGGGGAGCTGCATGACGTTATCTCAGTATCTGCACCAGTCCCTGAGCTACACTTAAGCTCCTATAAGAGGGATTGTTGTACATGTTATGGTAATGTCATTTATTTATTTTACGCAACTGGAAAATTTAAGGGCAACCACTTCACTCCTGTGCTGTGTAGATTAGAGTGTTCACAGTAACACCTGCTTACTGAACAGACAGCAAAAAAACCCTTATATTACTTCTTTATTGCAATTTATTATTATAGCTTGAATGGTTCCTAGTGACTTCCTAAGATTAATGTTAATGTTCTAATTGGAGTCTCCCCTCTGGAGTTTTATTGTGGATTTTGAACATTCATTTCATTTAACATACACATGGGACCAAGTCTGGTGGTTCCAAAAATATTTGTAGTTGGAAATCATAGTGATTTTGTGTTAGGCTTGGTGCCAAAGAAATCACAAATCAGAAGTCTGTTATAGAGTAGTTCTAATTTCTTGGCATCAAAATTCCTCTATGTATGTGCATAGTGTGGTGTTTTCCTGGGCTGTATGGCACTAACAATTAATTGAGAAATGCACTGCTTATCTATTTTTCAGGGTTTCTGGTGGAACTAGAGAGCTTGTCTAGCCAGCTGGGGATTCACAGGGATTTTATGGACTTCCTGTGTGAGCCAGAGCCTGCCCATTGGATATGCATCACTCTCTATCACAGCTGGTGTTTTGAACCAAAAGTGTGGAGTAGAAATTTCATCCCTGATTTTTTTTGGCTGGATTGATTGTTTAGTCTAGGAACTCTCAAGGAGACTTTCTAGGTGCTGGAATTCCTCTTATTCTTCAGTCAGCAGCTGATGCTATATGGTGAACATCAGAGTCTAGATTCACATCTTAGTGAGCAAAGATTTATGTTCCTCCTAACGCTCCTTGACGTTAATGAGTATTACAGACATGTATCCCCATGGATTAAGCTGAGAACATACCCCAGAGTGTGTGTGGAGTTTGTCATTAGGATATCAGACTATTAAAACCAACAGAGAAATTCCAAGGGTAAGAAAGCAATTGGATCTCTTCCCTCCTCTCTGCTGGAGCACATGTAAGAGATACACTTTAAATCTTCTCGTGTTTCCAGCCCTCTCACGCCGACTCCTGCACTCGTTTTTGGCTGTTAATGACTTCAAAGAAGAATTGATTGCCACTTTTAAGGCACTTCCCATAAGAACATTATGGGGAATATGTTGCTGGAAGAGAATATTTCTGTAGCTTTATAGTGGTGGAGGAATGAAGGAATTTCCACGTGGCTGGGGGAGGCAAGGGAGGATTTTTCCTGAACTGGCTGTTTCAGGGATGGAATCAATACACTGGGATGACCCTGCACACTCCATTATCTGGAGATTGTGACTCCTTGATGAAGGGCTATGGATCCTGGGATGTGGCAGCTGAGAGCAGAGCATCAGCCAAAGGGACAGGCTCTGCTGCAGCACAGAGGGCTGGTTCCTGCAGATCCACGTGCAGGTCCTTGCTGTCCCCTGCCCAATGCTCCAGGTTTTGAGGGTATTTTGAGAGGCACACAGCTAGCTCTATGATCTGGACATCCTGGGGACAATTCAACTGCAACTCAGATAAATCAGACACAAAAAATAGACTCCAGGATGTAAATTCAGTCTCCCCCAAAGCCACTTGTAACAGTGACCTGAGGGAGAGAGTCGGTGCAGAATTACCACATCCCATGATCTTACCTACAACAAACAGCTTTGGAGCCAGGATTCTTGAAGTTTCTTCCCAATATCCCAGCCATAGGGCAGACACAATTACTGTGTGTCTGGTTGATAGGAATTTTCTGGGCTGACTCTTGTCACACATGAGGTTTATTAGCCCTGTGTAATTCTGCCTATACAGCACAGTGAAAGATGAAAATAAAAGCTTCATGTTTTCCCTCAGAGCCACTTGAGACCTTTTGGAGAAAATTTTCATAGGAGAATTCTAATTTAGCTAATTTGAAAGCACTGGCTCCTGGATCAGTTGCTCCCCTGGAAACACACACACCCATTGCTCTCTCAGTAAAAGGAAGAAGAAAACAATACTAACAGAGATTTCTAAAATACTTTGAGATCTCTGAATATAAAGGGCTGTCTGTAAAGTGTTTAGAAAACTTCAAAAAAAAAGGTGCTACATAAATGCATAGTTATTGCAGTGCTGACATTCTTGTGGCAGCTCTGAATGCAGAATCAAAAGCAGAGGGGGCAGAATGTAAGTCAGAATAAGAAACTGTCAGCCTTTAGCCTCTATCTTAAACTACTTTGAAATGTTGCAGACATTCAGAGAATCTAGTTTGCCAATATTGCATGTCCTACAGTAATTACAGCAATCTGGAATATAAATTTTCCTTCCCCCTTCTGAGAGAAGGCAAAGCTCTTAGAGATACACACAAATGGAGCTCTAATCCCACAAACTTTAATGCCTGTACCTAATGTCAGGCAGCAATTGTCCCACTGATTTCAGTGGCTCTGCTCAGATGCATGTGTGGAAACGTTTGTGTGATTAGAAGTTAATCATAATAAATGTCAGTTCATAAGAGATCCCTGTGTAAACAATCTATTTCTGCATGCAAGTGATGATTTTATTGCTGTTCTGTAATTCTGTGTAGAGGCTTTGTGAAGAAGTCTTATATTTTCTAAAGCACTAGAATGTTTCTGATAGTGTTTTTCATTGCTAGCTCTTTGGGGGCTAATTAAAAGAAATATCTGTTAAATTTATTCATTGCTTGGTTCCTTGAAAGCAAGAGGCACCTGGCGTAAACATTAAAAAGAAAATCAGGCAGCAGCCAGACCTCATCATATATTAGATGCATTAGGACACTTTATTTATAAATATGAAATTGGTTTTAATGACTTCAAAAGGAGGAAATGCCAGGAAGAGCATAATATGAGCAAGCTCAGTAAAGCTGTCATGAAGATGCCTAAACCCACAAAAAAAATCTAGAAATTGTACTTACTCCCCCTTCTCCTCTCAAATAGGAAGTGGCAATTCCAGCTGCAACTGGCAAAAATGTACATGAAGAACTGCAGCACTAACCAAGAGAAGCAGCAGATGAGATGCAGCACCCAAGAGTCTGTCTGCAGGGGAAGTGCCATCAGTGGGAGGTCAGAAATAGCTCATTTCTACTGAGCTGGCTGATTCAGTGAAACAAACCCTGAATTTTGGCCCCTATGATTTAAGGCAAAATCGTTAAGGATGTGAAATCCATCCTTCTGTTGAGACAACGTTTAAAGAGGCACTTACATTGAGCACATGCTTTACATTCATTTGACTTTAGTTTCAAACAGGCTCAGCACTGATTCATCCTGTTCCCACTACAGGCTTCAATAAATCAGTAATGAACAGTGACTCAATACCTTATAATCCAGCATGCATTCAGCACTGTCCCACAGAAAGATGCAATAAATTAATGATCAATAGACTGTGCAAGTGAGGAATATCAGCAAAAAGTTCTCCTTAGTGAAGAAAAAAAAATCTACTCTAAAGGTAGATTTCACCTTAGGATATGTTATTGCAACAACATGCTGATTTGAGAAAGGTATTTCACAGGAATAAATCTGATGTTAGTGAGATCAATGACCAGTTTTAGTGGGAAGAACCACAACATCTTTTCTCATTTAAAGAGCTGAAGTTTTGAGCCAAGTGTAATACATAGGAAAGTGTCCAAAGAGGTAGAAAGATTTGTGGTACAGCACTCTCATCCACTACTATTTGGGCACTTAGAAAAAGTGCTAAGCAAAAGGAAAATTTGACCTAAAATGATGAAAGAGCAAACTGATTCTGATAAAACAAGAATGAGGATTTCATTCCAAGTTAACTTGTTATGTGAAAATCTAAGACAAGCCACAGATTGTAATCAGGTCTCCAATGGACCTGATTGCTCCTACACCTCTTCTAAGTGACACTTGAAACAATTGGCCATGAACAGGAAGTAATTGCTTTAATCCTGGTTGGAATAAAAACCTTTCAGTAGCTGTTCTCCTCATTCCACGTAGTGGAGAACAGTTCCTGGATTAGCAGTGTAGGAAGGCAGGTACAAGCTGTCCCACCCATTTTTGCAGTTTTAGCACTGCACAGACTGATCCTGTGGGCAGGGAATGTGACTGCATGGCCAGAGTGGAGGAGAGAAATTAAGAATCTGTAGTCTAAGAATGTTTTCTGACCTGCTAGAATTCCATAAGTGTGATCTTTTCAAAGAGTGATTTCCCAGTTTTAAAGAAGCAGAGTTTGTTGACTTCTTTAATCACACCAGAGGTGCCTTGTTTCTAGGGCAGGGACTTTTCCGCATGCCCTTGGTAAAGGAAACAAATAGACACTGGTTTTCCTTCTTGCCCTAACCTTTGGAAGTTGTCATCTCTGCCAGTTCTGCACTTTCTGGCCCTGGAGAGACCAGTTCAATCCTGAGTGAGGGCACTGAGCCACCTCTGGAATCACCATCACACCTCCTGCAGGTGTTTTCCTTGGAGGTCACTCCATCCAACAACTTACCAGCTCTGACCCTGTGTAAGGTAGGAGGTCCAAGCAGCAGGATTATGCAGAGCTCCAAAATCAAATATGAAACCCACAGAGCCTCAGAGGAGCCCGAGCAGGAGGAGCTGCAGGCAGAGGCCATGGCCCAGAGCAGAACTGCTGCCACAGGGCAGCAGAGCAGTGGGTTGTGGCACAAATCCTCCAGCCCAGGTTCCAAGTGACTGCAGGGACAGGCCCTGGCTGGGTGCAGGATGAGAACAGGTCCAGACGAGGGGGAGCTGCAGAGACTGTAAGTTATAAAATGATTCATTCCTATGAGCCCTGTACATGAGGCTTCCACTTCCACCAAGCCAGGTGACATTTAACCACAAAAATATTTAACATGCTTTTTACAGGGATGTGCATCACTGGCTATGATAAAATACAGGGGTGTGGGAGAGTCAGGATGCAGCTTTTTCAGTGCAACTCCACATGAAGGAAAAAAAAGGCAATAAAAAGAAAGTCTTGGCATAAGGAAAACATCCCAATGAAATCCTGTCTTTTAATCTTGGCTGCAATCTCTTCTCATCATCTTTCCTGCTTTTTAATGCTCTGCTGCACTTTTTATATTGTTCACTTTATCAACTTCACCTGTCTCAAAAGTCAATAAAAGCAGAGGCCACAGTTTTAAAATCCAGGCAAATGAACTGAGGCAACAAATTTCTCAACTTCTCCAGAGGTGCTGACTGCTCACAACTGTCAGGAACAGCAACACAACCTGTGGGTGATCAGTGCCTTTAAAAATCACTTAAGTGCTTGAAGAGGAACATAACTGGAAAACACAGAGGATAATACTTTCAAAAGCTTCTGACTCAAGAGTCACTATTTTACTTTCAGAAGTGATTTAAGCACTTGGGAGTTCAAGAACTACTTAAAAATCAAGTGTATTCCGAAACACATAATACTTTCTGTGAATGGTGTACAGATACTTCTGGTAATGTACTAACCCAGAAGTTTTAGGCCTCTCTCAGAGAAGATTCAATGTATTGAAATTCCAGTCCAGGATTGCCCACCCTGTCACCTACACAAGCTCCACCAATATTCTAATGGGATAGTAACTTTCCATGTTTATTGCCTGAGGAAACCTCAGTAGAAGAATGACCTAAACAACATTGTACTGGTTGCTGTTGAACAAACTGAGGAAAGACTCTCCTACGCTTTTTTAGTTCCTCTGATGGAAAATGCTTTTTTCAGGCTTTCACCTGTTACCATTTTTTCCCTGACATCTGTTCATTGTAGGTACACTGTTTGTGGTATTTGGGAGTGGGGATGAGGCTGGGCCAATGGGTACAGCTGTGAGAAGCAGGTGAGCAGCATTGAAGGTAATGAGACATGGAGTGCCCAGGTGTGCTGAGCAATCCCCAAAGGGAGCAGAGGGCACACAGGTGCAATGCATGAACAATGAGGGGTATAAAGGGTTGGGCTGGAGAACAGGAAGGGCAGATGCTTGCAGCCTTCTGAAGTGACATGGTGTTGGTCTGTAAGGATGAATGCTTAAAGCCTTCTGATATTGTATAGTGATATTCTGTGTTTTGTGGCCATCTCAACTGTGGCAGCTCATCACTGAGGCAGCAGTAGAGTCAGGGTCCCACCACAATGTATGTGAGCTTCCAAAACACTCTGAGCAGGAGGGAGAGATTGCTGAGTGTACAGAGACAGCAAAGGCAATCATGTCATGGCTTAAGCCAGCTTGTTGATAGAGGATGTTTACAGCTGTCATTAGTGAAATGGAGAAGAGGCTGCTGACACGAGCTCACACCACTGGCAGCCACAGATCAGGAAGAAATCTCAGCACATGGCAGAGTTTCATTGCTGAGCTGTTGGCCTGAAATTCTGTTAATGTTTATCCAATGTGCTGATCTTTAACATCTGGATTGCTGCAGGTAGCAGGGAGTCAAACCAGCCTGAGGCCTTCACAAGGTGAGTGTGGTGTGTGCCCAGAGGCAGATTACAGCTTGGCAAATCCTGCCAACAGTCCAGAGGCATCTGCAGCTAAAGGGGTCAATCAGCCTGTACCTCCTTGGGCTGAGCTGCCTGGATCTTCAGCAGTTCCTGAAGGCAGTGGGGGGGCTGGGATGCTGCAGGTGTGGTTTGCACATACCCCATCTTCACATCAGGAATGTGGTCAGTGTCTTGGGCAGATGGAACAGCCTGGTCTTGCCTCTGAAACACAGGCTTCCAGGTCACTGTTGTCAAGTGTTCTGACACCACCATTGCTGCCCATCACTGCATGAGTTATCTAGAGCACACTGGGGTTAATATCTTTGGAGTATTCAGGTTTCAAGTCTTTTCTCCTTGGAAAGACATGTTTTAATAGAAAGGCACATGCTATTTTCTCTTTCAGCGTTTCTAAAGAGGAGGAAGGTTCTCTGTTACTGATTTAGAATCTCTTTTCTATGATTGAGTTCAAGTTCTTTCTTTGGAACAGTACTTTAATGTTTCTTCCTTAATTTAGACAAGGTTTAAATCACATATTTTGATGCATTCATTTTTCTTTGGTTTTTTTTTTTTACATAGAGAACCTGTTGGCTTTCTGTTCTTTAACCCCATATACCACTCCTAATTCAATCTTAGCCACCTACCTGGTTACATCCAAAAAAGTTTTCTCCGTTTGCTTCCTGGCCTGATGTGCTGCTTAGATGTCTCTCACTGCAAGAAGCCTTCCCCTCTTCTGCTATTCATCACAGCAATTTCACATGCTCTCTTCAGCTGTTCTCTCCACGGGCTGGTGAAGCTGGTACGGTTGTTATCCTCTTTATCCTGTGCAAAGTTTTTTAAAAAAAAGAAAATTATTTATGGATAACACTGGGGACCACCCATACAGCAAGAAAAATTGAGAAAAAACTGTTGTTTTCATGCTTTGGGCAGTTACACACATGCATAGCTTGGATCAGACAGTCCTTCCCATTTGACTTCTGTTCTCAGTAAATATTTGTAGCTTTGCTGATAAAGCAGTGCTGGATTTCTCAGCTGGGCTTCCATATGGACCATAAGCTGTGGCACTGGATTATAGACCCTCATTCAATAACAAGCCTTCTTGAATAGTCATTTGTTTCATTCTCTAATCTGGTCATGAAAAATCTGTTTAGGAATCAAATGGCAGAACAAAGTCTCCAAATACAGCTGCTTTGGCTGTATATTGATTGCTGTGAGGCCCATGGCAATAGTGATAAGGGCTCCAAGGCATGATTTTTTTTTCATTGTGACCTAAATGCCATATTTTGTGTATAGGAAATGGCAAAAACGCGGAGGACTTTTTTATATTATATGCACCTTACTAATGCACCTTATTTTTGTTTCAGTCTGGTTTTACTTATGAGTATAGCACATTTCTTGTTTGTGTCTGCCTGGCTGTGCACAGAGAAGCTTCTGAGGATGGGCACTGCCTCCTGGGGGGCTGAGTGCTCTGGCCATGGCACAAACTGCAATAACCTGAAGGAGGGAGCAGAGTGAGTGTGTGCCCAGGGCTGGGGATCTGGAGTGCACAGAGAGGAGATGTATCCCAGGACAGCCCCTGTGCCAGGAGGAATCCTGTGACCAGCCCCAGGACAGCTTTGGCACAGGGCTGGTGAGGGATCTGAATGGCTGACTCTGAGCTCAGCATCCCTGGCTTGCCCCTGACCCAGCTTTCCAGGGGGACACCCAGAGAATTGTCACCCTCTGTCCCCTGGAAATGATTTTCCATTCACCTGCACACAACTCAGCCATAGGAAGGTTTCACTCTTGACTTAGAAGTCAAAGCTGTTGGCCACTTCTAAGTTCACTAGTTTGCAATCAGTAGTTTTTTCTCAAGAGATAAAATATTACTAAGAGGAAAAAGACATAGAAAAATAAGGATGACTTCAGAGCTCAGTTTTACAGCTTTTTCCCTTTTGGAACTAACAACGACTCTAACACCTCCCTTTTGCCCACAGAACTCAAAGTGCTTTACAAAGGCAACAAACCTCACTGACAGCACTTCGAGGTGAGGGAAACAGGAGCACAAAGGGGAAGGTTATTTATCTGAGAACCCTTCAAGAGACCAACAGTAGAGGTAGGAATACAACCAGTAATCTTCTGTCTAGGAAAGCTGATCCCTGGGCATGCTGCTTATAGTGGTCACATTTCTAATACCAATAAAATCTGTGGTTTTGACCTCTCTGACCCATTTATCAGTTCTTTCCTCCCTTCTCAGCATACATATTCCCAGTTAGTCATCATGTGACAGTGAAAGTCCCTCTGGGATGGACTTATTGCTTGCAGTACTAAAGCTTCTTTTTCCAGGCCTCTTTCTTAGGTACTGGTTCTGGTGTTTATGAGATAAAATTTATGTTTTGTGCAAAGCAGGGAGATTAGGCATGGGGGAGGTTCAATATGTTCAATAGGTAGTTGAGCCAACATCTTCTATATAAAGATTATTTCAAAACTACCCTTGGTGCAAGCTGCAGCTGAATTTAAATGCAGCCTTGGCTTTTTTTGCAATTTCCTGCCAGAAGAGCAGCTCTCAAACTGTTTTGAAATAAAAAGACAGAAATGCTGGAAGGAGGCAAGCGGGCAATTGACCTCATCAGAGCCCAGTGCTGGTGTTAGTCAGGCATTTTCCAGCTAGAGGGGTTTGGGTTTTTCCATTCTTTTGAGGGGCAGGGGGAAAGAAAATCCTGATTTCTCAGAACTGAAACATTTTGTGGGAAATACATCATTTTCACAAAAGGTTTTCTGGGAAGAATCTTCCTCCTCAGCTTGAGACTGATGGACAAAAACTGATTGGGAAAGGATCCCAGCATAGCCAGTGGTCAGCACATTCCCTGGTGATGTGGATTTACACCATGTGATACAGGAAAGGTTGAGCTGGCTCCACATAAAGCAGAGCAAGGATTTGACACGGTCTTCCCACAGCCACTGCAAATATCCCAACCTCAGGGTCATCCTCTCTCCTCTGCCCCAAGAAATGGGATTTTTATGAAGTCAGGACCGACCCAACACAAGCAGTTGTGCTCAACACATTGATCCCACTCAAGGAGGTGTTTTAGACCATAAACATGAAACCTGGCCTCCTATATCCTATAGAAATATCCTCAGGCTTTG
Source organism: Irena cyanogastra (assembly GCA_013397155.1). NCBI lineage: Eukaryota > Metazoa > Chordata > Aves > Passeriformes > Irenidae > Irena > Irena cyanogastra. The sequence goes on along the minus strand of VWZV01002812.1, from coordinate 354,236 downwards.
GCATGCTGTGAGCTGAACCTGTTTGCTCACTTGCTCTTCCTTCAACAAGAGCCTTATTTTTATTTTGATGAAGCAAAAACTCTAAAACATCCTCATTTTTCATAAAGCATGTTTTGCTTTCTAGCCAGCTTTACTCAGCATTTTAGAAGAGAGTCCTTGGTCTGATACCAGACTTTTAATATCTGCCCCACTTTGGGGTTGCTACTGATACCAAATCTAAAAAAATAAAAAAACCAAAAAACAATACACACATAATGAGAAGCATTTTCTCCTACCTCACCAGGCTGTGAATCAAACCCTAAACTCCAACAATTTCCCAAAAAGTGTCATTGGGTTTGTTTGCTTGTTTAATAGAAAATAAAAGATGTGTTCTTTGCACTGAACCATCATTTAGAGAAGCAGGAGCCCACATGGAAAGGTCCCTGGGCTGCTGCTCCGCCTTCTGTACATTGCTGTTTGTTGATTTTTTTTGTTCCTAGTCTTGGAGAGAAACTGGCAGGAATTGTGCAAGGTCCTTGCACAGCTGGGAGCAGCTGATCCCTTTGCTGCAGCTCTGGAGCTGCTGGAGAGCAGAACCCCCTTCAGCTGCTGACTGCTCCTCACTGTGCTCTGAGGAACTGCAAAGCTCTGTGGGATGCACCAGGTGAGTGGAGATCAGTGAGCTCTCATCAGAAAGGTTTCAAATCACCAACATCAAATTTTCACTAGTGTCACATTTCCCCCAACATACATAATAAATAAATGCAGAGAGAAGTGAAGGAAGGCATAATCTGTAAATGTGCTCAGGAATCCTCTCATGTCCCAGTATTGAGGGAGGCTGTGGCATGTTTTCTCAGAGGGCCAGAGAGGTACCTATGGTGGAGAAGGGGGTTGTAAAATACAGATTTTCAGCTCACTTTCTTTGGCTGAGGCCAATAATTAGATCCCTCTTCCAAAACTGCTCAGGCACAGATGAGGGATGATGCTGACAAAAGTTTCTTTAGCCTGTTCAAGTTCTCTTTTGGAAAGAAGCTCTTTCCCAACCCTACCAGTATAAAAGAATGCTTTACTCAAAGCTGGCCCTTCTAAATTAGGGTCTGCATTTACATAGAAGTAAGGATGACAATCTGAAGGAACATTAGCTGAAAGGTGCTGAGGAATAATGGCATTTTTCTATCATTACTATGAGGAGGAAAGGAAACTGTACATCACATGAAAGGCTGACCAGCTGCTCCTGTTACATAATGGATGGGGACATTGCTGATTCAATAAATGCTAAGAATACAGAAATTTATCTAAAAAGACAGATCCTCTTGTGTCCACATTAAGACTTTACTAGAATATATGACAGAAATAGACCACATATTTCCTGGTTATTTCTCTTTGCATGCTGGTTTATTTCATCTCTTTTCCCCCCAATACTTTTTACAGGCACTGACGAGGAGCAGTGGGGGAAGATTGCTGTTCTAGCAAGCAAGGACCTCATCTTAGCCACATAAGAGAGGAAAAAATAATTTCCATACTAGAGAAGAACTGAGCTTTGCACAGCATTTACTGAACCTGAGTAAGATTTAAAACTTGAGTGGAATCGGCAGGCACATCACAGCCCACAGTGGCTGCAAATGAGGGGGAAACCCAAGAATAAATGATCAGCTAAATACTCCTTTCCTTCTGTCAGTAAATTTACAACATACTCAAGGAAGACCTAAAAAAAAGCTCCTCAGATGAATTCTGAGTACTGTCAAAGGAAGAAAACAGCTCTTATTAAAAAAAAAGGCAACATTTGTTAAATAAAACAAAACATGGTGCTGAGACTGCAGCTGAATTCAAAGGCAATTCTATAGGTACCTGGAAGAAGTGCTGGGAGAGAGAAAACTTCTATTTCACACAGACATCTGGTGCTTACAAATCAGAATTGGATATTTACTGAGGTAATATTACCTCATGCTGGCCTCTGTTTAACTCCTGTCCTGTCCTTTGCAGAATTCAGTTCTGGCTGTATAAAATACCCAAAAAACGTGGAAAACAGAGACACGAGGAGAAAGACAATCACATCTTCTGGTGCAGGTGGGCATGTGAGGGTATCTGTAGCTGGATATGAATTCATGAGTTGGGAGCTTTGAGATGCCAAGGGGGAAGCAGGGGCCTGATAATTCCTGAACAGCAGCTCTGCAATACAGGTACACTTGATATGGAAGTCAAAATAAGGTACGTGGGCTCTCTCAACTGTTTCTGGTTTCTCTGCACGAGAAACACAATTTCCAAGGGTTCAGCTGCCATTTAAATAGCAAAACAGACATCCTGATTTTCCAGAGATTATGAAAAAAATCCTCTCCCTGCTCTGCATCCTGGAGTGTATCAGCAGAGCTGGCTGTATTTCATTTGGGGCAGCAGAGCTCCACCAATTTGCACAAGGCAGGGAGCTTCTGTTTCCAAACAGACCATGAGGAGAGTTATGACCTGCAAATCAGGCCAGAATATCCTTGGCTCCGTTTCAGGATGCAAATACTGCTTTTTCTCTTAGAAATATTAAAATTGAACGATCTAGTGAGGAGGTCTTTTCTACCTACTTTGGTTATGGGTCTTTTGAGAGATTATTTTGGCTATCAAGTAGCTTTTAGCGTTTATCAGTGACCACAAGATCAATTTGCACTCTTAGAAAATAAATACAATTCTTGCTTACAGTAAAAATCAAATGTGCAAGTATGGAGGAAAAGAAGAGAGAACAGGATTAATAAATTACAATTGTTAGCAAGCACTAACATGTATAGAAAATGGCAAATTCTCTGGAGTACAGCTGAGCTTCTTTTATTCAGGTCAATGGCTCTTTTTGTGATTCTCTCCTCTCAAAAAGAGCATTTTTCAATGATTTATGTATAATAATCTCCACATCAGCATCCCATATTTTTCACTATTTGTTTGTTAAACATGCAGCAAGGATCTCGCACTGAAGCCCTTAGCCTTGAAAATCCAACTGGGATAAAGGCATAAAAATATACATATAAAATAGAAATATTTATTACTGAGGCTGATGTTTATGATTTGACATGTAGGTAAGGGGAAAAAATACGTCATTTTAGATTGCTGAGTTAAGGCTTTAATGGTGTGGCTTTCAGACAGATACGTGAGGGCTGTTTATTAAGAAGGAAAAAAAAAATCACCCATTCACAGGCTACCAGAGTAGGAAACTGCAGTAAGTGTTGCAAAAGCAGCTTGTCATTGGTCTGTGCCAGTGCTGGCAGCTCCAGACTGCAGGAGTCAGAGCTGGACAATAAAAAAAAAACAAAAAAACCCCCAAAAAACCGAAAACAACAACAACAACAAAAAACCCCAAAACTAAACCAACCAAAAACCAAAACAAAACAAAAATAAAAACAAACAAAAAACAACCAAACAAAAAACAACCAAACAAAAAAACAACCAAAAACCCCAAACAAACAAACAAAAACAAAAAAACCCCAAACCCACAAAACAAAAACCAACCAAAAAAAAAA
>VWZV01002812.1:276718-350753 GCA_013397155.1 Irena cyanogastra | reverse complement strand
AAAAAAAAAAAACAAACCAAAAAAAAAAAAAACCCACAAGAAAAAATATTTAAATGGTTCAGATTGCTTGAATCAGTTCAAACAGATTTGCAAATTGTTAGATTCAGGGTGGGCTTTTCAGGACTAAATTCCATCATGGCAGATTTTTCAGCCATCTCATCCACCACTGCACCCCAAGTGCCTGTTTCAAGTGCCGACGTGCTGATTTCTTGAAAAAAAAACTAAAATAAAATCCAGGTGTCCACTTGTTTGAAGTCTCATGTATTACAAAGTCTTGTCATCCAGTCCCAGAGCAGGACAGAGCCCTGTGACACAAAGGTGATGATTCCCCACAGAATCAGGAGGCTGAATTATTACCCGAGGTACAGGCTGAGTATGTTGTTTCTTTGTCTTAAATCACCAATTCTTCCATGGGAACACCTCTCCCCAGGCTGGAGAGCTCCCAGGGAGTCTCTGCACTATCCCACCAGTAAATCCATATCTGGGCTAATTCTCATTTTCCCTCAGAAGGTGTGAGAAATGCAAAAGCCACACATGGGAATTCTACACTGGGAAAAATAGCACCATGTGTGAATAGTGACAGCATTTTGGAGGTTATAATTTGTTATAGAAAATATTCCAATATTATTTATTATTTGATTGGCAGGTGAAAATCCCAGCAGATTTCTATTTCAGTATGAATTGTATTTTTTACCAGGTCATACCATGCATGTTCCCTACTGATGTAGAGGATTCCATTGTCTTTTCTGTCAGCACAAAATCTCCACCAATATCAATTCCATTTCCAAACCTGAGGGGGGATGGACAGACCTCACACAGAGAGGGGGAAGGACGAGGACAAATCAATAGATAAAAAAATCAGATTTCCAGTATCTCTCAGCTAACAGGTCTGTCCCACCCTGGCCAAGACTTTAAAGGCAACCAAGCCTTCTCACTAGAGCTGTATTCTCAAAATTGACTGGGTACTTAGTAGGCACTGAAGTCCATAAATATTTCACAAGGAAAAGAATGCATTTCCCAAGCATTGACTAGCTACATATATTATTTATATGAAACCATAACTTAAGTTGAAAAACAATAAATGCTTCAACAACAGACCTGTTCACAACCTACTCCATTACTAAGTAAAATGGGCTCTGCCTGTTCCTGAGGATCTGTAACTATGCAGAAATTCACTGAGACCTGCACAGAAACTCGACCTATAAAGGTGCAGGATGCGATTGCAGTCCTGCACCAGCACCAGTTAACTTGGAATTACGTGGACAAGAGATTACAAGATGCTGAAAATCATTTACATTTCATATTTGTGTTGCGCTTTATGCTCGTGTTCGAGGTCAGGTCTTCCACTCTAAGTAAGGGCAGGAAGGCACGAGAAGGGAGAGGGGTTACCTCCCTTTTCATACCCAAACCATCAGAGTTCAGGGAGATTGAGGACTCCATTTTCCACCACCATGCACAGCTCACAGTAGCCTTTTCCAGAGGAAAAAGATGCTACAAAAAAAGATGAGGTTCAGAAAAACCAGAGAGTGCAGATTCCAGATCGATGCCAAAAGACTCCTGAAGATCTGGGAACTGCACTGAGACTTTCCACCTCCCAAACAACTTAGCTACAAAACTCTCCCTTCTTGGTGCAAGATCTTCAGACAGGTTTTTAAATGGCTGCTTTGTCATTCAACCTGTTCAACCCTGCAGAGGAGGCCTCTCAGAGGAGGTGTAACAGACTAATGCTCTTTTGCCTGAAGCACTCATAACATTAATGGAAGTTAATTCTGCTGGTGGAAAAGGTTTAAGTGAGTTTTCCTAGCTCATAACCACAGCTAGGGAGAAGGGAAAAGCTTTTGGAGCAAGTGGATCCAAGATGTAGGCATTACCTCCACCATTCATGTGTTTACCACTCAGCTGGCAGCTAATGGCCCGTGTATAAAGTCAGGATGAAAGTGGGTAAAATAAAACTGCATTCTTTGGAACAACCATCTCTTCTTTCAGTGGAACAGAAAAAAAACAACCAAAATGCACCCTGGAAAGCTATTTTGAGTTTGTTCTTTTGGCAAGACACAGAAAGTGCCAAGATAAAGTCAGTCAATTCAGTATTGTGAAGGGAGGGGGAAAAGGCAATAAAAACAGTGGAAGCTCTGAAGACAGGACTCACCTCAGTGCAGACAGCAAGAGGGATATTTATGTGCTATTTATACCACTCCAAGTGCAAATTTTGCCTTGCATCGATTACAATTCACATCTCAGAGATCTTTCTGCAGCTCTGGCATAATTCTAATAATGCAGAGGCTGAGGAAAAGGAAACTGCAGCCACTTTGAGCAGGATCAGCTGGCACATCCCTGTCCCCTCACAGCCTAGGGCATCACACACACCCTGACAAACACCCGGACAGAGCAGGCCGGGAGCTGCAGCACAACAGAGGCTGTGTTAGCCACGGAGCATTTCCCAGGCATTTCCTTCTTGTTTCCTGGCCCTGCCTCCATCCCCTGGACTGAGTAGGAGTGGGAGGGCTTGGGGTGCTTGGTTTGGCAGTGATGTGCTGGGGCCAGGCCCTTGGCCGCTGTCAGAGGAAGGAAGGAGGTGCATCAGTGGGATGTCAGGAGGTGAAGCTGGCTGATGTTGTGCCTCCCCTGCCATCACCACTGCCCTGTGAAGGGCCAAGGCAGAAAGGTGTCCCTGCAGTCCCTCCAGAGCTCCCACTGAGTGTGCAGCCATGGCAGGAGTTAGGCCTGACCCAGATCCCCACCCCAGCTGAGCACAGCTCTGAGCAGTAAAGCTCACCCACTTACTCCTGAAGGTACCAGCACTGCTGGTTTATATGGCAGGTGAGAATTAATGCAGTGTGCTTGGATCCAAGAGCCCTCAGCAACAGACAGGAAGAGAAGTAACTTTGGGGTGTTGACAAGCAGAAACTTGTGGAAACTGACTGGAAGGATCAGGAGTCTGCACACCCAGCTCCCCCTACTCCTACAGCAGCCAGAAAGGATCCCCACCATCAGAGCATCACTGCTCCCTGTGCTCCATTTTCCATTGGAAAGGCATTTCAGGGAAGTTCAGCTTTGGCTGGAAGAGCCAACTCACCCTTGACACCTGCTCCTTCCAAGGCTTCTGCCAAAGTGGATTTCTGGTGGCACCATGAAGATATGCCCAGCCCTGTGCTCCACATGTCCACTAAAGCCAGACCCCACAGCCTCTGTTACAGTTGGTTCTTTGTCCCAGCAAGCTGATCCTCCCAGCTGAAATTGCTGTCACCACTAAGCAGGAGGCAGAGAGTGACAGAAGCCCTTGAGAGGATTATTCAGCCTGTGATCCCAGGCAGTGCCCTAGAAGATTGAAATGTACAACCAGTTTGGCCTCACACAATTCCAGCATTGAACACACCTCCAGGGAGTGATTCCCCCTGATTTCAGCAGACTAAGGTACCAGAGACATCCTGCAGAGCTGAGTTAGGGCACAGAGCAGCACCCAGGAATGTGCTGGGTGCAGGATGTTGGTGTCCATGGGCAGCCCCAGGTGATCCCAGTGCTCATCCTCGGCTGATTCCACACCGAGGCCAGAGGATGAGAGTAGGACTGTGTCCAACCCAGCCCCTCTCCACACCAGCCTCAGGCAGCTGTGGATTTGCACAGGCTGCTTGTGAACCCTTCTCAACAGTGGGAAATCACATCCAGCTCTGTCACTCTCAGGGCTCACACTATAAAACCTTCATTGCTCCAATCCGTGAAGCAAAATGACAAATGGCTCCAGTCAAAAGCTTACAGTCAGGACCTAAATCTTCCACCACCCCCTTTCTGCCTGAATTCATTTCAGGTGTTCTGTGAGATAAATTGAATTTTGCATTCTTCCAACTGCAAAAATAGATTGTTCTAGCTATTAAAATAAATATATGAAGAAAAAAATTGAGAACATGAAAAAGAAAGGAAATATTAGTGTACTCAGAACTCAGAGTCATGCTAAAGAATCACAGTGGTACTGAGACGTGTGCTATATTTCTGCAGGGGCAGCAAGGAAGAAAGAAAATAAAGAAAAAAAGAGAAAAACCCCACACCTTTTCAGAGAGTTTTTTTGAAGAGAGTTTAAGGTTAAAATAAAAGCAGGTGTCATAACTTCAGTTGCACTGCACCAGCTGACTGACTTCAGTGGGAGCAAGGGCCAAAATGTTTTAATCTTCTGCCTATAGCTGCAGCAGCTGTAGGGCATCCCCTGAGCAGTGTGGGGGGTTGTGCCTGAATTACAGATTTTGCCCAGCATGGTTCAGTTCTCCAAGCAGCCTTCCTCCTCCCTCTTCCACAGGGCTCCACACATTGTTTTTCTCTAACTGGCCAAGTTCAGTCCTACACAGAAGACGCTAGAAAATCTTAATTGTCCAGGAGGCTGTGGTTGGATGTCCCAGGACAGGGACTGGAGGGTCCCTCAGTCACCATGACCTCCTTTCACATCCCTTCACAGTGGTTAATGGGTTTACCTTCCACCAACACTTAGAAGTTCTACATTCCTCAAGAAGTGAAAGCCAAAAATTCCAGATAGCAAAGCTCCAGAGGCTAAAACTGAAGAGATTGGTACCTACATGTTTGTATAGCTGGGACCCTGACATTATAAAGCAGCAATTATCACTTTTTTGAGTCTTCCATCACTTCAGTCACCCACTAGACCAGATCTCTTGGGTCAACCCCTCTGACCTGTTTAGTAGAATATTTTTTATTGTGACAGTTGCAGATCAAGCTCAACTGGATCTATTTACCAGACTTGGGGAAGAAACTATCCAAAGATGAAGATACTTTAAATTTAAGTATCTGATTTTTTTTCTTACAGAAAAATATTTTTAAGTTTTATTTCAGATCAAATAAAATATTTCATTTCACTTAAAGTTTTTACTGTTTTTTTAATTCAGCCAGCAAATCAAAAATTGTTATCAATTATTTCCACAGTGTTGCTTAAATTGGGCACTCAATAGATTTCAGTGCAGACAAAAACCAAACAAGTGCTGTGTTGCTAACTCTGACCAGCTTACTCTTAGTTCTGCAATAGTGGATTTTTTTTAAAGCTCCAGCTTCTTGAATCATGTGATTCTATGAATATCTCAGCTTGCTTTCCCACTGAAAGTACAGGCCTGACAATTTGAGTTGCAAACATAAGCTCACATGGTGCAGCACTAAATGCCCCAAACAAGTAAAACGTGTGTTTTCTCATCTTACTGATTTTAAAGTCAATCTCGTCATATGGGGCAGATATTATTTATGATTTTTGAACTCTCAGTGTCGAAACTACTGTAAATTACATTCCAGGAGCTATTTGAGAAAGAGATCTCCATCCCTGGGGCTTTTGACCCTTTTCTGTTCTTGGCCTTCTCCCCTGTGTTTTGGGGAAGGAAACCATCAGGCAGCTCAGCCCAAACCCATACAAACAGCAAGAGTTAATTTGGTGCAATGTATCTGAGTGTAGTAACTGATTACATTTTTCCCCAAAGGAAACTTCAGTTAATTTGGTTAGTGACTCATATGCCAGGCTGCCAATTACAACACAGATGATTACACACATAAATTCACGTCGGAGTGGCTCAACGATCACAGGGAGGGGGAAAAAAAAGAAAAAAGGAAAAGAATAAAAAAGAAGCAGAAAGGAAAAAAAGGCTCCCCTTTACCTTCCTGAGGCTGGGGGTGGGTAAGAGCCCACCCTGCAAGGTGCTGGGTCCCCATGCAGGCCTATGGAGACTGAGTGCCAAAAGCTGTGAGACTGGGACGTGCCATCTCTGCAGTGGCAGTGTCTGTAGCTTTCCATTTGGGATTTTCACTGCAGAAATGTGTGGCACGCTCTCTGAAAGATTGTTTGCCAGTATCGTTAGAGGAATCCATACACAAAGAGAGCAGGAAGGAGGTTAAATGAGCAGTGCTTGGCAGTACATCAGTAAATCATTTAAAGATAACCTGTGCATACCAATATCCAAAAAAAAAAAAAAAATCCAATTAAAGTAACTTATTGCAAACCCAGTCCCATTTCTGAAGTGCTTTATATTCCTAAGGAGGAGTGAGAGAGGGAGAGGAAAGAAATGGGACAAGGAGTGAGAGTCTGATGCTATCACATGAGGAAAGCCCAAGCTGGGGAGGGGAAAAGAATTCCTACATGCCTCATCAATGGGAATCGATACCAAGGGGGGTTGGCCAGGCTCCTGAATACATACATTTAGAGAAATGAGACTTTGCACTTAAAAGCAATAGGAAGTTCTGACATCGGTGGTGAGCGTAGGAGGAACAAGGTTTTCTTTTATTTTAAAACAAAGATACTTCACTGGCCTCAAATGTTTCTAGCTAGACATCCCTCCAGATAAACAGCTGCATGCATTTCCTGCAGCCAGGGTCAGCGGGCTGCTGTAGGGGAATTCATGCAGCTCCTTGCTGGGGAGGTTGAAATCCTTTACAAACAGTAATTAAGCTTCGTGGCACCAGGGTACTATTATACCAGTTTTACAAGGGAATAAAAAGAACGTGGCAGCCAAGTGATTTGCCCAAGGTCATCCAGCAAGTCAGTGGCAGAACCAAGTACTACATGCAGATGCCTGGTCTCCCATCCTCACCTCTCACCAGACAAGTCCCCTTCCTTGGCCTTTATTAAATAACCATTACAAAATGTATTAATTTTAATTTGGAACTATGTAAATTGACTCTTTCCCAAAAGACGGCAATTGGCTGTTAAATAAATACCAAGTGATTATTGCAATCATATTTGCTGATGAGTGGATCATCAGTGTAATGTGCTGGGTTCAATAAAAAGGTTATTGCCTGTCAAATAAACATGATGAGCAGAGCCTGGACTGACGTGGGACAAATCCAACAGTCACTGACTTTGGTGGGAACTTCAGCTGCTTAGCACCTTTTAGAGGTTGAGTTCAAGTATTTTTTGCAATATGTAGAGAGAGAACTGGTGCTGCCAAAGCAGCACTAACTCCATTAGCAAGATGACCTTAGGTCAGATCCTGGCCCCTTAAACTTGATTGTGAGAGTAGTAAAGTCTTACTGATTTCTGTAAAAACAGCTCAGTGTGCAATGTGTTCTTAACAAGGGTAAAAGTAGTAGAAATGATTCCTGTAGTATGAAAGGATGGGATGATTTTAGGATTAATGTTAAATAAAATGCAGAAGAAAATGCTTCTGTTTTTAATATATCTCAGCAGAAGGAGAGAGCTGTAAATACAGCTGAATGGTCAAATTAGTCCTTTCAGAGAGATGGCCTGCACACAGACGAAGCTAATTTAAGTTGCCGGTTTCTTTTGTGTTTTTCCAGAGCGTGAGTTTGTAAGAATAGTGAATAGCCAAGGATGCATCAAAAAAGCCCCTGCACCCTGCAGAACTGCTTGTCATCGGCAGTCACACGCCGAGGCAAGCACCTGGCTGGAAACTACAGGCGCTGGTTTCCAGGGTGCTCTCTCTGCCGAAGGTGTGCGAGGACATTATCCGGGCACAGCCTGCGAGCATCGCCGCTGCCTGCCGAGAGCCGAACCGCGCTGCCGCTGCCGCTCCTGTCAAACGAGCACATTTTTTTCTCGCGGGCTGTGGCAGCGGCCGGGCGGCCCGGGCAGTTCCCAGGGACGGCACTAGGTGGTGGCAAGCCGCTGGCGAGGAGCGGCGTGGCGAGCGGAGCCGCCACCGAGGCGCTGCGGCAGCCGCGAGCACCGCCGCGCTCCGGGAAAAATGGGCTTGATTTAAACCCCTAATGTCTCCCATTAAGGGCTAATGTCCTCCCGCACGCTGGCACAGAGGCGGCCAGGACGAGCTGTACCGCTCGGAGGGAACAATTCTTACCATTCTTATCTGCAGACCTTCCCAGGGTGTTCTTTTCCCGTTAATGTTGCCTTAAAATAGTTACTTTTTTTTTTTTTTTCTTCCCTCCCACTCCCCTCACGTTTAGTCCGTTTAGGGTTTTGCTCCTGGAAATGGCTGAAGGTTGAGATAGGAATTTTAGGAGATGCGGGCTCTGCTTGATTTCAGGTTGGGAAGTGTGGAATGCCTCCTCTCTAGCAGCGCAGCCGCGCACTCACATCCGCGCTCGAACAGGCCAATTAGAATGTTAATAATAATTAAGTGTCTTACTCCTAAGACGCTCCTACACAGGGGAATGCTAAAGTGCCAGTCAGCTCATTTCATTCCATGCAGGCAGACACCTCTCAAGACCTCGTGTGTTTGCTAAGGGAGCGGAGCGATTCCAGCTCCGGCCAATCTGATTCCAGATGATCTGCTCAACAAACTAATTAGAGCAGCCTACACAAAGAAACGTGCACCAGCAAAAAAGTCCAGCTGTGGCAGCTGAGCTCTACCTTTCACCTCAAACTGAGCCACAGCAAATAAATACGGGGCGAACCCTATAAATTTCCAGCGTGCAGGGGTTTGTGGGAGTCTTTATCTAGCTTTGGTTCACACGCTTCAAAGCGGCTCCATTTCAGATTTGAGATAATCCCCTAATTAAACACAAACTCAAGCCTTAAGCTGCATGTCGTCTGATTTCTACCCCAAAAATCAGAGCTGGACACAAACTCCAGGGCTGCTGAGCTTGTTCAGCTCTGTTACATTGGAGTGGACAGCAAGGGCTGGCCCAGAGGTCGCCTTCCATCTGTGACAGCCACGTGAGCCCCACCTTGCCCAGCTCCCAGGAGCACTGCAGGCTGGCTCACAGCTGACCACAATGCTGCTGATTCACAGACTCAGCCTTTCAGATATTTGCAGGCAGCTACATCCTTTGGTGGGCAAGAGGATAGGAGCTTGGCAAGATTTGGAAGATTTCTTGCTTTTCAGGGAACATCCAGGAGGGAGCTGGGAAGAAAATCTCCGATACAGTTCTCATGAGAAGAACCTTTTGAATGTCTCTGAAGAGTTCTGGAGTTTAATAGTACCTTGCTAAAGGGAATGAACTTAGTATGTTACCAGAACTTAGTATGATACCAGAAATGTTATGGCTACATTTCACCCAAAGCTCTACTTTCAGAAAAATGAAAAAAAATAAAAAGAAAAATTTTTAAAAAGGAGGCAAGAAGCAAAATCTCCAGGAGCTGGAAAACAGAAAACTCTGTTTATCCAGAGCAGGTACCAAATAAACCAGATACAAAATAAGTTAAAGAAAGACTGAGTCATTCACATTTCCAATAAATTAAAGGGAAAAAATCCTGTCATTTTTCACTCTATTTCACATCAGAGAGCAATCACAACAGACTATTCACTTAATGCAATGATGACTTTACCCCTGCCCCCGAGGGGTTTCTCTGCCTCTCTTGCACAGCCCTGAAAATTATCACGTTTGCCCCCATTTTACATCTCTCCCCACACCCAGTTTGTCCCATTTCAAATGCTTTGGCTTCTTACACCTGCTGTCAGTCTCTTTTTACTATCCTTTGATTTTTACCAGCTGCAAGAGAAAAAAAATACACAAACCCATGTGTCTGATTAGATGTGCATGACACAGAATGCTACACCTGGACATACAGCTGAGTTCACCTAGATCCAGTTTTCCCAAAAGATCAGAACTCTGAGCAAAATCAAGCCAATCCAGGAACCCAAATCCTGTGAAGAAGGTCCCCCTGGGTCCTGCTTCCAGTTCCTCCACAGATAACCTGAGGGGATGCTGTGGGGCCAACTCACCACTCTGGCAGGAATTTTGCATACCCAGCTTCAATTTTACCTCCAGCCCTTGGGAAGTAAAAAGCTAAATGAGGAATCTAAAGTGAGGGCTTCCTGTTGAACTAGAACTTTTCTGAGCCACCATGGAGTTTGAAAGTTTTGTTAAGCTGTGTACAGGTACTAATGACTTTTATTGCAGACCAGTGGAAAGTGCCATTGCACTTGGGTTAGGAGAGACCTTGGAGATCCCTTGTGCAAACTCCTGCTCAAAGCAGGACTAAGTCACAGAGCTATAACACAAGATCTTGAAGCAGAAGAGAGCAGATGTGGGGATGTTTCCAGGTAAAGGTTTCCCCAGAGTTTTTCAGAAATTGTTATCAAAGCCTAGCAGTACAGAAACTGAGTTTGCTCTAGAGCACAGCAGCTGCTGTGTTACTCAGTAAAAAGATTTTCTGTATTGCATTGCTGGTGCGCACCGAGCTTCTAAAAGAATTACAAAAGGTAAAATCAGAAGTGTATGGTGGAACTCAAAAGAGAAATGGCTGCATTTGAGTTTAGCACAAAAACCCAGTTATAATTTCACAGGAGAACTGAGGGAGAATGGAGTAAACTCCTACACTGCTCTTACTGCTTGGAGATTCTGCCACAGTGAGGCTGAGAGCCGAGAACAACCTGGAGACTCAGTGTGGGTATTCACTCCCACAGGGATGCTGCTGACTGACTTAACTGGAACTATATATGAGCAGAATGTTTCAGATCTTCTGCCCACTTTGTACGAGATCAAATTCCATCTACTCACTCAAAAGCAAGAACTTCTGCTTTCTCAAAAAATTAATTGCAAATTTTAAACATAGAATAGTAACACAACATGCAAAAATAAGTTTGAATAACTCTAGGTGATTTGCACTAGCATTACTCTGCACACACAAATTCTCAAACTGTGGAAATAATGAGGTGCTCTGATAATTTTCCACTCAGCTGTACAGTAACAAACAAATCTGTTCTATTGTTATTGAAAGCAACAGTGAAACTGTATGAGACTATCTGAAAATGTAAGAAGTATTGAAAAAGTCAAATAGTCTGAGCTTTGTAATTCACAGTTGTCTAATAAGACTAATGTTAGTTTTTTGACACATTGCCATCTATAAATTACAGGAAAATTAGCTGGGCAATTAGCTGGAAGCAAAATAAGCATCCTCATATTCTGTAAAATGCAGCAAATTATTTTATAAATAAGCATTTGATCAAACAATCATTTGATCTTGAGAGCTGTGTAATCAAAGTTTTCAATCACTTCTCCTTAGCTGCCAAGAGTTTCAGCCTTACGGAAGCTCTATCATTTTGTCAACCTCCAGTGCACAGAAATGTTGAGGCATGTCCCCACAAGATGATCATCTGTCTGGCTTGCAGTTAAAGCCATGAGATGTTACTTTTTACATTAGCTGAGAATTGCCCAGTTGCAGTTTTTAAGTTTGTTAAGGATGACAAAGATGAGCATGACAGACTCGTGGTGATTAAATGCCTCTTGGATTTATTTCACAATGCGCTAAATGTTTCTTATGATACAATCTTAAAATTAGAATGAACTGATCTCGTACCTACTGAAGTTTATGACGTGATGAATTCTCTAGAGGGTAAATTGCAATGAAACATTGGGAGCAAATTACGTGGTTATAAATGTAGCTCATCCAAAAACACCTCATGACAACAACATGAACTCTGTTCAGTTGTTCAGTGTCTGATGTCAGCAAATATGACCATTTTCACCTGATACAGTCACTCTCACTCGGGGGGAAACAGGCTTCACAAAGGAGCTAAAATTGTACAAAAGCTGAACTGGAACACTTTGCTGAGAAACACTTTCTGTATTATATGGTAAAAATTAAGTGAGGCGTGCATGCACTTCACAAGTATTGAATTTAGACATGGTATATTGCTTTATATTCAGAGTCCTGGTTCTTTCAATTTCTTATAGTTTGTGGAATTAATTATGTCCACTTCTACCTCAAATGCAGAAGAGGAACAAATAATTTCCTTGGATAAACGGACTTGAACAGATTGCAGTAGACCACAAAATATTGATTATGTTAAGTTTGAACTTCAAATTAAGGCACAAATGAAGGTTAATTCCAGTTATTCATGTAAAGTGTCTTATGACTTGCTTTAAAAATATATTGAAAAAGTATCAAAACTGGTCATAAGCACTATTTTCAGTAACAAATTGAAGTCTACAGGACTGAATTGTATATTCAAGGGTAGTAGATGTGAGCATAAGGACCAAAAAAAAAAAATTATTTGCTAAGGGAAATGACATTTCTTTAAATTGCTCCTTCAAAAGGGCATTCTTCCCTTAATCACGTAGTTCTTTCCAAGGTGGGTGATCATCCTGCTCAGGATGCAGAAGAGATGCAGTGGTCAGAGCAGCCCTGGATTCCAGCTAAGCCCAGCCACAGAGCCTTCTTTGGTTGTACTCAGTCATCAGCAAAGTGGAACAGAGGGTCTGGCTGCCAGGCTGCAGCTGGAGACAGCCAAGGAGGGTTTGGTTCCACCTTTTCCTGGGCAGATCCAGCTCAGCTGGATGAGGGGCTGTAACCAGAGCTTCCCACGGGGACTTTGGACTGTTGTGTGCTCTCTGCCATAACCACACCAAACCAGCTGTACTTTGGCACAGCACCTGGAAATGGCCAGCTCCGAGGGGTCAGGGACCTGCCCTGGGTTCTGGAGGTATCACTGCACTATTTTTTACTCCCCTCCAGGTAATCAGGATGTTGTTGGTGTAATTAGTATTAAATTTGCAGTATGATTGGTCTGGAGTCCTATATGCACACATCATTTCAGGACACTGTGCTGAATCCTGAATTCAGAGCCACAGAAACAGCCCTAGTTGCGCTCACACTTCCTCTGGAGCTGTGGAGGAAAATTCAAGCCAGGGAAACTGAGTCCTTCTCACAGTAAAACCAAGCCAGTGTGAAGACAGTTTGAACAAGCTGGGATTTGGGCCTTTGTTGTCTCCTGAATGTTCAAGCTGACAAGATAGACACCACTAAGGGAATTCAAACTTCTGACAGGCTTCAGTACTCTGAAACAGCTTCCTGGGTGAAATTAAATCCCAGTGTAACCAGGGACTTTCCAGCTGTGACAGTCTCTCACTAAGGTGCTGTGGCTCACAGAACTTTCCTGATCACATCTGTTGTCTTGACCACTTTGAAATAAATCCAGGGGAGTATCTGTTTTTAGCAGCAAGGTGGACCAAGGCTTTTCCACATACCTCTACCACCCAGTCAAACCCTTCTGGTATTTTAATATAAGGCTTTAGGAAGCTTCATATGGTTGTGTTTCCTTTTTAGCATTAGCACATACCCACACCCAGCACTTCATTTTCCTAAAATACAAATGTGTACATGTATAGTAAAAACGTTGACAAGTCCTAGTCAGAATTTAAGAAGTTTTAGACCTGGAAACCTGTGCACCTAAAAAAGGATAAAATGTGCCCCTTGCACTACTGATTTCTGATTCCACAGCCTGAGGATGCAGAACAGCAGTCCAAGGGACATGTGCTATAGAATGTCAGCTGGCATCAGCAAAGGTGCCGTGGATGCTGCAGAGCTCTCCTGTAAGACTGCTGACTGTTTTCATGGCATCACATGAAACACAGAAATAAATAGCTTCTCTTCTATGATCACAGCATGAAAGTTTTGCTTTGCTGTCTATCCCTTCTCATTAAAAGCATAAAACACAACACAAGACAGGGATTAGACACAGAGCAGGCAAACGCAACAGAGCCACAGGGAAGAGCTCAAGGAGTAAAGGAATTGGCACATGTGCCAATAAAGCAGCCCTGGTGTCAGCTACAAGTTGTGCCCTCAGAAGCCAGAACTGAATTTCACGCAGAGAACAGAGGAACAATAGGCACAGACACTCCAGACCACACAGGCGTGTACACCCAGTTCCTTCTCCTGAGCTTCAGTGCAGGTGTTAAAAGAAGCCTCTCCCCCAGCAAACTGTCATAAAACTGTTACTTTTTCTTTTCTCAAGTCCTCTTAAAAACAAACAGGCATACACTCTTTTCCTGTGAAGCAAGTTTAGGGGTTTTTTCCTATTTAAATTACAAACACATCAGAAGTCTCTCTCACCACAGCGCATCCTGTCTTTTCTCTGTCTGACATTTAGAGTACAAACTCTTTAGGGCAGGCTCTGTCTTTAGTTTTTATGTCTCATACAGTGCCAAGACATATTCTCAGTGTTCAACAGTAAGTAAAAAGGGCCCATCTACATTCACAAGGTTACATGACACATGCCCAGCTTATCTGTGATACACACATGACATGGTCAGTAGAACAGGTCTATACAAGCAAACTCTCCATGTACACACAACAAAAAAGATCCTGACCTGTGTGCTGGGTACAGTGTACACAGAAGGGCCTTGTTCATGCATCTGATTTTCAGAAATGCCCAGGATCCCTGCAGACTGGGAGGAATAGGGAGAAGCAAGGAGGGAGGAGGACTGCAGAGGGAAGCTGTTGTGTCCAGCTGAACTCCTCACGGTGCTGTTGGTGAGTGGCTGGGGAAGGTGGGGGTGACTCAGGCACACAGGCACTGTGCACTGGCCTGTAGGGCTGAGGAAGGGTGAGAGCCCCTGCCCGGTGTGACCCCTTTCCTGGGCAAAAGCAAAGCAAATCCATCTCTCTCAGCAGTTCCAAGTAGCAGCTCCAGTCAGGCGCCATGATGACATCAGCCTTGCTTTTGCAATTATTTAACCTCTGTCGTTCAGATCAGCAATGAACCAGCAAGGGTGACTAATACACACATCAGCCCTGTGAAGTTATCAACACACCAAACCGGGGGCTGGCCCTCAGGAGTGAACTCTGCTTTCAGGAGTCTGTTTGGTCTGGATTTGGGGGAAGACTGTATGAAATTGAGCACTAGGTGTCCATGAGAAGCTCCAGACAAACCTCTGTGTGGTTTGAACTGTGGCAGTTTCAGTCCTTTTACCAGAAAGATGCAGATGCAGCAGATATTTGCTTTTTCTCATTTCTGTGTGTCATTTTGCACTACTCCCCCCGAACTCTGGCTCCTGCTCTCACTCCTCATACAAGCATGGAAAAAGTAGCTTCTCTTAACAGACATCTACAATAAACATGCCGATACTTGAGATGTAAACTGAGAGGCTGGCATTATAACAGAGCCTCTAAATCAACCTCAGGACCTTGTTAGCATAATTAGTGATGGGACTGGTGGCTTACAAGAGCCAGGACAGAAAATGGAAAAATAGTAATAACAATAAAAAAATGCAGTTGTATCCTAGCAATTGCTGGGATGATTGCTGATGGTTCAAAAGCAAGTCATATCTTGCGTGAGACAAATACATTTTATATGATGTTTAATCTCCCAGGAATTCTGCCGGAAATACTCAGAAGCTTGTTAGAGGAAAATATGAGAAGCTACTCATGTGAACAATAAAAGATTCTTGTGTGGTGGAGCTACTGTGACTCCCATGCTGCTAATAGGTGCATATCTTGCAATTACAAGCATATTGAAAAATAATGCTACATTCACTGCTCCTATTTACTAATTTGAAGCTTTGGAGAAGAAGACAGTCCTGGACATCCTTCCAGTTTAAACTCAGATAAGATGGAGAAGCACAGAGGAGGAGATTTGTTCAAGATCACCTGAAAGTCAGTGGCAGAGCCAGAAATATATAGAGCCCTGTCTGTAAGGAATCTGAGACCACTAGTAAGTTTTAAGGGCCTTAATCAGTCTGACTTGCAGCCTCCACCCTCTTCCGCTGGTCAGGAATCTCACTGAAGCTCAGCCCTGGGTCTTTAGTCACCAAATGAGCAAAGCTGAGTGCCTGTCCCCAGCTCACACACAGAGATGCCTGTGCCTGTCCAGGGACCTTGTTGATCTTGACCCACTAATTTCCCAGCTTGAAAACCTCAGGCCAAGCTCATCACTGTGGACCTGCCTGGTGGTAACTGGGCTGTGTCCAACCATTGTTAGCCTTACTAGGCCTGATCCTGACCTGTGGATTCACTTCCTGGCTTGAGGTCGGACCTGCCTCATCTCCACAAAATTGTCTGATGCTCTGGACTCCTGGTTGAAGTTGGCTGCCACTCCCAGGCCAGCCCTGCCTGCCTCCCTTGAGGGCTGTGGGGTGGGCCCTGGCTGGTGAGGACCCTGACCTTGCAGCCACATTATCCCTGTCAGTTCCCTGCGTCTTGCAGAGCAAACAGTGCCTGCTGCACCCTGACATGACCCTAACACACCGCCCTGCCTCCCTTGCCTGCATGGCACCAAGGGCAGGAAGAGAAATGCCATGTGTTGATTTGATCAGGGAACACAGGCAGAGAGAAATAAGGTACAAACTCAAACTGGAACTCTTCTTTGTTCTGTGTTTTAAGCATGTCCTTCCTCCCACTTCCCATTGGAGATGGCAGCATTGCCTGCCCCATTGCAAGGCAGCAGCAAGACATGATGAAGGGGTCATAGAAGGAGGTTCATGTTCTGCATGTGTCCCTTGAGAACAATAAATATTGGCCAACAAGTGTAGAAGCAAGAGGAATCAGGCTTTGGCAGGAGAAAGTGATCACAGCAGAGGGCTTGAGAGCACAGGAATGAAAGGCAGAGACCTGGGAAGGGGAAGCACTGCCAGCTTACCCAGTAGCACAGCCAGAGGAGACAGACAGATGCTGCCCCTGAGGACAGAATTGTGTTGGGCTCAGCAAAGCTCTAGGGCAGCTCTGGTATTTGGGGCTCAGAAAGGCAGAGGGGTTCAGCACACACTGGATGGAAGATGTGAGATGCAAAGAGCTCACAGCAAAAAGGGCCAGGTTGTCCTTTCTCTGATGTTAGACACATTCCTGTTCCTAACTGCAGCTGGGATCTGGCCTCAGACCCTCGCTTTCTTGAGAAGTCCTCGGTGTGGAATGCAGCATTCCAGCAGGGTTTATCTTGCACTAGGGGACCTGGATGTCTGCAGCCTTGGCTCCATGTATGGAGGGAAGAACAGCTCATCTAATAGTTTGGTCTCTAACTACAATCTCTCCTAAATTAGGCTTTTCACACAGAACAGCAGGAAATTCACACACAGCTCATGCTGAGGTTAAAAGGCAGCAATTGTCTAAATCTTCATATACAGGCAATTATTGGCCTTTTAATTTGGAAGCTAAAGGAGGTGACTCAACAGAAAAGGATTCAGGCTGAATCAGCAAGATCTTTCTTGGGAGTTAGATATACAGCAAGAAAGCAAAATAACTTAGAGGCAGGCAGGAAAAAAAATGTGTTGTGGAGGTTCAGGGTATGGAATGCAGCTTTTGCCACAGACAGTTTCTCTGCTTTTCCCCCTTCCATCCCTGAGACACCCATGTGCAGCCCATGGAGTGAATTAAGAGAAGAAAGAAGTTAATATCTCCATAGCATCCAATACTTTAGGTGTCTACAAACCTCCTTAGACACTGTTCACCTTTCTCCACACAGCGGCTCTTCCGTGAGAACTGGGCCTTGCTGGAAGTTTAGTGTAATTTGGGATTAGAAATCTCTGTCAGCCTCACAAGTCACGGTGCTGAAGTAAAGCCCAAGATTCAGGCTTTTAGAGGAATGGATGTAGTGAAGGGAAACTGTGGATTGCACTTCTCTGGGGTCCTGCAAGTGGCTAATTAGCCCAGAGAAGCACTGAAATTCCCTTAGTCTCTCCCTGCTGGAGACATGCCAAGGGAGTCTGCCTTATTCTTACATGAAGTAGTATCTGCAGAAAGATCAAAGGATGAAAGCAAGATTTCATGGCTAGTGAATCAGGCAAGTCTGCGGAGGGTTTCGATATGATCTTTACAATAAAGAGAAATAAATGCTAAAGAGAAAATTTTTCTGCTCAGTGACGTGTTAGTTATGGGATGTTCATTTTCTAGCTTTTACTATTATGAGTGTTAAATTCCTTGCGTCAATTGATGGCCCTACAATTTCACACTCTTCATGTGGGAAAAAAATTGATGCAGATGTTTTCAAATGCAGTGTGGGCTCAGGTATATTTCTGCAATGTAAAGCCTGAGATTCCTTCACTTTCAAAGGGATTTGGGACACTCATTGGGATGCTTTGGAAAAGGTTACCTTAAGCAACTGTGTCCTTACAGAGTTACCACTGAAGGCAGTGAGCAAGCCTGCCCTGTAAGTAAATGCTTTTAAGGACCAGCTAGCAGAGATGGATGTGGTGTATTCCTGCCCCTTTGCCCTTTCTCCAGAGCACTTTAAAGCACTCTGTAATCATAAATATAGGAAGAATTTGCTTTCCTTCTGTCCATCCCCACCCTGCTATGGGAAAGAAAAGAATTATTATGACAATTGGGCAATTGTAAACCAGAGTAATTAAGTGATTTGCCAAAGGCCAGGTAGCCAAACCGGGGAACTGAAC
Organism: Irena cyanogastra; assembly: GCA_013397155.1. Classification (NCBI taxonomy): domain Eukaryota; kingdom Metazoa; phylum Chordata; class Aves; order Passeriformes; family Irenidae; genus Irena; species Irena cyanogastra. Next base: position 332,753 of record VWZV01002812.1, on the reverse strand, counting down.
CCAAGCGTCCTCATTGCTGCTCCTCCCCCGGAGCCGATACACACAGACCCTGAAAGGTCGGAATCCTTCTTCCCTGGGGAAGATTTCATTTCCTCCTTTGAACGCTGAGGGAGGGGCCCCTCTAAATCACAGGTTAGGCAGGCACTCAACTGAGTTAACACGATGTACTTCCCTGCACCATGTCTTGGAGGTGTAGTTAGGTGTTACTACATGCACTGCTGCAGCTCCTAGAGGTCTCTGCCAAAAGCAAGCCCCATTGTGTTGGCCACTGTTCACACACAGTATGAGAGAGTCCCTGCTCCCAAAGAACTTTAATATTCTTTGATATTTCTGGGAAACGTTTCATGAGAGAATTTCAACACAGAGTACAGGGCCTGTTTCTTGCTTTTAACTTAGATTACACCAGGATAACTTCACTCACTTCAACACAAACCTGTCAGAGATGAGATTCCAGATCCATTATGTTGCAGTCTCTCTTTTTAAAAACACTGGAGCATGTATAGCAAATAATCAGGAAATTAGTGGACAGGTGGCATTAATTTTCTCCAATGTCACCAATTTGGTTGCTGTTGTGGAAACACAGCAAGGCACAGCAACTGCTATTTCAGTGCAGAGAGCCATCCCTGAGCCCCAGATGGTGACCATATGATCTTTCCCTCTTATGGACCATAGATACGTTTCCTACCCTTAGAATTTGACTTCTGCTTGCAAAGAAGACTCACCTAAATCTGCCTACCCCCCAACAGCACCTGGGTGCAACACAGGTCCCTTCAGGAATCCAGCAAAGACCCAGACAGAGGGTAAACAATTTGTGGAAAAAGCACAACCTGACTCAATTAGAATTTCCTCCATGAATAGCTCCCTATGTCAGAACTTAAGGCCCCAGTTCATAGGGAAATCTGGGACCCATTTCCTCAGGAATTGCTGGCTATTTATGCAGAGAAAGTACTGTATTCTGATTTTGTTTTCTGGACAGTCTGGGGTGGGCTTTATGCTCATGTGAATAGACTGGACTTATGCTGGGCTGGTAGCAGTAACATGTGAGGAGATCTGTACTTCTAAAACTTGTGTCCTCCAGCACCTCTTCTCCTTGGCAGAAGGTGTCCAGGTATCAGGAAATGCTGATCTGCTGCTGTAGATGAACACACTCCTCCACCCAGCCCAACTTTGTCAAGAGCCCAAAAACTACACCTGGCTGGTATAAAGTAGAGTAATTTTCTGTCATCTCCTTGCTAAGGAGCCCATGAACTCCCAAGGCCCAACATACAGCTCTAGTCGTGATCTGGAGAGTGTTGGAGTATAGGGGGATAATGGTTAATACACAAGAACCACCTGTGGGCCAGAGCCTCGTGCATCCTATAAAACACACCTCTCCTAGAGTTCCCTTAGCACAGGTGACAGATATACTTCCTCAGGAAAGGTACTCCTATGGTGTCCTTTACTCTGGCAAATGGGACTTGTCTGTGGAGTAAAATGTCACAAGAGAAGAATGAGTCTGGTACTGTCTGGCCCTCAAACAATAGTTACAATGATCTCCCAAAACCTCCAGAGTGTGTAATGCACCCTTTTCAAAGGCCCAGCCTTAGCCACACACTCCTGTACAAACAAAATTGGATCTAATTCCAACTCCTACGGCCTTTCCTAGAGTTAAACAAAGCTTTGTAGACCTGAATGATAACAAACCACAGAGGGAGAGAGAAACTGCATGAAGAAAAAAAAGCAAAACATTTGTCCCTGACATTTGAAAAATTCTTATTTGCCTAACTCTCCTGATTTCAGCAGAGCTGTATAACTTTATACCAGCTTCCAAGTTGGCATCTCTTTTTTTAAAATCTCTCTTCTAACGAAGTCTGAAAGCAACAGAGGAGTTCAGGCAGACGTGTGTAGGCTGTCTCAGACAGCAGGGGCTTCAGGCAAGAAGAATTTCAGGCCAACAGTGGCAAGAAAGAGAAAAGGTTGGTGGTGGAGGAAAAGAAGATGAAGAGGGAAGCAGTGAGAGGCAATTCTTGTGGTTTGGAAGTTCCTGTGGCTCTGTGTACAGTCAGCATTTCTGTCTGCAAACAGAAACATTTCTATTTGCTTTGCAAGCCAGATTTCTCAACCTTTGGCCTTCTGACCTTCACTGTATCTGGCACTGATCAGGTGTGAGATTGCAGCTCCTTTCTCACAGGGGCAGAGCTTTTTCTCTTGGACCAGCAGCCAGATGAGATGGGGCTCACCAGAACAAGACTGACACTCACTGTGGCAGTGGTGGTGCAAGGAGAAAGCCCCAAAACCACTCTCTTCAGATGAAGGTTTGCCTCAGCTTAGGCTCTTCCATGCCGTCCAATTCCAACAAAGCCAGACTTCAGGAATGAGTATCTAGGCATGAGCTGCACATTTGCTGAGAATCAGACCCAGGTTCCACCTGCTCAAAGGTACACAGTGCTCTCTCTCTTGGACTCACCAGAAGAAGAGGAAAGCAATGTCTATATTTGACCATTCTGGTCATTCAATTTGTCCTTATCAAATAAAAATAAAATAAAATAAGGGTTTTTTGAAGGCAGTAGAGTTTCTTTATACTACATGCCCGTGTTTATTGACATATAAAATTCCCTGTTTGACTACACCCCACCCAGGCTCTTGTACACACCTGCATAAGTCTATAATTTTATCCCATGAATCATTCTGTACCATCAGATCACACCCAAGTTACCAGAACTTTAAGGAAGTGGCAGGTTCATTATGCTGGTTTTCATCTTTCAGTTTTAAAACAGAAGAATATTTTATTGATGCCCTAAATCCATGAGTATTTCTTAAAAAAAAAAAAAAAATTGCAGGCAGAAAGACCACATAAATATAATTAATTAAATGCATTCAACAGAAGGCAGGGCAATGGAAAGGAGAACTAATAAATGACCTTTAAGAGGCTGTTTGGACTCATCTTGCAGAGACTGTGTCTACATCATAGGGTACTGCAAAGCTGAAGCATTCTAAATGGGTCAAGCTCACCAAAAATCATGAGACTGAAGAAAAATTGTAACTTCCAATTTAAATTAAAGGGGTTTGGGTTATTTTCCTCTGAGTTTTGCAACCTTGGGAGAGTATTGAGGCCATGGTTTTAAGCACTTAAGCAGCCTTTGAAGGACTTTTTTTCCCAGGAAAGTGGAGATTTGCAGCTAAATTACTTATGTCAATAGCTAGGTGTTTAAGCAAACAACAGAAAAGGTTGCAATCCAAAAAGAAATCCAAATGCTGTGGTGTACAAGAGCAATGCTGCAGTGGTTCAGGCTGGCTGGAGAATGTTCTTTGTTAGAAACACAAAGTTAAGCACACCCAGCAGCACCCAGAGATCTGCAGGCAAACATTTGCAAGTTGCATGTTTTCACTTTTGTTTACAATGCAGAATATACTTCTATCTTAGCAGACATTTCTCACTTTTAACTTCTCAGAGTTATTTTAGGGTACCAAACACTGCTTGGGTTGACTGGCTCTGTAGTTCCTAGGATTAGGCTCAATGTGCTCCTTGACTTGCAGCCATTTGGCGGCCGCTTCCTTGTTACACAAATGTAACATGCAGCAATGACAAGAACTGCTTGACGTTCAATTATAAAATGATAGGCAGCCAAATAAGAAAATGGGATTACCTCCTGGGCAACTTAAATTTATGTAATATTGCCATTGCGTTGTTTTCTAGCCAGGACACTTAATTGCTAAGAAATGTGTTTACAGCTTGGTGTGTGCATTATCCATTTGGGACTATGACAGGAGTGACAGAATGGTAACAGGGATTGGCCAAAAGTCTGGAAGAGGCTGCCACCAGTGGGGAGCTCCACCATGGTGCAAATACTGGACATCCATAATAACAACTGCCTCTGACCCAGTCAGGAAATTTAAAAAAAAAAAAAGGCAAGGCAGTGGTTGAAGTCTCTTTACCTGCCCTGGAAGGGTCAAAGTTTGCAGAGATGATTGGGTGCCTCAGTGCCTAGATCTAGTTTTTCTCATCCACATTCATCATGCTTTATTGCTTGCTAATGGAACGACAAAGAAGAAATGGTCTAAATCTAATCATGCTGCAGTTGAGTCTGTCTGGAAACCCGCAGCAACATCGAGTATCAGATACCTCAGTGGGTCTCCCATGCACACACTCCCTCTGGTTAATGGCCTCCCTGCTCAGCACACCGTTACAGCAGGGCTCTTTGATTCCCAGCTCTGCACAGTCCCACTGACATTCCCATTTGTTGTCCCTCACCGCGGTGTTTGGTGCTATCAAAGTGCCGCCTGCCGCTCCAAGGGTTGCACTTATCCAACCTCCCTCTCCCTGTGCTCCCAGATCCTCTGTGATTGGCAGGAGGCTCTGAGCAGCAGACAAGGTGAATCCTGTAAACATGGCAAGAGATAAGGCAACAGCAAAGGGAATGATAACCACAAAAGTAGCTCACAGGGTTCAAGGGATGGAGGAACATGCACTGTTTATTTTCTGTGCTCTTGGATCAGCTGCAATTCCACATGTAAGCAAACTTGTTCCACCTCAGCTTTAGGACCTGGAAAGTCCCTTAGCACTGAGCATTATTTAACAAAGAATATATGCTTTCTTTATCTTTTATCTATATAGGAAACAAAACAAAAACAAAACAACCGAGACATTTGAACAATGCCTACAGCTCTGACTTAGGCCATGTCTCTGCCCTTGTTTGCACTGATATAAATCAGAGATCGCTGCGAGAGATTTAAAATTGGCCTTTAAATTTCTTATCACATCACTCCTCTGCTCTGCCAGTGATCTGTTCTGTGTGTTTCTAACAACAGTGCCCATGCTTTTGCCAAGCCACAGTTACACATGGAATGCTTTCTCTCTCTCCAGATACACACAGCGCCTGTCCCCTCTTCTACTTTCATACAAAATACGCAGCTTTCATCCTGATCCCGAGACGTGAACTACCAATTATACCAATCCCAGGGTTTTTTAACTAATTTCCTCAGCATTTGCTCAGCTGGCTTGCCCATCCCATTTGTTTATGATGAATTTTTTATTATATTAACAATTACTTATTCCCAGGTGCATTTAACCAGAAGAGCAGGAACAGAGAGAAGTAACAGACTTAGGACTGCCTGGGCTTGTATGGTGGCAGCAACAATACATTTACAGGCTTCAAAGGCACTGATAGAGCTCCTTCTGCATTTTGACGGGCTCATGACTAGAACTGGCTGGAAAAGGTGATTTTGAATGCACAGGGAATCTCTTGTTTTCCTTTGCTTTAGTTTAAGGCAGCACAGCAGCATTTTCACCTGAGAAATCCACAGCCATGCCTTGCAGGGCACAGTTGTGAACCTGGCAGTGAAGTAGTCCATGAACAGACACAAATGTGCACAAAGCTGCACACTCACACACACCCTGGCACACCCTTACACACTCACATGCTGCCTTGCACACTCACTCACACACACACTGCATGGCTGTAGTGCAATTGTGCCATGCCACAAGAACACCATGTGAGAGGCAAGGCTTGGTCTGCATTTCTGTCTCTCTGCCTTGACCCCTAATGCTCTCAGCACCACCACAGCTCCTTCAGCAGCTCAACAGCTCCCTAACTTCTGTAATATCTGGGGCATGGATTAAATTCCATGGTTTGAATAATGGCATTGATTTTTTAATTTCATCAGGAAAGTGATTTATTCTGTCCTTAAAATCCCTGTAACTGATGTGTATTATCCAGCAGTGCCAAGTTTTGTCAAGGGCTTGAGAGAAAGGGTGAATAAAGACACAGACACAGTTTTCCTCTTATGTCTGCAGACTACTCCTACCTCTGAGCTGCCAGGTAATATCATATAAGTCATATTAGCCCTTGCTCCCTTTCTATCCGTAGTTGACATAATTAGTGGAGAAAAATTGATGTAGCTGATGGTGACACAAGGCTGAATCTGCATCAGTCTGAAAACCAGGCAGCAACAGCACTGAGTAATGTAACAAACTACCCAACCCTACATACATTGTGCATTTCTCCATAAAATCCAGGCAATGTGGCCTGCATGGTTTTCAGCTTGGATGCTTCAGCAATAAGAAGGTTTTTGATAAAGAAAGTTTAAGAAATAGGATCTGAAAGTCTGTTTCAAACAGAAATGATCCCCAAGGTACATTAAGATCTGACAGTCACCACTCAATTAGGAAGTGGGAGACAGCTGTCTGTCTGTCACTCTTTCTCTTCCTTGAGCACAAACACGTTCAAAGTCAATCCAGATCTTTTTGTTTCATCAGCAGGTTTAGCCAGTTACCTGCTGGATGTGGAACAAGTTTAGGTACCAATTCTTGTAACTCAGTAATGGTCCAGTGTTATTCTCCCTCACTCTGCTTACAATGTCTGAGAAGCTAATTGCCAAAGGTAAGAGAAACCTTCTCCCAGACACTGCAGCTCTGGGACTCAGGTCTATTTAGATTTGCCATTTGTCTGTCCCCGTTTCTAAGCACAGTTCAGAGAACTCTCAGTGAAGAATAAGGCCCTTTCTCCTGGACCCTTTGAGAGATTTCCTATTAGTCACCAGGATAATTAAAGGTTCCAGTTGCATTGCATTAGCACCTTTCATGTCATTAGAGTCCAGCTGCAGTGTGAGAATCACATATTTGCTGAGACTCCTGTGCCAGCCAGCGAGCTGGGAGCAGAGCTTTACATTTCATCACTTTGTAAAAGAAATACAATTAAGCGGTGTTCCCTGATCATATTGCAGTTTGCAAGAGGGGCTCTAAGCTCCAATCACTGGAATGTCTGGCCATGATTGTATTGAAATCATGCCTTGACAAGGGTTTATGAACACATTGTAATGAATCCATGGCCATCTAAGGCTCCTTAATTGTCAGTGTACTGCACACGAAGCTGCTCAGAACCCCTCGATGGAAATGTCTGTCATGCCTTGGCACAGCACGTGGCATCTCCACTAGACTTATAGGAAAATCTTCACCCTTTATTAGTATTGCAGGTGTTGTGCCACAGGGCTGGGGAGTTCTGAATTCATCCTGCGAAGGCTACTGGTGCAGAGATTTAGTTTATTATAACATTGTTAATTGACAGACTTGTATGCCTGTCTAGTCAATAACAGCCTGCTAAAAATATGCATTAAGCAGAGAGAATGAATCAGCTGCTAATAGCAGTCTGCCTGATTGTCAGCTTCTATCTATCTTCAGGATTTGTCGGAACCTTGTCACTATTGTGCTCCGGCAGCTCCAAGCCTGTAACATATTTATCCTCCAAACACCCCTCTGGGGCAGGGCGGTTGTTGCTCTCACCAGTTTACAGATGGGAAACTGTGATATTGAGAGGGAGAGTGATTTGCCCAAGGTCACACAAGAAATCTGTAGCAAAACAGGGAATAGTTCATCAGTCTGCCAACCCCAGGGGGATTAACCTACCCCCTGCCAGGACATCCTTCTTGTCTCCTTCCTCTTTCAAATCAGCAGAGTTAGAGCGGTTTATACCAGTAGAAATTCTTTGAAATTCCTTGAGAATGCAGTCTTCTATTTCTGAGTGGACAAAGTATTAACTGTAAGGCGCCCTTCCACAATTCCAAAATGCTGACATCCCAAATCCAAACTTTAAAACATTAAATATGCAAAACTTCTTTAAAACTAGTGCCTTCTTTAAACCAAGTTCTAGCTCTTCTCTTTGGGTGCATTTCTTGTAGCAGTTAATACCTCTAGCACCAGGTATAGGGAAACAATGGCCACCCTACACTGCTGTGCAGAGGGATACAATGAGCAGTAGTGTCAGAGAGAGATGTGAATCTGTGAACTGGCCTTGAGCCTTGGCAAGTACATAAGTCCTTTAGTTCATGTATCAAATGTGTTTGCTTGTAATTCAGTAAGCTGACATAGGATTTTAGGGAACATTAACTCATGTGTTACTGTGATGCTGTGATTTATTATACTGTTGCTATTATTAATGCTTCTTATGTGCTATGCAATGAACAAATTTAAGCTAGACATGATCCTTCTCACGAAGTTTGCCTTCCAAATAACATATGATAAAGGAAAAAAGATAAGGGAAGACTGGGGCAGTTGATCATAACCACATGGACATAAGGTGACTAATAATGGGCTGGAAATGTGCCCAGGTTGTGGGCACAGAAGCTGAGCAGTGCCAGTCACACTGGAGGGGGAGGAAGGTAATCAGGTGAGAGGAGCAGAGCCAAATGCCCATTCCTGCAGCACAGCTCCATGTGTCCCATGGCACTGGCTGCACACAGGAGCAGCCATGCTCATGGAGCCCCTGAACAGCCCTCTGCCACTGCCTGCTGACGTGGTACCGCAGCTGTGGGCCTGTGGCAGAAAGGTTGGATTGGATGATCTTTAAAGGTCCCTGTCAATCCAAACCATCCCACAATTCTGTGAATTTTTTGTATATGGCAAGTCTAAAAGTAAGATGGTAAAACCAGCAAGATCTAGTCAAAGGAAAAAGATCTGTTGCGTTTGCTTATTTTTGCCTCATACATTTTTTCAACAAGGACTACACACATACTCTACAATGTCAGAGTTGACTCCTGTATCTTCCTGCATGCAGCTTCAAAGCCCCAGTGTTTCAGGACCACAATTCTACACAGGGAGTCACTGTCAGAAGAAAAGCACTGTGGTGTCTCTTGGGCTGGGTAGAGACCCAAACCACCAGTTTTAGTTCCTCTACCTGCCTTTCCTCCTTGTGACTCTCCTTTCTCTCCACAGTTTTGTCAGGGCTGCTTTGGGAAGTCAGACCCCTCCCTCCATCCTTGTGTGTCCTGCAGGCAGCCGTGGCTGTAGCAGGTGATGATGCTGCAGCATCCCCTTCCTGTCCTTAGCTCTGTCAGCCTCTCCGTCAAGAGGAGACACTCCAGCTGAGGGTGCAGCTGCTGGAGCTACCAGCCAGCCAAGGCTGCTGGGTGGCAGCACTCAGAGGAAAGGAGAAGTACCCAAAAAGGCCTGACCAGCAGTGCAATATACACAAACCTGCTCCTTGCTGGAAAAACTGAGGGCTTTCAGTCTTTTTGAGAGCCCCAAAGAATTTTCTTCCACCTTCCTACAGTGGAGAGGTTGGACAGACACTGGACTGATCCATCCTCAAGCCCTCCCAGCTCACCAACAGTCTCTATTCAAAAGACTCGTGTACAGTTCAGTAAAGCAAATTTCCAAGCTGTCTAGCCCACTGACCCAATATGGAAAAACCTTATTTAAGGCAGGTAGTGATGGATATAGTGTCAGCTTTTACTGGGACAGACTTTGTTGAAGGGAGAACTGGGCTCTGAAAGATGTAGGTTCCTGTCCTGTGAAGGAAGAAATAAGATGAGGGCTTCAAACACAGTGTTATTTAAAAGTCCGAAATGTCCATTTGCAACTCACTAAAGTCTGGCATTGGTAATTTCTAGTTTTCCTAAAAGACTAAAATATCAAAGGGGAGCAGTGGAGGGTCTTTGTGCAATAAGTGTCATCAAGGGAAGATAGTCCCTGACAGCTGACAGACACTGAGCCTGATGAGTGGCTTCACCTATTTGCAACTCTGCATCAGCATCTACCAAATGGAGACAACAGGTCGGGGTGAAATGAGTGTGGGCCTGTACTTGAAACCAGAGTGATCCTAAAGAGGAAGGTGCCCAGGAAATTGCAGACAGCATTATAATGGTAAACACCAGAGTCAGTATATTCTGTAAGGAGCTGGTAAACCCTCTAGCAAATGAGAACTGAGTTAACTTCTGCTTTTCCTCTTGTCTGCCCTCCTGGCACTATTAATTATTAAGGAGGTGAAGTCGGTTCAGAACCCCCTAATATTCCATAACAGTCCCATTATTACCACCTGAACTTCCTTGGCACCACACAAGTACAGGGAGAGTAGCAGACACAGAGCTACTAAAGCCAAGGAGATGCTCCAGAATGTCAGCTACTGGAATGCTCATAGATATTCATGAACTCACAACTTTTCTGTGAGATGGGTCAGTATCGTTAACCCCATTTACAAACAAGGATATTGAGTAAGACAGAGGGGAAATGACTCACTGAAAACCACCCTGTATTAGAGACAGGAATAGGACTCAGATCTCATGACTCCCATTCCTGAGTCTCAACACTATTAGATTGAAGCTGTAGAGCTCCACATTTGCTGAGGGCTGGAAGAGGGAAGAAAGGAGAGGTGGGAAGGGTGCGGAGCTTCTTTGAATCAAACTAAATGCAAGTTTCCTGGAATGAAGCCACCACTAATTTCAATACATTTACTTAGATCTTGAGCTTTGGGATGGCATGAGCAGCTGTGAATCATCTTGGCCAGTCAAAGGAATAATTAATTGTTGTGGGTAAATCTCAAAAGGTTTAGGGGTCAGGTAAGGTAAGCAGCAAAGCTTATCCTCGACTGCTCTTTTCTGCTCTGCAAACTGGAGGCACTCACTCGAACACTTACCCCGTGGATTCCTCATGCCAGATCTGTCCATCTGTTGCACACACTTTCTGCCTCATCTTCTATTTTGATTATAAACTGTTCAGTGCTGGGATTGTCTCTATTTTAGAGGGTTTTATAGTACCTGCCATCGCACAGCCTCGATATCCTTGATATATGTAAGGATAAAGAAGTATCAGAGGTACAGTCATTGCCCAAATAGTAATAGAGGCTGAACAGTTTGGTTCCTGAGATTTTTTATGCTTCCTGATTATAGCAGGAGTGGTTTCCTTGTGGTGCTTTGATAGTTTTGCTCCCAGCACAGCTCGCAACCAGGAAGTACAAGAATGCAGAGCAATGATAGCCAGGATTTGCAGAGCAGCTCAGCATGCACAATCAGAAGCAGGTTTGCAAAAGGGCTCAGCTCCCATTTAGGCACCAAAATCACTACCTAGATTTAAAGAAGTGCCAAGCTGGTGGGCTACAGAGCTCTTTAGAAGATCCAGCCCTCATGGCAGCTTCTGAGTGTTTGAGGATCTGGCTCAGTGTTTCAGACTGAAAAGGAACTGGGGCTGTGTGAAAAGCGTTGCCCTGACTCAGTGTTCGGTATTGTTGTTTTTCCAGGTTCTAGCCCCTCTTAGGTACTGTGAGATGAGACATGCAAAAAAGTCTTGTGTTGCCCATTAGCTCTTGATTCCAAACCAAAATGTAAAGCTCAGTGTAAAAAGATGCTTTTTATTCCTACTCTCCTGCCCTGGAAACTCAGCTCCTTCTTAGGCAGAGCCTGAGGTTTGTGATTGCCCTTCAGTTCCTAAGGCTCGTAACCAGGCCGAAGGAAATCTCATGGAAGGGGGAGCTCTGAGTGTGTCTGTTCCTTCCCAGTGTCCCTAATCCTTAACTCAGCCCTGAGTGAGTGAGGCAGTGTCCCATGTGCTGGATTGTCCCTCAGGGCCACGGCTCTAGAACGGGTGCTTCCCATCTGGACCTCTAACCATTTCTGTTCCTTTTCCGTTCCAGTGTAAATAGTGCCAAGCTATTGATGGTTTTAAAAAAGTTAGATTTTTTTTTTCACGGGGTAGAATAGATGCACTGCAGGGCTCAGCTGTAACATTCCTGTGGAAGCCCTGAGAACCTCACTGAGAGCCTATAGGCATGGAGGAATTTAAAAGCCCTCAAGCCATGTCTGAACTGAAAACTTCAGAGCACAGACTTTCAGGTTCAGTTTCATTTTGAAAACGTCTGTAATGAAACATTTTGATATTTAAAAATTATTATAATTTACTTTTCCTTCCATGGGAAATTTCAAATATGTCACTTCCCCCCCCACCCCCCCGAAACAGAACTCTACATCCCCTGCATAAATTTTCCGGGAATTTTCCCAAATTTCCAGATTCTAGGATTACCTATAAAGCAGACATGCTGGCTTTCAACCGTCTTCAGTGCCCTTACTTCACAGTCTTTTTTCCAATTATGATTACATTTTAAAGAAAGAGTTTATAATCCCTTGCCAAAAAAAATGAGCTTCTTTTAGGTTCCAAGTCTGGAGAAAGGTTCCCTTTTGTTCCTACTAAAGAGATATGTTGCCTGGTGCTGACTGGGAGCAGAGACACTCCTGCATTCCCAGCCCTGACACTAACTGCCCCTGTGGCCCCAGGCTAATCGCTTAAATGCTCTGGCTCAGTCTCCCCATTGGTAAAACAGAGATAATGATACTTACCATCTTCTTCACAGGGGTGTTGCAGAGGAATAATTAGTTTGTGTCTGTAAAGCACTTTGAAGATAAAAAGCGCAATACAATTGATAATAATTATTGCTATGCAGACTGGTTCTCCCTTCCCCAGCAACTTTCTGGTGCAGAAAGGTAAGGAAAACCCTGAACTGAACTGTCTCCCAGTAGAGCCCCAGTTGCAACAGGAGCTGAAAAGCCAAGACCATAAGCCAGCAACCCCAAAATTTTTAAGCTTTAAATCTGCTTTAGTGACCCTAGTTCTAACTTGCCAAAGTTAGATGTATCACTGCATGGAAGGGAGATTTGTTTTTCACTGTCTCTTTTTCTCTAGTCCCTCGCAGTTTTTAATAGCATTTTGTGCCTTCAAAAGCTTCCATCAGTCCCTGATACCTCTGCCTTGCCTGGCATGGGGCAGCAGCTTATTATACACGAGTTCGTTACAGCCTTGGCTTCAAAGCTCCCCGGTTCAAAGGGTGCCAGAAGTGTTGAACAGGTCAGCACTTTAATGCTGATCCACACATCTTTAGAGGGCAGTAACATCACCACAGTTTTGTTCCTGGGGGAAACAGAGAATAACTGGTTTGTAGAGTTCCCTTTGGCCTTAGCGCTGGCCACAGAATTGGATGCTCCTGGTGGCAAAGATCAAGCGTCACGGAACCCTGGAGTGGGTGAGGTGGAGGGCTGTGATGTAGTGAATGAGTGAAAATGTGCCTTTATGAGTCACTGACTTGTTCTTAATGGCAGCTGTGGAGGAACAGGGAAGGATAAAGGAATAGAGGAGCAAAGGAGCAAAAAGTATAAGAAAGCATAAAATAATCTAAACTAGTTCTTTCCATGCACTTATTTTTTTGAGACGAGTGATAGATGTACCTAAAAATTATCAAAAATCAATCAGAGAAACTACTACTCCAAAGATATTTCCTCCAAAAGCTGAACCAGATCCTCTTCTCAGACTGGAAGGGGAACATGGGGACAGCAAACAAAACAACCTAGATATGGGATATTGGCTAGAATATTTTTTCATTTGCACGTAGACTTGAACTTCCTGTATGGAGGGGCAAAGTCTTCTGCAGCAGGCCCTTCTTGCTGCATTTATGACCCAAGAGGAAGCAAGAAAATGCAGAAATAAATCTGTTCCATGGAGATCCTGAAGATCATTTTCCAAAGAGACAGTTTGAAGAAGCAGCATTTGAGTTACTGGACATACGTTTAGGCTGAATCCAAATACTGAAAGCAAACATCAGATCTTCCTTTCTGGTACCAGCCAAAGCAGAAGAAGCCATTTTTGCACTGGGTATATTCATTATCTGTTAAATTGGTCTGAATCAGAAATGGTACCAAGCCCTGGAAGAGCTTTGCACACCCTGGTTTTAATCAAATGCAGGATGCCTGAAGGCAGAATTTGCCCTGCAGTGTCTGGTTGGGAGATTGATACTAGCAGATTTCTTTGAGTAAGAGAACCAGAGATTTTAGAACAAGCAAATACAACAAAAGAGGGTCTGTGAGGACCTTGGGAAGAGCTGTGCTCTGCAGCACAGCAAATGTATCACAACCCAGCCCTATCAGAAGGCTGCAACATCTCCTGGGTGTGATTTATTGCAAAGCATCACTTAAATACAGATGCCTACAGACTGTAGATATCTAGAGAGTGGGCATCTCCAGACAATTACAAAAAGATTATTTTGATGGCTTAAGTAGAATGTGGATCTTTCAGTTGAGATAGATTAATTTCTCACCAAGGAATGATTCAAGTGAGACAGAAGAGTAAAAGATGTAGGCTCCAACATAATAGAGTCCATCCCAGCTGCCTGATTTCAACTTGGTTATGAGAAAAAACAGCCCATAATTAGGACACCACTCATTTCTTATTTCTCTTGCTTCATCTCCTTGTTTCTGATCCCTGGGGAGGGGGGTTTCATTCACCTAGAGCACACCTATGGTAGCCCCTCAGTCTGCAAAAGTGAGACTTGCGTTTCTGAAAGGCTTTTTTTGCCAGTACTTGCCCAGTTCCATTCCCAGAGACCTGAATTTCCGTTTGCATAACCATAGACACTGCTGCAAAACCCTATATTTTAGTGAGAATACGGAGCATACCAAGTGCACAGGTGCGTGTAAAAGGTAGAGATTTCATTTGAGAATGAGATGATGCTGCATTTGGCTTAATCTATGGAAGTGTAGCTCTTCTGAGTCTCAAGTGAAACTGTAAAGCTTCCATGTCTATAAAGCTTTGTCCTCCTGCTCTGTTTGTCTTAGGCTCAGCCATCCTTGCACCTTCAGAAAAATACTCAGAAATACATTTCCCTCCTTCTTTTTCCAGGGCCTGGGTGGCATGATCTCTTAATGCATCTGCCTGTTTATGTTAGCAAAATGGAAAGCAGCTTTGTTTATGGAAAAGATCTATTTTTGTTTTACTTTTTTCTCTCAACTAAACTGACTTTTATCCAGGATCGTGTTTTGCTTTGGGAAAAGAAATGTGCTGCAATTCTTAGCCCTAGCTTAAAAGTCAGGTCAAGAGGAAAGGGGGAAATCCTGATCATATTATTTAATTTTGTAGGATTATCCTGCAGCCTGGAAATCTAAAAGAACGGAAGAGTTAATATCCCCTCTTCCCTGCAACTTCTTGCTCTGTGTCCTTGTGCAGTGACATTTGCCATTTGCTATTCTCCCTCATATATTTACACAAGCCAGATCACAAACAAAATCAGTATTTCCATCTTCTGGGCAGGGGGACAGTGTGTGGCATCCAGGGGAGAAGGCAATTTCAGAAGCCATCGTGCTCCCCTGAGGATAAATCATGCCATTGTGTGTCTTTCAAGTTCCTCAGACTTTGATCCTGCAAGAGATCGAACAGGATCAGGTCATGGATGGTAGATTTTGAATGCAGACCCAGACAGGGCATCATGACGTGGCGATGATGTGGTGAGGTGCGGAGCACAGAGTGCAGCCTTTTCCCTCTGCAGCCATCGTGGAGAATCGGAGAAACAAATCCGTGTGTGCAAACTGCCAAAACACAAAGAGTTCTGCTCCTGGCTTGGGAGGAGGTCTGGCCAGTCCTCAACATGACACACTGCTGGGCAGGTTTTGACAAAAGCTGACACTGAAAGCTTGGTTCTGATTCTAGCTGTGCTGCTGACTCACAAGATGGATTTCGTCCATTCTCCTCATCCTCCTCAAGGAGATGGAGATCACACCTGCCTGTTTTGGGGAACTGTTCTGCCATCTTTGCACGTGTGCTATGGAATTAGGGGTTGTATGAAATATGGCCATCACTTTATGACATTTAACATGGTGAATTCATGGTAAAACCCATCTGTAAACATACAATATATCCTTAAAGCTCTGTAACATAGGGAATATATTATCCCAATTTCAACTGTGAAGGTGTGTTATGGAAAACAGTGGCAGCACTGTCTACTATGAAGGTTGTCTGACTTTTCCCAATAACATGTGTGTTATTTTCTATGATGTACATACACATATCTGCATTAAAACCACTGTGTTGGTGCAATGCAGGGCACTTGAAAATTATGGAAATTACAGATTTTAGGTAGGTCATGCAACTTCAGTTCAACCCACCCAGTGTGTATGGCTCCATGACACAGTCATTTAGCATATAACCACACACAGATTTCATTCCACATTTTCCCTGCTTCCATTTTCAGAACCTTGTGCAAATCACAGCATTGGTTGCACCCTTCAGACTAATATCCATGGGAATCTTTAAATACAAGCTGTTAAAGTGACCTAAATGTGAGAGTTTGCTGCTACTACCCAGTAATAACACGATAAGATAGCCAGGGTAGGCACTATCAAAAAGGATAATGAACAATGATAATAACCCTTAATAAGTCATAAGAAATAATAAAGTAGGTAATGAGGTGTCAGTTTTCACAGTTAGCTGTGAAATGTTTCTCATGTTGACTTGAGAAAAACCATATAAGGGGATGAAAATGGCCATTTCTGTTGATTTACTCTCACTTCCAACATTTCTTCCTAACATCGAATTTGTGAACTGGAACAACGGAGCTTAACCATGTTCTGATACATGTTCTGTGCAGAGAAATCCTTTGAAAAATGCAGAATCGATTGAAGAACAAGGAACAATAAGATATCAGCTAGTTTCTGGCTGATTTCCCATCTGACATTGTAAAAGCATCCAGGACTATTTGTTTAATTTGAAATAGAATAGTGAGCCGTGGAACCGTCCTGGAACCCCTCCTAGCACATATGCACATACACAGACCCCAGCAACTCACTCCCTACCCACAGCCATCTGTCATGTGTGCCAATTGGAGCAAACCACTCCTATTACTCAACAAGGAGCTCATTATAGCTTCCTCTTCATCCACGGGGCTTTTGGAAAAGCTCACAGTCAGGGCCAATGTGCAGCAGGGAGGGAAGGCATTCAGGACTGGAGTGCAGTCTCTTCCATTGCTTCCTGTCCACATCAAAGTGCAGGCATTTCAGTGACAACCATTATTACTGTCACCCAGGAGAACATCCCTGCCTCCTGGAACCCTGTTATGACTGGTAGGCAATCCAGGCTGACCTGCTCTGGACTGCTTCAAGAGTTTATTTCATTTTCCTTATCTGTAAGTGTGTTTTGAATCATTCATTTAATTTAAATTTTTCCCAGTTTCCCATCACCACAAGGGAAGTACCCACTGGTGCAGATTTTCAAGAGATACCACAGCTCAGTTCCACCATCACAAACTTCATTCTCTGTGATTTCACTTGTGGTCAGCTGTATTTGTTATTTCAATGCCATTTCCTACCCTTGAAACTCCATCAACTCTTTGGGACGGAGATGATTTTATTACATTGAATTATTCAGTGTCCAGCACAGCAAGGACCTGATCACAAATATTGCAATATATTAAACAAGAAATGGCAAAGCTACAGAGGAAAAGTCTGGCACAAAACCAAATCCTTTTTCTTAATGTCTACCTGAAGCAGATGCTGGTGGTACATGTAACGTGTGGGGCTTTGCTGATTTACACCCTTGTAAAAATCAGTATTCAAAGCTCCTTTTCATGTGTAGCTTCCATCTAAGTAAAGGAGATACTGCATATCAAAGGCAGCTGCACCAGCCACTTTAGATTTATTAGTAAATCCATTGAAAAAACATTTCCAATGAAATAAATCTCAGCCTGCTGACTTCTTCCTATTCTTTACTTATCCTCTTATTGATTTTTGTCTCAGAGATTTAAACCTCTCAATTTGTTTTATGAGACACTTGTCGAACAGATGACAAGAAAAAAGACAGTGCTGGATATTTTCTTTAGCAGTTTTAAGTAGAAATAAAGAGCATTTCTTTGAAATTAGTCTTGCTCCTGTGACACAGTAGGAAGAAAATATCTGACAAGCCCTTTAGAAGGCATTATCTCCGTGCATAGAGAAAGCTTACGGGCTGCCACCAACACAGCTTTGTGGCAGCAGTGCCCCAGAAGCTCATTGACAAGTTTGACATGTAAACAAGCTGTTGCTAAAAATATTTAACCTGGGGGACCCTGGCTAGTTGAAGGGGCTAGTAATGGAATACAGATCCTTTCACCTCCAGGCATCTGTTCCAAGCAATGCCATTGACTGAAAGTCATTATCGCTGGATGGCTGTGCAGAGGAATGAGTAGGTGGGCTCTGCTCTGTGTCTCATGAGCAAAACTGGGGCATTGCTGAACCACACTGGAATTTTCAACAGAAAGCTGGGGGCCGGCACTTTCTGGTGGCTGAGGCCACTGCTCCCAGGAGGAAAATGTCCTCGGTTTATTCCCCGGCAGCTCCTGTCACCTGGCAGACGTGTATATCTTTGCAACAACCCCTTCCCAAGCTGCTGTTTCTGTTCTGGGGATGAGAAAAGATGAAGAGAGAAAATGGAGGGAGACATCCATCCCCACCCTGTTCCTGCCTCCTGCCCCACCGCCTGAGCCTGTCCCAGCCGATGAATGCCAGGCACCGCCCTGGAACCCAAATGCCACGTGGACATTTCTAAAGGCTCCCTATTTTTCTCTAAAGGTTCTCTAATCATACTTTTCCAGGAAAATATATACATAGGCTAAAACATCACCTCCACCTTGCAGACTCACCTTCTGGAGCAGGTGTGGCAGTGACAAGGCAGCACAAGGGACACTCCTGAAAATGAGGCGCTGACATTCATCCTTGGCAGGGCAGAGTTCTGCCAGACCAAGTGCATCTCCTCAGCTGCACAGGGTTGGGAAGTTAGGGAAGAGGAATTTCTATTCCCACACATTTTAAATTGCTGTTACTTCACCCACCCTCCTTTGCTCTGGGCTGTGTGCTCCGATGGCTCTGCCAGCTCTCAGGCAGTCAAACAGCTTTCCTTCCATTTTGTTACTCAGCTTGACCAGCTCTACACCTAAAATCAAGCACCGAAGAGAGACTCAGAGGTAATGCCACTACCCCACAGACCCTGGGCTGTGTTACTCCATTTTGGTATAATTTTAACTCAGCTTTGTTCCCCTGAGGTGGCAGTGGTGCCCTCACAGCAGCAGCCAGGCCTCAGCCACGCTCTGCGGCTGTGCCTCCTTCCCTCAGCAATGGTGGTGCCTGGCAGGGGCCCTACCCTGCTCTTCACAGCCTCCTGGCAGCCCTGCACAGCTGAATTTCACCTCGAGTCACACACGCCATATTAAAAATACATATATATACATGTATGTCATATATATATATATGATAAAGGTGGGAGAGATTGCTCCCAGGCCGGGGATTTGTTGGGGTATGGAGGCCCTGACATCCTGACAGGCCAGGATGGCTGTGACAAGGCCGGCCTGGGGGAAAGCGGTGAGAAACCCTCACTCAATTACTGCTGTCTTGAAAAAAAGTCATTTTCCCAAACTTGGTGTTTCTGCCCCAATGTCTTCAAGCTGTAAGAGGACAGCAGGTGCCTTGTGAGAGGACTGGTGCTGTGTCATCAGCCATGAGCCGCTCCTGAGGGGGATTTAAGGCTGGTTGTGTGTTCTCACAGGCCTTTCTGTGCCACAAAGCAGGAGGATTTCGTTCCCTTATGTTGTTTTTATTGGGTTTTTTAAATTACAAACCTAGCACCTCTTCTAGTTCCCATTTACAGGGTTTTCAATTCCCATTTACAGAGACATCTCATCCTAGGAGCTCCAGGGCAAACTCCCTCTCCACAGGCACAGGGACAATGCTGCCAGGCAAGGTTGGTGTTAATTTAACTTTGGGAATAGCAGGAACAATAGGACTGGAAGGGGCCTTCTGGTTCATCAGACTAGTCCTCTGTTGTTAGAGGCAACTACATTATATAATCCCTTTTGCAAATGATGCTGGCTCTATCCTAAAGCGAGCTGGGTTATTTTTGTCCCCCTGTGTCCATGGGAAGGCCCTTGGAGAACTTCCATGCTGTAAGGACATCTTCATCCGAGGAGCATCTTGCTCATCACAGAGAATCATTGTTATTAATCTCCAGCTACACAGCCCACTTTGAATCCTATTACACTTCATTCCTAATGCTGGAATGCCCAGGATCGTATGAGTCTTCCTCTGGGATACTCTGGCTCTCCACATTTACAGCACTGCCCTTATTTTGTGTCACCAGCACAGTCCTACAGCAAAATCATTGATTCTGTTTGATATTTTTATCAGTCTAAAGGTTTTGCCTTGAGAAACTGTGCCAGTTACATGCCAGCAGACTTCCCTTCAGCACAGCTCTCATCTCCCTTTTTGAAGGGAGTACATTGAGCAGAGCTGATCCAACTTGGGTAAATCTATTTATCCCCATTTTTTTTTTTTTAAAATTCAAATTTAAGGATGTATCTGTAACTCATGTTCTTCTATCATATATTGATAAGGATGTCTTGTCCCATGTTGGCTGAGAGCTTTTTGAACTCCAGCCCCCTGGAGAACCCCTGGATGCCACCTCTTACTTTATCTCATATATCAGCATATGTTGCCTGTATTTATAATCTCCATTTTCTTTTTCTCTGACTCCAGGCAGATTTTTGGACACAATTACTCTTTACCCTTTCTACAGGTCTTGTTTCCTTCTGATCTTTTGGCAGGACAGGAGAGAAAAGGAACAATGCAAGACCTTAACTTCTTAGTGCAGAAAATCCAGAGGGACCTTCTGCTTTCTTGTATACTGACTGTCCCATGGATGGTGGGCATTTCAGAGGAGGGGTCCTGTTACAAAGAGACCTGTTTCCCACTCTCTTTTTTGGCACTTCTTAGAAGGCCTCTTTGGAAGGGACTAATGGCCCTCTGGGACAAGCCCTCTTCTGCCAATAACCATAGGTCAAAAGTTAAACTGAGCAGTGGAGAAAGAAAACCGGATAAAATACACTATAAATCTTGACATTCTAATTGAGAACTGTCCAATGCAAACTGCACTAGTGTGTCTGCTTTACCTCAATGCTCTATGAGAGGCCAGATCCTGCTTTCCTTAATGGTTTGAGGTACCCTACTGATTTTTACTGGGACTTCTCACTTGATTAAGACAAGCAAGATTAGGTCTTTGAAAAGACTTAAAGTTAATGCAATTTCTGCAGCCATAGCATCAGGATGATGGTTTTGATTTACAGTAAAGGCATGATCTTCTCCTCTTTCAGGTGACAGTGACATGGCTGTGTATGTGTGTGTCTGGGGGCAGAGATTTGCGGGACAAAAAGATCTGTGGTCAAATACAGCTCATAAAGAGAATGTTTTACTGAAGTGAAATTTGCCTGAACATATCATGCCATCTAAGATGTTTTATAGATATTTTTGCTGTCTGAGGTAAACGAGGGAGGATTACACCTATTTTACAGACTGGTGAAATCAGAGCATAAGGAATTTGAATGATTCAGCCAAGATTACACAATAACTCAGTAAGAGACCCCAGCAGAGCCTCGAGTGCCAGTGCTCAGAACACTGGCCCAAACTGTCTCCTTGACCTTGTCATCTCTGTCAGATGTACATCACTTCCAGACACTTCAAATACAGAGTCAAAAATAGAAGAACAGAACTTGTTTATTCTTCTGCTTATATATTAAACATAACTTCTCTTTCAGTGAATAGTTTTGTTGTTTATATTCTCATGGGAATTCTAATCTTTGAACCAATTAATTCCAGACTTTTGCTATTCCTTTTTACAAAGCACTGCATAGATACATAGATACTACAAGCAGACCACTGTGGTTCCCATCCTGGAAGCTCAAGAGAACTATCCTGTAACATTAGACTACAACAGCATTTTATTAATGTTACACCTTGGAGCTCTTCTCTGAATAGGAAACTTTCCTCCAAATTTATTTGAAATTATATCCCTCTGCCCTGAGCTAATTTTTTTTCAGCCTGGTTAACATCATAAAATGGATCATTAATATGTCCTTTGAAAGGGATGCCAGTTCTGTGTAGCACATACAGTCTGTATGTGTTGGTGCAAAGAAATTTGCTTTTCCTGTACAGGATGTGTGTGCCAGAGAAGAGAGAGAGGGTTAAAAAGGGAAAACATATACTGGAATGTAGTGGCATAACAAATCCATCCCTAATCTTGAAAGATCCATAGTGCATGAGTAATGAAACTAAGGATGAATTATTACAACTTGCACTCATAATTTACAGGTACGAGTGTATTATCTTACAGCATAAATATTCCATTTAGGCTTTGTGATGGGGTTTTTCTCCATATAGGAAAATAAAAGTAGTATTAGTCACACGTCCATAGCTTTGTCAGTGGTTGCAGAATGTTTTTCTTTCCAAGAGGAAAGCATACTGAATAATGCAACACTTCTATTTAGGCTGCTTTTTCATACATTGACACTTTCAAAATCTAGAAACAGTTCTTTTAATTTTAAGGGCTACAATGTCTGCTCCCTTTATTCCTGCCCTTTATCATCTTACACACCATGTTCTTATAGACAAGGGGGGAAAAAAAACATTCCAGTGTCTAATAAATCTGAAATCCATCAGGGGCTGCAAAGTGTTCATTCTCCTGCCTTGGTTCAGATCGAGTTACATTCAGCAGCACAACAAATGCACTTTGTGCCTCAACACCAATGCATTAAGCCCTTCTCTTCATTTTTCCAGGGTGGGAACTAAATCCATTTTTTCAGAGTTCTGAAAATTTTTAACAAAGACAATGGCTGCACAATTGATTCACAAGCAAGGAGAGGGGAAAATCACATTACAATAGTTGTTTCTGAGCAGAATTTTAATATTGCTAAAGGGCTTTAAAAATATTTTGTGCTTCAAGCCTTCTCTAGCATGCAGTGCTCTACCTTTGGTTTTCTGAGCTAATTTATGAGAAACTCTGTTGCAGGTCTCAGTAGTCCTTTTTTTGCTCTTAGACCTTTTGCTGCCTGTTACAGTGAAGTTGCACATGCTGTGCTTTCACAAATGGGAATTTTACTTTTGTTCTTTCCTGTTGCATTTCCCTAAAATAAAATACAGTAGATTGGGGGGAAAGTATTCTGTTACTGTTTGTATAAGGAAATAATGTCATGTGGGGCCAACTCTTTGGGCACACCAGGACTGATTTTCTAACACATGATCTCACAAGTATGTGAGATTTTATTTCAATGAGCTCAGTTCACGGCTATGGCCCTAAAAGAGGAGTAGATTAATAGGTGTCAGGCAATTTAATAGTTTCTTTCTGACCCTTGTAGACAGCTTTTTTTAGAAGAACTGAGCCCTCAGCAAGGTGAGTTCTAGAAATAAGAATCCAATTATGCTTGTAAAAACAATAGCACTTCTCTCAGATACCTGCATCTCAGTTTCTGGTTCTGTCAAAGGGAAGCATTAATTATGAGCTAAATTATATTAGTGAAATGGTGAGGGGAACCTACCTGTGAAGTGCTTTTAGATCCAGAGATGCTAAGAAACATTAAAACAAATAAATTATTTGTGGAACAGACCTGTTAAGTTTAAAAATGTCCATGGAGATAGTATTTCAGAACTTGTTCCACACAGAAATTAAGTTGCATTTATCAAAAGCAGGATTATTTGCAAAGTGAATATTGACCAGTGTGTACAGCTTAAGGAAGAAACTGTAGTTTAAGCTGATGTAACTGGGGCACTTCCACATGGCACAAGTTTTCAAGTCTACAGACACAGAATTTGAAGGGCAGCAGCAAAGAAAGAGAAAGAGGAGAGGTGCTGAAAGACAAACTTTGAAATGAGCACATGTCTATCTGAAAGAGCTGCTGCATTTGTGTGTACAGAATTTAGAGGGGGGTTACCCTCACACATGAGCATTTTCCTACATGCCAAAATTAAGCCCTAATGTATTGTCAGGTTTGAAAACATGGACACTGAGGGGCCTGCAGATCCATGGGGCAGAGCTGCAATCAGGGTCAGGTCCCAGCAAGGATTCACTGTTGCATTAACATTTTTTCTTGTCCTCAGCTTAAACCAAAGAGACAGCAGAACAAACACTCCAGCCCACCCCATTGTCGGCTGCTGTGCTGGATGAAGCAAGACCAGAATTCACTCCTCTTATTGCAGGTAAAAAAAAAATTATGTCTTCTGTGTTACTTCTGCCATAAAGGTGGGTTTTTTCCTCTTATCATGAAGTCTGATAATTTGAGTGCGCAGTGGACACCTGTGCATTGAAGAAGGTGCTTCTGCTGCACACTGTTTTCATCAGGAGCAGTTTACCAAATGTGAAATACTATAAATGTTACTGAAGTTTCCTTTGAAAAAACAATGTTCCCAATGCTGGCATGAAATACTTGCCTGAGGAAAGGATGTTATGGTCATTTAGAAATCATAGGTGAAACCAGTGAGGTAGCAAAGGGAAAAAAGCTCTGTGGAGAGGCATCTCAAGTAAAAATGTCTGGTTGTCACTCCTTTCTCTGGCTTGCCTTTGGGTGGCTAGCAACATCACTGCTTTAGTTGTAAGGAGTCCTCCATTTAAGGTAAAGAAGATGGTCACATTTTAAAACAGAAGTGTGTTTAGAGCTGCAGTCCCCAGTGAGTATTTCTTAAGAAACGGTTGAAACTGTCAGTATTTTAGGAAAGCTGGAGGTATTGCAGCCATTTCCTATCAGATGATGTCTCTTTAAGTGTGAAGGGTAATAGGACTACTTTGAGCAGATTAGGTTAAATACGAAACTTGACTTCATTAATGCTGATGGAAACACAGAGCTCAGTATTCTATGCAAAATTATATTTTGAAGGAAAATCTCCTTTTAAGTCAGACTATACCAGTCAGAACTGTTAAATTTGATACTGTTGTAACATAACACATTTCAAAACTGAGTGTCAAGAAGTAGAAATGTTCCAGTCCTGTAAGAGCAAATTCATAAACTTTGACTTTTTTGGTGGCCCTTGTTCCTACTTTTTAAATGAATTTCCATCAGAAAACGTTGTGTGGGAAATAAGTGTGGCAAAGGATCTTGAAGCAAGTAATTATTCAGTGATTGTTTTTGGCTCATTATTCTTATTAAATAGTGAGTAAAGTAATCATAATTTATCTATGGCCTCCATATTTTTGTTTGCAGTACAAAGCTGCAACAGAGAGCTCAGTGAGTAACCTCGTTGCCTGAGCAGTACTGGCATCCCTGATGATTCTTGTACACTAACAGGGTAATAATAAACAGAAATGCCTTTTGAATTACAAGTTCCACTGGAATCACAGGGGGAAGGTCAGTGTTCACCAAATTGAGGAAGACAAAACTGGCATGAAAGGAATTTTATGTTCGAGCTTCTCAGAGGGGATTAGAAGTGCTTTCTTAATAGTGACTGCAAGGGAGATGGAATGGTGTCACTGAATGTACAGACACTGCCCTGCTTGTGCACATCCACACACAGCCACCACATAGAGCAGCACAAGGACCAAATGCATGAGGCTGCTGAGATGTTTGAGGGGGTTTCAAAATACATTTTTTTCATCCTTCATCTCCACATGCTAAATATATAATAAGATACCTTGTTTTCTTGCCCTGCAGACCCACATGACCAAAATGAGGGACATTAGTAAGTGTTAGAAAAAGTATTCAAGTGTGAAATGAATTTCTCAAACATTAATAAGTATTTCTAGAACCTCAGTTTCATAATTTGACAGTTCCACAGTTAATAAATCACAGCAAAAAGAAAGTGTGATAACAGCAGAGCAAAAGGAAGCCTGGATCTATGAAGTGCAACTGAGGGATAAGTGAAAGAAGCATGCTGATGACCCTGAGTTTACTTTTGGGTTTTCTGAGCTTTCACTCAATTAAATTCATTCCTCTCCTCTAAAGACCTATTATGTGCCTTTACTTACGTTCCTAACTGATTTTTCTTGTAATTCAGCTCCTTTGCCAAGTTATTTCCATGATTTAAGGAGTACTGATTAAAAAAAAAAGAAAAAAGAGTAACACAGAGATGAAAGGAGCATCCACACTGTATTTTAAAAGGTTTTCTGAAGAGGTGGGTTGATTTTAATTAACTTCCTGAATGAAACAATTCAGGTCTGGAGCTGGCAATCTCCAATAATCACTTTTTGGCCTCTGGATGAAAAAGGGAGTCAATTACATAAAACAATGCAACAAAAAGGCAGTCAATGGAAGGAAGTAGTTCTGTGTATTACAGCAGTACACACATTAAGAGAGGCCCAGGATCCAGAGGCCCAACATGAGATTAGTCCCCACTGCAGTAGACACTAAATGCAGATTGCAAGAGACAGCCCCCTTACTCCAAAGCTTATCTTCTCTGCAAGACTAGTTCCTGTTTATACATTTTGAGCATTTCCCCTAATTCAAACTATATGCACAGAAAAAGTCTTAACTTTATTGTGAGTTGCTGTCCCAGGAGTGCCACAAACTGCAGTTCCAGTTACCCAGCAAGTGATGTGACCATTCTATAATGGGAACATCATTTGCCATCACTCAGCTGTTCCTTCATCCCTAAATCTTACCCTCTGTACCACCTTTTGTGTATTCTGGAAAGAGGTGACTTTGATTTTCCTGAGGTGGAGCTAATCTAGAACTTGAGGAAATGTCCAAAATATTCCTGTTGCCATTAAGCAAGACAGATAAGAATGAGAACAGCAACAACAACAACAAAAAAGGGTCTGATGGAGAGAATGCCTTGCCCAAGCTCATGATAAGAGGATAGTAAGCAGATCTATGTTCAGTCCTTGGCGCTGCAGGATGCATAGCAGCCCAGCACATCCTCACTTCAGACACACATCTGTGCTACTGCATCTTCAACCTACCCAGCAAAGCTCCCAGGCTTCTGCTGAGCAGGGAGTGTAAGTCAGGAGGGTTGTGTTAAAGCTGCTCAGTGCTTTCCATTGCTGGGAGAGAGAGAAAACCCTTGTGAGGGAGTTCCGAGTCTGAACTCTGTCACCTGTCAGTTCCACTGACATTAATGTGGTAATTCTGGGTTAGGATTTGGTTTAGGAAGGCATCTTCCAGCAGCAGAGCACACTGGTTTGAAAGCAAGAATATTTATGAAAGGTTGCCCTGGAGTGGTTGTTTGTATTGATAAAATTCAAACCAGAATCTGACCCACTGACTCTAAGCCCAGAATAAAATTACTCAATGGTTTAACCAGCAAGGTAGTATCTGTGGTAAGGAAATAAAACTGGCCCTTAAATGTGATATTGCCTTTATTACTCCTGCTGTATTTCCTTTTGTCAGCATAATTAGCGAATTAAGGAGTAAACAGAAGGGGGCTGTGGGAAAAGTAGGGAAGCTTCGGAGTTGTGCTTTTATCAGAATGGCACAAGTCCCACTGCTTCATTCTGAATCACCTGATCTAGGGATTTGGCAAAAGAAATTTTGAAACACTTGAAAAATGAATTAAAATGATCCTGAACGGGAAGAAGAAAAGCTTAAAGTAAATAGTTTAAGTCAATGTGTCCAAATGTCACATGTAAGGATGGCTCTACTCTGCTTAATGACAGGAGAGCAAGGAAGGTAAGGGGGAGGAAGGGACCCTTTTTGAAGGGCTGTTGTTCTAATGTACCTGTGTTTATTTTAAAAGCTTTTCAAGGAGGTAGGGAGGGAAGCTACTGTCTCTCAGTGATAAAAGTTGAGTGATTGAAGACCCTCTTTGGGGGCAATGTGTTCTCTGTCTCTGTAGTTGCTCACAAAATCCCTGATATGCAGGTAAAGCAAGCTCAGGAGAATGTAGCTGATGGGAGAGGATTAAGAATCAAGACTCCTGGACTTTATTTCTGGTTCTGACTCTGACTGTGTATGCAGGCAATTGATGTGGAAGTTCAGTGCAAGCACCTCTCTGGCAATTGGGGACCTCAGCCTTTCCTCCCTTCCTAAGGCAGGGAAGCAGTGAGGCTGAAGGAGTGGCTGCCAGACAGATGGGGTTCATGGTGAAAAGTGGCTCAGGTAGTACCTGGTAGGTAAAACAGACCAGTGTGCAGAGCAGATCCTTACTGAAGGAATTCTAACTCCTGTGACTCATCTGTTCCTGTTCTAATTAGCCATGGTGTGTGAACACCTGCACCCACCATCTCCCTCTTACATGGCAAATAATCTCCTGGTTTATGGCTCTTGTGTTACAAAGGGATTCTTGCACAGTGTCTGATATTAAATATCAGGCTTGATTCACAAGCCTGCTCACACTCTGCTGTGTGTGAGCCAGTCTGTTTTAAAAGACAAAAGCTTTTGCTTCAGTTGCTGTCATGTACAGACACTGTAACCTGGCTCTTGTGGAGAAAGCTGGCTGTGGAACATCTCCCGGCAGGTTGCTGAAGATAAAGGTATTCTTGGTTTTAGTTCCAGGAGATTGTTCAGCCAGAAGTTCAGAGTCAGTTCCAGCACTCGCTGACCCCTGCTGATCTCACACACCTCAAAATGGGCCTTATTTAGCAGAGAGGAAAAATCTCTTTCTCCCTGCCTCTCTCCTGTGCTCGCTCTCATGTAACGTTGTCCTTTATGAACAACGACATATTCTCACTGCTTCTCGTATGCCCTTCCATTGAGATGAAAAGCCAAGTCCAGATTTGTTTTTGCTGTCATTCCAAATGAAGCCAGAAGAGCTATTCTGGGAATCATCTGCACTCTGCACTTTACCTAAACAAATTCGAAAGGACAGGTTTTTGAATGCAACTGATCCTGCAAGGTATGCAGGGCCTTTAGTCAATGAGAGAGAAGGACATTCCCAGCCACACTGGGGAAGACTGGGCTTTTTCATTGCACATGCAAAATGGTTCCAAACCTGATCTTGTTTTGGGATGTGATCAAATTAGTCCTCAGAAAATGTAATAAACAAGAGAAGAGAGAGAGAGACAAAGAAAGAAAGAGAGAAAAAAAGAGAAAGAGAGAAAGAGAGAAAGAGAGAAAGAAAGAAAGAAAAAAAGAAAGAAAGAAAGAAAGAAAGAAAGAAAGAAAGAAAAAGAAAGAAAGAAAAAGAAAGAGAAAGAGAAAAAGAAAAAGAAAGAAAATGAGAAAGAAAGGAAGTCAGAGAGAAAGCAAACATGAAAAGAAGTAACAAGCAAGCAAGTCTGTAAACAACTAAATCAGGAAAGTCTGAGGACATGAGGCCAAAGCTGGAATACAGATCTCTAGGTGCTGCTCCTACCCAGTCCCCAGCATGTCTGGTGACAGAAGGATCGGATTTGCATACACACATAACACTCTGACTGTGCTCAGCAAACTGAGCTGTTTTGCAAATCTGATCATTTTTTGGTGCAGTTAAATAGGAATTGAGCTCTTAAAAGGCGAGTGCCCAAAGACTTTAAACAAATTATTTTATATTCAGGCAGACAAATCCTTTTCACTGGTGTTTCCTTTTGGCTTGTTGCTCCTAGCCCAGTACTTTACTTTGGCCTTTTTACTTTACTGTGACAGAGCCACCTTATAGTAATTCTAAAAACTCTTTAAAATGCCTCACTTTATTTTCTGTGGCCAGGTTTCAACAGGGCACATAGTGAACGGGAGGCAGAGACAGAGCAGATGACAGATACATTGCTGATAGACAGTATAGATGATGGACAAAATGAGGAAGAGGAGTGTGAACTTCATACAGAATGGGAACAAGGAACTTTGGAAGGTCATAAATGGAAAAGAGGATGCTTCTGGAGACAGAGAAATCAGGATAGAAGCAATCTTCTCCTGAAATTTGACAGAGATTGGAATTTTCACTAAGCATCTTTTTTCCTGGTGAGTGCCATGAGACAAGAGGAATTGCTCCTTGGAAAACAAGGCAGTTCCAGAACTATGAGGTGAAATTATCTCAAACAGATTAGGTTAGTTTATTAATACTAAAGTTTAGCATTAATATTAATAATACTAATACCTACTATGCACAAAATTTCCTAGAAATATGCCTGGCTGCTGTCCCAAAGCCAAAAAAAAATCACCACCCCAGCAAGCCTTCAGAAAAGTTTGGATGGTGTTTAGTACCAATCTCAGCACAGAATTCCTGGACAAAGAGAATCAGCATGGCACAGCTCGAGAAGTTTGAATCTGGGTTAGGTTCTGCATCCCACCTTCATTTTCTCTAGGTCACCACTGGAATGAACCACAGAGGGCAAAGAGTCACAGATTCTGACCCCTCAAATATCTGTCTGTGTGAGTTTGGCTCTTTGTCCTTGAGGATCTCTGACTGTCACTTAATGGACCTGCAGCCCAAGAAAGGAGACAGATGGTACTGATGGGCTGAAATTATACTCAGCTAAGTGCAAAGCTGTAACTGCTATTTGTCATTCTAACATCACTGATTTGTCTAGAGAGAAAAACAAATAACTTGTTGGGGGAGTAAGCAACCGCCTGGCTGTGGCCAGGCCAGATTGGAAGTGGGTGTAAGGCTCAGCACACAGAGACCCAGGTGCCATCAGCACTCGAGGGGGGCTATTAGGATATCATTTCGGTTTCTTTCTGTGTCTGT
The DNA here is from genome assembly GCA_013397155.1 of Irena cyanogastra. Classification (NCBI taxonomy): domain Eukaryota; kingdom Metazoa; phylum Chordata; class Aves; order Passeriformes; family Irenidae; genus Irena; species Irena cyanogastra. The sequence goes on along the minus strand of VWZV01002812.1, from coordinate 302,876 downwards.
CTCTCTCTCTCCACTTGCTGTGGAGGTGGAAGGTGCATGTGCTGTGAGGTGAACTGGAGAGTGAAGATAAAAATCTGTGGTAAGGAAATGCTACAGCTTTATCTCTGTTCTTTGATGTGGCAGGACAAATTAATTGATAACAGAACCAGCCAAAGCAGATGTGGTCATGGCCTCCTGAACTGCCCTATTGCAAGGAAAGGGCCAAGCAACATCAAAGACAAAGGTCAGCCAGCATTCCCCAAGCACAAAAAAGACAAATCATGACAGGCAAATAGCTCAGGCTGCCATTGGGAAGGAATTATTATCACAAAAGATGATGTCTGGCACATGGCCACTATCCTGATCAGCTGGACACAGTGGCTTCTCTTCTCTGCAATTTCCTTCTGTACCCAAAGGCAGAATTTGGGCTTAACATTTTCCTGTAAAAGTGACTGTCACTTTGTGTGCAGTGGCACAGGAGAATTAAAGCACAAAGCAGAATTCAAAGAGCTGGCCAAAGCCTGTGCAATGGGGTTAGAAAACCAAGTTCAGTTATTTCAAGTCCTCTTGTAGCCATGTCTTTTGAAACCACCACAAACCTATATGTTTACTTCCTGTAAAGAGAAAAAAGCTTTGGTTTCTAGTCCCGATTCTACCATTTGCTGGCCATGTGCCATGAGCAAATCAGTTCTCTTGTCTCTGACCTTCTAAACTGGAGGTGATGAAGTCCACTCTGAGAGCTCCAGAGCTAATAGAACTCCAGCTTATAGTGGTATTTCATATCAAGCATTGTTTGCTTCAGCCATTCCCTTTACTGTTTTCTCTGAGCATCTTGATGTTTTTCTAACATGCTCATGACCCATAACAAACATTTAAGGAATCACCCAACACTAAACCCTCTTATCAAAGGAGCTGAGTGACCAGCAGTTTCTGGCTGGTTTCTTTGCTCCCTGTTTCTCTATCTGAGAACAGAAATATTCAAATACTGTGACCTTCAAAGCTGAAACTTTCACTCCTTTGACAAGCAAATTATTAACAAACTTGGGGTTTATATGTTCCCTTTTCCCATCATATTGAGTTTCTTATATCTTTTAATGTACTCATCCTGACATTACCACGCAGCATCAGCATGGTGTAATAACCCATCATGCCATTAATCCCTTTTTCTTCACCTGCTGTCCAGGTGTTTTTCAAAGCTATGTCTCAGTTTCTCATCAGAAGAAGATCCTGACACTCATCTCATGCCTCTGCCCATTGATTTACTGCTGGTAAGAAAGCCAGCAAACCGAGGGATTCTGGCTAGAAGGCAGCCACAAAACTTTGCAGCCTAGTTCCTGGACATTCCAGGACATGAAATCATGTAACAGGGAGAGCTGTGCCACAGCTGAAATATAACCAGAATGTCTAAATGACTGATCCACCCTCACTGAGGAAACCTGCAGCTTATCAAGTGCTCTGAGCACATATTCCAGGACTTGATACAGGGCTCTAGCTATTCTTGCCTCATTCACATGGGTAGAGTTACTACACTGCACACTGACTATATTGGAATTAATTTCTTTTCACTACAGTAAGACAGTTCAGCAGCAAAACTTTGTGTTCTTAGGCATCCCAGGAGAGTTGCACAGCACTGGCTACCAAGAGATGCTCAGTTGTTCCACTTTTAAGTGTCCTTGTGCCCATTATAACATTGTAATAAAAATAACCAGAAGCGGGTATGTGTTCCCAGCAGGCATCAGTGATTCATAGCAAACTGTAAAAACCAATGCATGACATAGATAAAGGCATTTGAAGCCCCAAGACACAACTGTGGTGTGTGTGTGTGCACCCTGCACTATGTCACCAGGACCCAGAGGACTGCAAAAGCTCATCCCCCACAGCCAGCAACAATAACTCGGTGGGACAGGTCACGTTTGTCATCAGCCAGAGCCTGTCCTGCTCCTGCACAGAAACTTAAAGGAGAGATCACAAAAGTAGAAAAGCTCTGGGAGGCAGCCTGGACAATGCTCTCTGAAGTTTTTCCTTCAAGGAATATGGGCAGATTAAACCACAGTCCTCCTTTTTGCTCCTCTGTAAAAGCAGAGGGATGTCAGCTCTCCCAGAGGACCTCAGCTGTCCACTTGCAGACCTGTGACTCCCCTGGGGGAGGGAAAACCTTGATCATGGTGTGATGCCTACTATGTTTTTTGTTTGCTTTTGTTTATTTGGTTGGTTGGGTTTTTACTGGAGACAAGGGTTGAGTGGCTTTTGTCCCTCTCACCTGGTGTAACCTTGAGGACATGGTAAGTTACACTGCAGGGAAAAGCTGGCTTAGATAGGGTGGTAAATGTGTCACACTAGAGAAATAAAGTATTTTATACTTACTGGGATGTTTAGAGACGAGACAGCAGCTACACTTTCTGAGACCTAAAAATGAGCTCTGCTGGCTTCAGGGGGAACACTCCTGTTTGCAAAAGTGAGAATCCAACGTACTGAAGTTATTTCTGATTTAAATTCAGTGTAAGTGTGGGAGAGTTAGACCCCAACTAGTACAGTTCTGGCAAGTCTGAGGAAAAGGGGAACTGATAAAATTTGTAGCTGGAATGTGAGAGGCAGTACCAATACAGGCTGTGGGTACACACACGAGGAGAGCTGGTCCTGGGCCTCCAAGTGACCCTCATTCATCCACAGCTTCTCTTTGCCTTGGTTTTTCTGTCTGTCAGGGTGGGAAAGTGACATTGACCCTTTTTTGGAAAGTGATGTGACAAGCACAAAGTATTAGACAGCTGTGGGAAGCACTGAGAGATCTCTTGGAATTACAGATACAGAAACAAGGAAAGATTTTGTCAGCTGGATGCAAGGACTTAAAAAAAAAAAGACATTCTGACATGCTATTGCTGCTGAAGTACCCTCCCTGGAGAGGTCTGGTGAGGGCATTTCTCAGTGCCCACTCTTTATCTGAACTCCTCCGCATGCCTCAATCCTAATCCAGCACAGCAGAGACTCATCCTATTGTGTTAAAATCAAATGCACTTACAGGTAAATGTCACTCTGCCATAAAAAGAAAGGAAACCACTTAACTTTCTGTTTCTTTGTCTACCTGCCTCCATAATAGTTCTTGTCAATTTACATTATTCATGACTACCAGAGAGAACTTAAAATGTATCTTTCAATGGAATATAATGCAAACAGTTTTGTGTGTGGGCAGGATAAAACAAAATAATAATTACAATACACCATGATAGTGCTTATAACAAAATATTATTTCCATAAAAAGACTTCTGTGGCAGGATTACATACTCCAGGAACAATAAAAAATACCAAGAAAGGAAAATACCTCTGTTGGCGTGTTAGATTCTATCAATGACACTGATGGTTTCATTGTCTAAATAAACACTGTGTGTAGATAAAGTGTGACCTGCAAAGTGAATCATTAGATTGACAGGATAAAGCAAATCAACTTTCTTCTGTCTTTTTGCCTCCCACCCGACACATAATCAGACTTCTCCCTATGTGGGCACTCCAACCACAAGCATCTGTCAGGATCAGCTATTCTTGTAGCTCAGGTTTGGGAGTTTATGATAATCTGACAAAATTGCATCAGTCCATTTCAGACATTTTTCCCTCTCTTTACAGCAACACAACTATTTAATATTGTGTCTTTAAATGAATATTAGCACAGGTAATTTGATTTTGCAATTTAGGATAATGCCCTACACTGTGTGTCTGCACGTATCTGTGTGTGCACATCAAACGTATGCAATCCACTCAGAAAGAGCACAGGTGGCAATGTAGCTACCCCAGCCTAAATCAGGGAATGGAAAACCTAAAGAGAAGATTTTTCCACTGCTGTAGTTGAACTCCTGCTAGTTTTCCTGGTAGATTTGTTTTACTTTATGGTGAAGTAAATACTGTTGGATTAAGAGTCTCAGTATATCAGACCCCAAAAGAAGTGTGAAATACTAAGAGGATACTCAAGAGTATATAACACATTAATTAGCTCTACTGTCCAGAACCAAAACAATAAATATTAAGGTGATAGAGTTGGCATAAAATAACTAAAGCAAAATCATGCCCGAACTCACAGCTCCCAGTGAATCCAAAAGACAGCTGGCTGTCTATGGAAGATAAGGTGACAGGGACATATTCTCCTACAGCTTCAATCAGCACATCCCACAGGTCACAGGTCACACAGTGACAAGCCCTTGATGCAAACAAAACTGTTAACAAAATGCACCTATAGAAGTGATTGGACTGTGCTGCACTGTGTGAAAAATGACAACCCAGAACATCACCTGCCTACCTCTAACTCCTCTGAAATTGACACTGTTAAGAATTTTTTGGCAATATTTTTGCTGGAAGAGGTCCTTCCCTTGTTACTACAAAGCCTCGATGAACCCCCATTTGTTCATCTTCCCCAGGACTCTGGTGACCTTTCTGTAGGGTGGACATGCTTTCAGAAACTATTAATTTCTTCTCTAGGGTGTGTAGGGAGAACCCATGGAGAAGAAGACTTCCACGATCTTCATTGGCCCTGTCAACAAAGATCAGAGCCAGAAACTGGGTTTCTTGCTTGGCATTGCACAGGAATAAGGACAAAGCCATTACAGGGCAGGGCTCTGTAAAGAGGAAGGGCTGAGAACACCAAATGGAAAAGCAATGCTGCTCAGTAAATATTGATAGATGTTCTCTGTTCTCTCTCCACTGCTGCTGCACAGAGATCCCCTTCCCTGCTGCCTTTCAGACTGCCACTCTGCACACTGGAGCACTGCTTCCCTTTACCTGAGGGCTGCTTCATTTAAAGCAGGTTTCTGCATTTGCTCTGGAAAGAGGAATAAGAGAGGCTGGAAGAACCTTTCCATTCAAGACTTTGCTCAAGGACAGCAGCACAAATGCAACCCCAGCTTACCACAAGAAATGAGGTGAAAGGTTTTGTCAGTGTTGATCAGTGTTCATTTCACTAGCACTGATTTCCCATTTTGGTAGAAAGATCAAGGGCTGAATGCTGAACAGGAAGAAGACTAAACCAAACTTTCTTCTCAGGAGATGATCATTGTGGGTCAGGCTTGAAGCATATTAGCTGGGTATTATAAGGGGAAGAAATGCTGAAACTCCTGCTGTGCCTGTTTGGCAGATAAAGAATTTCAAGCTCTGGGGCAGACAGATCAACAATAAATTCATATTAAGAAGTGTCTGTGAGATTTACTAATGATTTCAAGTACCTCAGGGCTGGGACCATGGCCTTTCATGTGTTTATAAAGCACACAACTCAACTGAGCCCTGGTCTGAGCAGGGCAGCCACGTCTCTGCAGCACAGGTAGAAGCTGTACATCAGTTCTGTGGGCAAACACGTGTGCCAGAGGAACTGTACAGTTCAGTAGTACAGCCCTCAGGTTTTAGTCTTAAATGGCCTGTCCAATCTTCTTTCCTTTTTACCAAAAAAGGGCTTCTCCCCAAACATAGAGAGGCATGATAGGTCCTGAACATCAGCTGAGAGCTGAATTGAGCTCTGGCTGTCACAAACTCCAGAGTGACTCTCGTTCCCACATCACCATAGGTTTGGCTCTTAACTGAAGTGAAAGATCTTGGTATGGGATGCTCTGAAAGTGTCACAATTACTTCAGAGCAAGAGAAGCGACTGAAGCCTGCTGTGCTCCCAAGCTTCCAGCCCTCAGAGCAGCACAGCTCTTCTCTCTGAACAGCATCCCTAAAACCAAACTGAAAGTTCAGCATAGAAACGTGTTGTGGAGTTGAATTTGATGACTTTTACAAAGCACCGACATAAATACTGAGTGTCAGTTTGCTGCTACTCTGTGCAGGCAACAAAGGGAGAGTGAGGTGAGGTGGAGGAACAAGGTTCTCACACTGGATTGCTTTCAGTCAGCCACCTCTGCTTTTGCCATGCAAAGTTGAGGTAGAACTCCCCATTCTGCTACCCCTCCCCATCATTCTGGCATCCTGGCTGCTGCTAGATTTCCTCCTTCAAATTAAAAAGGTTCAAAAGTAAAATCTTCCCTTGTACAGAGTGTTTATGGAACTCTTTCAGGTCCAGCAGGATTTGAGGCCACGTACCAGAGGGGGAAGCAGAGGGACACATTACTGCTCAGAGTTTTTAGGGACAGCAAATTTATCCTGGCTTTAGGAGGTCCTGCTTCCTCTGCCCCCTCTCCATCATAATTAGACACATCAAAGAGCTGATCTGTCATCTGAAATGGCAAGATGCCTAACATTTATATTAGAAGGAGTCAAGCCCCAAGCAAGCAAAGATCAAGAACATGATGGTGAATGTGAGGGGGAGATTGAAAGTCTGTCTGTGGACCTCAAGGAAGCTGAAGCGATGGAAATGTACAAGCAAAGAAAAAAAAGGCTATCAACCTTCCGATTAAAATCCCCAAGGATGTGGGTTTTGTCTGTGTTTGTATTAATCAAGGATAAGAAATCAGACAACTCAATGAGACAGGAGGAACTGTGGTGAGAAGCGAAGGACAGGGAAAAGCTAGGGTCACTGGGGGATGGGTGAACACAGGAAGAAAGAAAACAATGACTAAAAATTTAACTACAAGGTGCTTAAAGGAAATAAAAATCTCCCCAGGTGTCGGGAGTGTTCTAAAGGCAAGACTGGCTTTACTCATCCCTCGACCTAAGCAGTAGGCTTTCTTCAAAGCACAGACCTACTCAAATATGCTTATGCAAAGAGCTTTTAAAGCTTTTATTGACAGCACTTAGCAGCTACGGCTTTCCTGAACCCCGGCTTGCCTGAGGTGGAATTGCGTGGGTTTAATGTCTTCCTCTGGTCAGGGATGGTGCCCTTCAGCTCAGGGACGTGCTGGGCAGGAGCTGGGTGCAGCACAAGGAAGTTCTTGCTCACCTCTGGAGCTCTGAATCAGGAATTCTGCAGCTGTCCCTGCCTCCTGCACCCACAGGGAGCAGATCTCACTCAAACCCATGGTGATTAGCCCAAGGCAGTTGATGGTGTCAGTGTCAGAGCCAGGATTAAAACTCCAGTGGTTTTTGGCTGCCAGTCTGATGCTCGAATCACTAGACCACACCTCTCATTATAAAATAATTGTCTGATTTTCCCTTTGAAATCAAAGCTGTTTACAATTATATGGGAGAGAGCAAGAAAATGCAATCTGGGATGGTTCTCTTTAAAAGCATTTGCACCTTTTTATGTAAAATTTCAGTTTAAACAAACTCTGTGCATGCAGTTGTTAGGGGACTCTAATCCCTTATTTTCCTTTTAATTTGACAGTAGGATTTCTTATCCCTTTTGGAGAAACTCTCCAGATTGAGGTGAATTGATGTATTTTTATCTTATTGGGAACTGTTGATTGTGATGAATATAACATCACACTTGGAACATAACAAAAATGTCCAATGCTAAATGAGTAGCTGAAAACTTTGGCTGTGGATATCTTGGGAATTTATGACAGTTACCTAGGTGCAAGTTTTTTTCTGAAATTAGTTCAAAACAAGATCATACCACCATAAAAATTAGTATTGAGTATGTGGATCTCTATAAATTAGGTAATTTTCTATTACTACTAATGAAACAGTAAAATTTTTTAACAATTAAGCACTCATAAGTAGTAAACTAGTGAGAGACAACCTACTGAATGACTTGAACTTCCCTAAAAATCTGCAGAGTTACTCTGGCATTTCAAATTGTGCAGGTATCTTAATCCTGACCGAATTGGGCCTGATTTAGTGACACGATGGGACACCAGTTTTGGAGGGGTTTGACAGAGTTGTACTGAAACTTAATATTATTGAATAGATTTCTGTTTTCCTATATGGAGTCTAGGAGAGTTTTTTGATACATTGCACCTAATTTAGATAAGACACATCAGCAGGAGTCTTTCCCTGGAGTCTAAGGGGCTTTGGACAGGATCCTGGATACTTAAAAAGCTGTAGACAAGTCTGTATTGCAGTCAGCCTTCATATTTAGATGGTAATGTATATTGCTCATGGTTATTATGAAAATGATTCCAATTAGAGATACCAGATGCCGTGATATGAGGTAAGCTAAGAAAGCTGTCTTTAGCTAAGAAATCACATCCAGACCCATCATTAATAAAAAATGGCTGAAGCTGTTGATATTTAAGACTGCACATAAATATTAGTGGCTAAAAGCTGTGCAATATGGCTTTTCTGATATTTTATAACTCAACTCAGCAAGAAGCAGAAGATGCAGGAATGGTATTTTAAATACTGGCTTTCCTTCAAATGAATTGCACTTACAAGTTTCACAGCATCTCCTATTTATAGATACATATTGGTTCATTAAACTATCATTTAAGCAGAAAAACAGAACTAAAAAAATACATTCTCAGTGCAAAGCCTTTGAGTTAACACCACTCCTGGAACTTTGCAGATCTCTCCCCTGTGAAAATAGACTACAGACACCTGGAGGTAGATTACATTGTATTGTCAGTGACTGCAGAGTCAAGTCCTCATTGACAGGTGGAAGTCTTGGCTGAGCAAGGGAAGAGGAAGGGTAAAGGAAGGTGAAATTTAACCCCCAATAGTAATTTCATTTTCTCCTTATGCCCTGTCTGCAGGAACAAACTTTTTTCCAGGCTCAAGCAGGGCTTGGGTGACATGTGTGTATCTTCCTCTTCCTGGGTGGCACATCACAAATGTGTTGACACCAATCATGATAACCACACTTTGTTTCAGTGTTAAGCATAATGATAATGATGTAACCTGAGATAGGGCTGTATTGTAATTACACAGTTGTGCCAGTTATTACATAGTTATAACACAGATCAGCTCCTTGATCAGATATGCCCAGGAGCTTCTTTTGCTTTATGCCTAATGCAGGAACAGAAAACTAGATCCCTAATTAACTTTGATTGAACCTTGATTAGATAAGGGAGTGGGGCCAGTAGGCACCAAGCAGGCGGGGAAGTCAGCCCGTATGAAGATATGTTAAGCGTGTAGGCACCGTCCTGACGAGTCATAGGAAAGAGAAAGGAAACTCCCTTTTCAGGAATTGATACCTCCCGACAAGCACAAAGGAATTAGCCCAGACTAGCCCTCAGAAATGCAAGAAACTTCTCACCTTCCCCATCCTGCAGTGCCCCCACCCTATTAAGATGAGATTCTGATGAGCAATTCACCTCGGGAGCAGATAGATTTCTATCGTTCTCTCCTGCCACCGCAGGAGGGAATTGCAGAGAGAGCTTTGCACAAAACACAGTTATTTCTCCAAGTATTCCCTCCTCGCTCCTTTATTTCTGCTAAAAGTGCTGAATTGTTAGTGCCATGCAAAGCAAGTTCACTTGGCCTCGAACAGTTTCATTGAATAAGTGGTTTAATAAAGGGGTAAATGATGCCAGGCTTGGTTAACTGAACTTGGACAGCTGAAAACTAAAAAGAAACAGATGTACCTGAGAACACTCATGATTTTGCTCGTGAGACAGGAGATGTGCAAGTGCACTCTCACTTCTCCAGAGCTGCACTGGCTCTCCAATAGTCAAATTTTTGCAGCCAAATTTTAGTCTGTTTAGTAAAAATACTGACAACCTCCAAAACATTGGTATTTTAGGATGAGTATTACCCCTTTTTCACGAGTAGAACAGCATATTAATATTCCACATTTATGGTGACTATATACATTTTTCTAGGAATTATTACTGCTATAAAGTCAACAGGAGCTCTAGGTTGTTTAATATTTCTTAAAATCTAATGAATACTACTAATCTAATCTACTTTGAACAAAGAAATAAATACAACTTGGGACACTCTTCACAAACTTTCTTAATCAGCTGAATCTGAATTTTTTTCCCCCATGTGTTATACTGTCATATTAATTCCTAACCTTTTTACAGAGTTCTTTTTTTGCCAATATTCTTTCCTGCTTGTGAAGACATTTAGTGTCCTTGACCATAGAACACTAGGAAAATGCTGCTGTGGCATTTTGTACTACCCTGTATATGGGAGGGAGCAAAAACCAGATTTTTATGGAAGTGAGAACACGTGAGCCCTGTTCCAGCACAGTATTTAACTCCTGTTCAGTGAGTATCATATTTACTTCTGGGAGGATAACAAGTATATGCCTACCATACTCCTTTGAAAGATTTTAAGTTATTTTAGACCAACTTGGGTTTATTGACCCAAAAAGTAAAAAAAAAACCCTCTCTCAAATAAAACCCACTTCAGTATCTATCCTGGTGTGCTCTGAATTGACAGTACACCACTCTCAGTAGATGTTATCACACAGACTTCTTTCAGTCGCTGAATTACTTCATTGCATGCAACAACCAACTTTCAGTCCCTCAGACTTTAATATTATCCAAAGAATATTTTTTTTCCTACAGGGCTGTGGACATATTCCTCAGTGAGAACTGTTTATTTTCCAAGTTTAGGCTTTCAGAGTCCTTTGATATATTAATTATCTGTGAGGTGTAGAAAAGCATGGCAATCATTTTTGTCAAAGGCAGGGAAAATGGACTCGTTTCACTTTTGCAACAGTCAGGAGTGGCTGAGTGTTCCCTTTCACACACACGACTCCATGAGCCCACAAACACAGGTATGAACTGAACATGGGCATTTGTTGGTAAGAGAAACCTTTCCAAAGGTTTCCAAACAGAACTTGTTTGCAGGTACAGATGGGGTCATCCTTGTCAGCTTGTTATGGGCTGTAACTCTGTGGGGGAGGGGATCTTACCACTTCCAAAACTCGGGTACCTTTGTTGCTTCTCTGTGTGCATTCTCCCTTCTGGCACCTTCTTGAACAGAGGACACATCACCCAAACCAGAAACTTTATCTTGAGCTTCATCCAAACCTCCCATCACCAACTTTTCTGACAGAGCAAAGTAACAAGCACATGCTCAGCTATGAGTTGATGAGGACCCTCCCTGATCCCTGGGTGTTTACATTCAGGATATGCCCTCTGCTGAACCAGAGGCAGAATCTTTAGGATTGAGCCACATTTCATTTATGATTTTTCTGGTTGCAGGGCAAAGCAGTAATAGTGACACAATAGGAAAAGCATCCCACAGTCCTCTCAGGGGTATGCAACAGCCACAGAGACTCCAGTGCAAATAAACTCTCTGATGATACTGATTTGGTTTCTGCTGAGTAGGACCTTAGGAGTGAGATAACCAGCACAGCTTCAAACAGAGAGCTTGGATCTACATTTGTCCCACTCCAGTCATTTTCATTTCACATGTAAAGCAGTTCTGCCTGGGACACAGGGACAGAAAGCTGTAATAAATTGTACAGAGAATTTGGTGATCTGTGCTCCCAGTATTTGAATCTCCAAAAAATTATCTTTCACTTAGAGCTTTAAGGACAGATTGTCTATAAAAGTACAACACTGCCTTTCTCTCTTTTCCATGGCACAGAATTCTTCTGCCAAGATTGGCTTCTCTTCCTCCTTTGCCAAATCAACATAATTTCGGCAGGCACTTCATTGACTGCCAGTGCTGTGCTACCAATAATTCACTAGAATTGAGAAACTTTGGTGCTTTCATTCTGCACAACTAAATTATCTCCCACATGCCCAGATTTGTTCCATTTCTGGTTTACACACTGGAGGCTCAATCCTACCCCAACACTGGGCTCTGTTTCCAGGCTTTTCAGAGGATGAGCTGTCCCAAGGATTTAGAGGGTAAGACAGTAGGTGTACATTAGGGTTCAATTGAGGACACACTGCTGTGCAGCTTGGAAAGGAATTAGAGACTTGCATGAACTCTGTAAATTAGAAAACAAAAGCACTGGTTCATAATTTATTGAATTTTTAAGGCTTATGAAAAATTTTATGATTTCTGGTATGTCAGCTCTGCACCTTCTGCAGGGTTCTGCATCAACACAGATTACAAATTGTCCCTATTTGAGCTGTTTGCGAAGTTATTATAAAAAAAGAGGTGAAAGATGCAGGCTGGACTGTGAAGAGAGCTTCTCCCAGGATTCATTTTGGGGGTGAACTGCAGGTACAGCAGGGAGGAGTTGCATAAAGCTGAAATGACATCGCTCACATTAGCTTCAGTGCTTAGATTCAAACATGTATTAACCTGGGAAATAATATAAATGCCATTTGAAAGCCTATTCTTATAACATTTCTGACCCACTTCAGACTCCTTGTGGTAATCTGGGAAGGACCTTTGTTCCCATGGCAGCCCATAATTTCCTGAGTGAAACAGTTCAGCTGAGCTCTGAATGACAGAGTCAGGCATTTGGATGCTTATCTTGCTTCCAAGTGTTCCGAGGTTCCTCATTTCTCACTTATTGCACAATGCCCCAATCTCACTCTGAAGGTGAGAACTGGATCAGAAAAAAAATATAATTGCTTTTTTTTATTAGCTTATGATACAGTCCCGCCCTTCTGTGTTGCCAGCTTACCGAGTTATTCACAAATGATGATATACATAGAGGGAATGATATAATTATCAGCCTATAATTACAGGTATATAGATATATACATCCCCCTGGAGGAGAGCTGGGCTTGGCACATACCTGCTTGTAACTCTGAGTCTTTAGGGAATTCATGCCCATTTTAAGTAGAAGATTATTTATTTATCAAATACTTGAGACATTTTATGAAAAATGAACCCAAAAGAATCCTTTGATTCTTTTTAATAAAGTTCATAAAGTAAGTAACTGAACAGATCCAGGCATGCAGGAGCAAACTCTCTTGTGCAGAGCGAAAGCAGAGACGTTTCCCAATCGTGGTAAATTATTGGTAGCACAGCATTGGCAGTCAATGAAGAGTTTGCAGCAGCAATGCTGATTTGCTGAGGGAAGGGAAGATGCCAGTCTTGGCACAGTGATCAGAAGCTAGCACTGAGAAAGCCAAGTCAGTGCTGTATCCCCACAGACACCTTCTTCTTTTTTCCCTTTTTTTCCCTTTTTTTTTTTTTTGAAAGCTTTACACAGAATTAGTTTATCTTATGATGCTGCTCTAATGCTGTAACCATAGATAAACCCTATTGCCTTCCCACTCTGTTTCAATGCCTCATTTTGTCATCAGGGCAGATAGTGATTCTCAGCTGATATAAATCAGCAAAGCTCCACTGATTTTTAACAAAGCTGTGCCAGCTTCTGCTAGCTGAGGGTCTGCCTGGATATTTCTCTAGCTGTAGAGCAAAGAATCCAGCAGGCAAAGCTGATGTAAGTTGGATATTTTTTTTGGCTGGTTTTTCTTTGTTCTGTCTTGCAAATGCTGTTCTCATTCATAACTGCTTGGATGCCTTCAAATCTATGTGCAAGAGTTATGGGGCCTAATCTGGCTCCTACAATGGTGCAAATCTAGGGTAGCTCTAGTTAAATCAAAAGCATTACTCAGAGGTATTGCACTGCTGTAAAAGCACTGTGCTTGTGCAGAGCAACTGATCTGTAAATCTCATAATGTGCCCAGGATCTTTCCAAGAGTTTATTTGCAAACAAACAAACAAAAAGAATCATCGTGGCTAAGCAGACTGATTCCAGCCCGTGGAAAACGGACTGAGCCTTTGCCAGGAATAAACTGTAGACACTTGCTAATTACAATTTGTGGCCAGCTTACAAAGTTCAGTAAAGGAGAAAACTGCCCCATTCAGATCCTCTCTCCCAGTTTGATGACATCACTCACATCATTATGTTGTGATATGCCAGATGGGAAAATTTGAGGTGGGGATGAAGTGAAAATCCCGGTTACACCTTTTCTCCAGGCTATCTGCCTCTCCATCATTTTACAACATCACAGAGAGCCTCAGACAGTTTGACTCTGCCATCCCCAGCTGGTTTGGACCAACCAGATAAATGCTGAACCATTAAGAATCGATACATGTTTCCACCATTGTGACAGGTTATGCTGTACATAGCTAACCTTGCTTTAATTAGTTTATTTAAGCTCACTAGTATATTTAAATAAAGAGGGAAGGTAATAGTATAAACTCTGTAATTTCTGTTGCCTGGGAAAAAAAAATAAAAACAGCCCTGCATCAAATGCTTATTGAAACTGAAACATATGTATTAACATATGGCAGAATTTCACTTACTGTATGTTTTAGTGCAGAGCTGATGAGGAAGGCATCTGTGCTGAGAGCATCTGAATGGAGGCTCAGATAATGAGCTGAGCTCAAAAAATACACTCTGAAAGGCTGGGATGTGTCAAAGTGCCCTGCAGTTGATTTGTGTCAGAGCTGAAAGAATACACTCGAGCCTCACACAGGTACATGGCTGGGCTTTCCTTTCTGCACCAGGGCCCTTTGGAGTCTTCCTCTGCTGCCCTGGGCTCCTGCTCTGCAAGTCCTGGACAATCCTAAACCCCACACCAATGGTCTCACAGCAGAAATTCTGACATGACTTCTACGTGGAGCTGAAGCAAGTGCTGTTACAGTATTGCTGTTTAACAAAGAGCAGGTGAATTGGGAGCCAAAACATCCAGCTCAGATCTGGGTTTGAAGTTCTCTTCAGGGCAGCAGCTCTTTGGGGTTTGGTTTGGCACTCCCTGCAGATGGGTACAGTTGTGAGCACAACCTCTGCCCCTAAACCAGACACTCTGAGGAGAGAGAGTGAACTTCCCGTGCTGATCATCACCCTGGACATGCAGGCTTTGGAGTTTTACACCAAGCCAGGGCTTTGGGTTCTGAGATGAACCCCTGAGCACTGTGGCTGTGAACCATTTCTCCTGCTCACAGTGATGTAGAGTTCCAGCAAACACTGCAAAGACTCTCAGAGCCTCTTGCTGCCAACTCCTGATATTATTACAGGGCACTACAAAGCCACATTATTCTGCACCTATTTACTGGAAGTAAGATATGAGGATACCAGGTGTAATTGCTTTACTGCCTTAAGGATAGAAGTCTTTCTGATTTGACCACAGTAGGACACCTGCATCACTCAACCACAGCTTACCTGGCTCCTGCAAGATGCTTTCAAAGCACCCAGTTGCTACTCAGTGACCCAGAAGAAAGTTTACCACCTACTCACAAACCCTCATTTTGAAGTACTCTGCCTCTTATTTAATGCAAGGAATCCTAAGGTTCTTCAGAGTGTGGGCTGTGTATTATGTGTGAACCACTTGTGTACCATTGTGCAAATCACATCTTTTGATATGAAACTGTACTCCAGGGATAATTTCTTAAAAATAAAAAAGGTGACTATTGAGACCAAGGAAAAGTATTTAATAGGTGTACATTGCTTTTCAGGGAAGCATGAAACTTTCCAGGCATGGGGCTTAGGGACATGGTTTAATGGTGGTCTTGGCACAGTTGGGTCTACACCTGGATTCAAAGTTCTTTTCCAACTTAAATGATTCTGTTAAATAAAGAAAATAAGTTGGCATGACTCAAACTGTCTGTTTCTCTGAAACACCAAAATAAAGTGATGCAGAGAAGTCACCTCTCTGTACACATCAAAATTCCATTTTCTGACAAGCTTTGAATCTGTTGCATTTTCATTTTTACTTGTACTGAGGGAAATTCTGGAGGCCCTGTCATGACAAGATTTCAGTTTGTAGCCCTGAAACGTGAATATTTTTTTGTTTATTTATTGAATCCACCCAGGTACAAACTTCTCCTTCAGAGGAAGGACAGGTTGTCTAATTTGGGGTAAAGCTACACAAGGGATGTCTTGTTCCTGCAGGTGCAGATGCCCTGGCTGAAAGTGTAAATGTGCTACACTCCCTTCAGTTGTTGAAGATGGCATTAATCCTCTTCCTCCTCCTCCTCCTCCTCCTCTGCTCGGTCTCTGCGCTGGAGGTCACCTCCCACAGACACGGCACAGACAGGAGAACCTGCCTGCTTCTCCCCTGCTTGGAGACAAAATCAAGACAAGTAATTTCAGCTCTTTGAAGGCAGGTTTGTGCTAAAGACCTGGATTTTATGCTGAAGTGGCTGACACTAATATAATTTGGGGGATAAGGGGTAGCCTTTGGCAGCAGACACTGAGTTGTATCATCCTCAGCCAACGCTGGAAGATTTTCCAGAGCTTGTCTCTTAACACCTTGAATAAGCCCCTGACTTAAATCCACCTTGATTAAGAGCAAAATAGATTATATATGCACAGGAGCACACAAAATAATATTTAAATGTCTGTTCAGGTATGTAAATAATGCTGTGAAGAGAGTCTTGGAGTTGTGCTCTCAGTGAGGCAGAACCGTTTAGCTCAGGCCTGGACAGTGAGCTTGGCTCTGCTGGGTCCCAGCCCACTGCTTCAATCACAAGACTATTCCCCAGTATGGATTTGTCTATCCCCTATGTCTTTTCCATCATCTCTAAACTTGAGTGACTCCTATGACTAATGTGATTGTAAGTCATAAAACATTAAGTTATGACACAATCAAATCAAAGCCAAGAAATTCATAGTTAGGGTGTAGGCTACATTCTTAACTCAAAACCAGAAAAGCAGCATTACAGGGTAAACAAAAGGCTGAAGTGTCAGCCCTCATTTTTCATTTTTGGGCTCTTATCAGTTTGTATCAATTTAAGGCTTTTTTAAATATGTAATTTCTTTGACTTATTTTTTTTCCCTCTAGGAACTGAAAATTATTCTGCTTTGAGGTCTGGAACCTGCCATACAATAAACACTACTTAATTGGGACATGCTTAATAGGGATGGCCACTTTAATGGGACATCTCCTAGGGAACCTATTTATGTTAATGAGACTGAATGACAATGACTGTTTCTTAAGTGGGGCAACAAAAAGGAAAAAACTCCACTCAACAGGGATGCACTCAGCTGTTACTAGTTTGTTAAGTGTTTAACCAGGTATCAAAGAGGTCTAAAATTCTGAGCTTCCATCTTTTAATTCAAAACTGGAAAATTAAAACATTTGCATCATGATGAAATGTAATGTTATGATCTGTAAAGTGGCATTTAGTGTGAAGTAAGGGCCAGACTTTTAGGATAGAAGTTCTCATCTCCAAAGAGAGCACCTCTCTCCAAACATGGAGCTACCTGTAGACTGGATTTGTTCAGATTCATGGCAAAGGGTAGCAGTGAAACCAATTTGTTCTATTTATGAATCCTGTGTTTTACCTTCTCACCCCGAAACCTTTCCATGCTGTAATTTGAATAAAAAGATGGGAGCAAAGAAAAAATAAAAATAGGAAAGCTTCTTAATTCTCAGCGACCCTTAGGTCCCTAAGATGATCTCTGAAGACTTCCAGGAACCTTCAAAAGCCTGTAAACCATCTTGAAGGTTATTCTCTCCCTGTAGCTCTTTTGTGCTCTGCTGTTTCCTCTGTAAGTATGTATCCACTTTTCAGAGGGGGAACAAGAGACCATGTCAAGAAGTTGTCTGAAAAACAAAAATCCCGTCTTAGGCAACAGCTATATGAATTTGGGGACTCTCCCAGGCAAACCAAGACATCTGATTATGCCATTGTATCCTATTTGGCAAAGGAGAGAGTGAAGGGAAGTGATAGACATGAGGGGCAGATGGAGTTTGCCTAATGTGTCTGTTCTTTTCTTCGCTGCCTTTTCAATTTAAGAATGTAGCAAAATAGCAGCTGCTCATAATTTCATGAATCAAGAAGTATGTAAATTTCAGCTACAAAATTTGTTGCATAGTTAGACACATACACACACACATACACACACAAAGAAGGGAGAAAAAAAGGAAAAAGATCTTGCTTGCATCTACAACTTTCTTAATCTGGCATGCAAATTTAGCTTTCAGGCTTGGTTTATCTTTCATTTAGGAGTGAACTCGAGTGGCTCGATCGATTTTGCTGCCGTCACGTAGGATAATGCCGTGGGATAATGGCAAGGCTGGCAGGAAAAGCTCCTTTTGTGCCCCTGAGCTACCACGGGGGGTTTGTGCCCTACCTGTGCTGCTGGGCTGCAGGTGGAGGTGTGGAGGGAAGGGTTGTGGTGGGAAGGTTTCCCCGAGCAGGGGCTGTGAACAGCTACCTGAGGATGCTGTCAAGCACTGCAGACAGAGATGGAAATCACTCTCCTGGTGTTTTAGTCCCTAACAGCCCCCAAATTAAAAGATGGAAAAAGTGACTGGAAATGTATCATCCACATGTATAAAGCAGTGCTCAGAAGGGGCTGGGATCGGGGCCTCCACACACCATACAGCTGGTTCTAGTTTTCAGACAAGATTTACTAAACACATGTAAACCGTGCGTATCTGTTTGAATACTTTTTGTGCAAATAACTTCCTCTGTGGTCAAGCTGTTCCTCTCAGATCCAGGCTACAGATTTTGCTTTATACTCACCACTTTTTTACCCTTGGATTTCCACCAGTATCAGTTCACACTCAGGGTATGAAACTGTGAAGGAGGGAGCTGAGCTTGGCAGCAAGAGTCAGGAGAATTTACAGTGCAAAACACTGAGCAAAACTCATGGTAAAGGGCAGGAATCATCCCTGGCTTTGCTCCATCCGAGCCAGTGGGGCAGATCCTGAGCAGCTGTAAACAGCCACACGACTGCACGTTCCACAGGAGCTGCAAGCATTTATATCACTTGGCCCAACAGCCTCTTGCAGAGATGCAACATTTCACCAGCTCTGGTGGGGTTCCTCCTGATTTATACCCCCCAAGCGAGCAAGCAGAGCCAGGGTCTTTCTTCACCAATTAGAAGTGCCCCACAATTATATCTGCCAAGTGTCATGAGTTCCAACTCTAAACACAAAGCAGCAGCTGAAACTGGATATGAAGAAGCAGGAGGGCAGAGTTTTATGATAGATGTTTTATTGGAATCATATAAAAAAAGAAAAGCATTTCACATATTTCATGGAGGTATTTTATGTGCAAATTTAATATGAATCCTCTTCTTGTTAAACTCTTACGTGATCTATGTACTTCAGTATATAAAACACACTATAGGACAACTATGAACAAGTTTATTAAAACAACTTGGGCTCCTGTTGACATCACCAACCGCACAAGTGCTTGCTCAGATCTTATCAGGCTCTCCTTATATTTCAGGTTACCTACTTGCTCGTTTTCCCTATATATCTTTCATTGTTACAAGAATTCAACTCCTGGGCAGATCTCACAGATAAATCTGCTTGTCTGTTTGGGGAATATGGCTCTAGTTCTAATTTTGCAGACTTCGTTCAGGCAATACTCCCTCTGACTGCAGGGATTTTTGCCTGAGTAATCCTTTCAGAATTGGACTCTCCGTGATTTTCATTTACTTAACAACTTGGCATTACATCTGTAAAATATTAGCCCAGTAATGTAAAATATCAAATTAGATTTATGCATTAATCTAATCTGTATATGAAGCTTGATAGTCAGTTCTGTTACACTGCATTATTGCAATTCCAGGCATTCTGTGTCATTTCACATTTATTCTGATGATGCAAGAGAACCAGGGAGTGAGACTGATAGATCAAATTTGGTAGCCCATGCATGTAAAAGTCTGAAACTTTGAACAAAATTTAAAATCAATTTCCACTTTCAGATAAACCACGCAAATGTTTTCCTAGCAATCACAAATAAAGAAGAGCACACACAAAAAGCTAATCTGAAAAAATCAACAGAATAACAAGCTATTAAACAGGAAAAAACAGGTCAAAATACATAGCCAAACTGCAAAGTATTCTCTGAAAGTCCCTGAAAAGGACAAATAAGCAATTGTTTCTTTTCTGTGTTACAGTTGCAGTCTGAAAAGTAAAAAATTACTCCTTCATACATGTTCATAAACTGCATTTATAAACACTTCACACAACTAAATTATATTTGTTTCCTCCAGGTTGGCTGCCCTTGAACATTTTTCTCCTTCTTGCAGTTTTTGCTTTTTTATATAATCCCTTCATGAAAGCAGGTCTTATGCCCATGGCCCTGCTTCAGCAGCCAGCCCCACACAGCAGCCACTTAAGAACACATTAAACTAAAGTTTTGTGTGTGCCTTGGTACCTTTAAAAACTGGATTCTTGGAGACAACTCACCAATACATTATTCTTACATCTTAAAGCCATTTACTTCTCTTTATGAATGCTTCCAATTTGTTTTACTCTTGTTGGGCCAAATCCAGCTTGTTATTTACAGAAAGAACACAACAAGATTAATAGGATGTAGTCTGCACTAGTCCACACCCCTGGAAATTCACACTGATCCCATCAATTCCATATAATTTCTTTGGATTCATAGCAGGTTAAAGCCCCAATCCAGGATAATGCCAAGCAGATGCAGACAAGGGCTAGCACATAAATGTGGAGAATTATGGCCAGAATAAAACTGGATCTCTTTATTCCAAAGAAGAAAGTAATGTTTAGATACAAAATATTACATGGATTTTTTTTCCCCTGTTTGGTAATCTGTCACCATCTGGACACCAAATAGGAAATGATGCAACACCAGGGGGAAAAAACCCAATTTATTTCATACATGTTACTAAAGAAAGACTGGATTGATGTGCTACCCCAAGCACTCTGGCTCACTCATGTGTCACAACAGGCACAGGTATGCTCTCAGTTCTCCACACTGAGATGTTTCCTGTGGGACACAGCATCAGTTTTGTCAGTGTATGGCAGCTGCAGTGAACTCAGGGCTTCCTCTAAGGGTGTCTATTTTCTCCCTTTGTGCATTAATTCAGAATTACTGTTTCTCCTTCCCCAGCATGCAACCACCCCAAACACAGTTGTGTTTGCAGAAAATCACAGTTGTGCTAAGTCATTCGCAGTGTTCGCATTTCTAAGAAAAGATGCACTTCCCCAAATGAAACCTCACCCTCATTATTGGAGGACAAACCTCCTCAGACACCCAGAAAACCACAGATCCCAATTCAGATATCCGTGGGGAGCCCACCGAGGGACACGACCACCTCGGGGGGACAATGGCACCAGGAAGCCCAGCTGGAGGAGAGGAGCAGAGGGATGTTCCCTTCTTCCGTCCCACGTGAAGTGTTTGTGTTTGGAAAGTGAAAGAAAAACCTTTCTTCTCTTTCCTTTGCCAAGGCAGCTCAGCTCTGCACTCACCCACTTCTCTGGAAGGGAAGGAAAGGGGAACTGGAGGTGAGGGAGCAGCTCTGAGCTGCTTTATTTGTACTTGTCCTGCTTCTCCTTCTTTGCCCTGCAACCCTCGAGGTGCAGTGCCCACAGCCACCACGAGATTTTGATCTCCCAGTGACCACTGGTGCTGTGCAGAATGGAGAAACTGAGGGAGGATCCAGGGAGCCCTTTCATGTCACAAAGAGCCCTGTGCCAGCAGCCAGCCACAGCTCTGTCCCCAGCCACAGCCACTAAACCAGCTCTCCTGCCACCGGCAGAGTGGCACAAACAAACAGAATAAGCCCAGGTGAGGTTCAGAACACAAAAAGGCATTTAAACTAATAATGCAGGCTTCAGATCTTTATTCTAAAGTAATATGTGGAATATTGGAGCTGTAGAGTCAGCAAAAACTGGGAGAAATACCTGTCTGGGACAGAATTAGTGGAGGAGAAAGCACAGCCAAAATGGACCTGAGCAGGGAGGGAGAGGGAACAGCAAGAACCTGAAGTGAGGAAGTGGCTGATCAAGTGGGTGAGGGCTCATGACAGGAATAGCAAGAGTTAAATACCACAAAAAAAAAAAAAAAGGATGTGCAAACCCCAAACCCTAAACCTCCAAGAGAAACCAGTAAAAGGTAAAAAACATGGAAGTTTTCAAGTGAGAAAAAAGGTGGGAATTTTTCCTGGGAACATAACCTACTAACTTGTCTGCTGATCCCCTTAGAGGGCAGAAGGGATAAATTCCCCAACCAAGACCAGCCTAATTCAGAGAGAAGAGTTCTGTGTGGAGCATGAGGCCAGAGAAGGACTCGATGTGCCTCCCACCCAACAAAATCCTGGCTCTGGTGCCATCCTGTGCATGGGATATAGGATGAGAAGGCAAGGATTAAAACTGGGGTGAACCATACCCTGAGAGAAATTCGGTATCAAATTTACTCACTCCAGCTCCAGGGAATGCATAACCCAATAGATCCTTTCCTCCTCTAATTCTTTCTGCTGTTCCAGATGTTGGCCAAAACACAATCAAGCATCTGGATGGAACATTTGGTAAGAAAAGCAGCTATTTGTGAGAAATGCTGTGGGAGTTCTTTTGGGATGTTCAGTAACTCCTGCTGCACATGGCAGAGACCCCACTGCAGTGCCATTCCACATTTGTGTTGGTGTGGGTTAATCCACAAATCCTCAAGGAAGATCTGTTGTGGGTTGTGCTGGATCCTCATAAATGTCTTCAGAGTTAACCAGCAAGTAACCACACCACGCAAATTTACTTTGCTTTTAATTGTGGCTGTTTCCCCTGCCCTCTGTGAGACCTGCTTTCTTCTCTTCCACCTGCCACTGTAGCTGTGCAGTGCTCACAGGGTAACAGAAATCACAGGATTTTGTGCTTGCATCATGTGTGCTGCCATCTATATGATTTCTGCTAAAACTTTCCCAATTTACCAAAGGACGTGGGAATTGCCATGTTGGTTGAGAAAACAAGGGTCCATGCAGCTGAGTGACCACAGCTGGACACCCAGGTAATAGTGTGCAGGCATGGGGGATACTTCTCCCTGCTATTTTCCCTGCTTCCAAGCATTTTCTGCTCAGGGGCTTTCCTGAGTTTCTGCATGTCACAGTGTCCACATCACTGGCCAAACCCTCAGGCAATTTATGTGCTGTAAAACCTCTGGCTACTACCAGAGATATAAATCAAGCAGAATTAGAGTCATTGACAATAATTGGGGGAAAAAAAATGTGATTTGGAAGACATATATGAGTTTTGATCTTAATTTGGACTAAATCTCCCAGGAACATGAATTATCTGTTTGGCTGTCTCTGTTCCCTGCCATCCCTGTGGAATCTTGCTGTGCAATGGCACAGAGCAGTAAAGGATATCCCAAACCCAGTTAAGGTGAACAGAAGAGCACTTCCACAGTGGAGAAGGCTGGGATTTTGGAATGAGGAGCTCCTTCCCAGCAGGCACAGGCAACCAGGGACAAGAATCAGCTGAAGAAAACGCAAAGATGAGAGCCATGAAGTGAGGAGGGAAGGGGCTCAAAAAGGAGCAGACAGGGGTACAGAGAAGGCTCTGGAGGAACACTTTTAGGGGAACTGATAGAAATTTGGGAGCCAGCTTACATGAAAAAGAGAAGAAAAAAACCACAAGAATCCTTGGAGAAGGGACCCAAAAATTACAGGTGCTGGGAGAAGCAGCACCTCATCTTTCAGTCCTGGCCAAGAAAATCAGCCAGGTTCATTAAGGCAAAGAGAAGCCCAAGTGCAGTGATCAATACTGGACTTATTGTCCAAAACATCCTCATGAATGCAGACTGATGCCCAGGGGAGCAGCCATGCTAAGGAACTGCTCCCAAGCAGTTTGGGACCTTCGGAATAAAGATCCATTTTCCTCAGTATTCCAGATGTTGACATGAAGAGTAACAAGGACGATTTTCTGTGATGGTCCAAAGTGCAAATATGTTCATTAAAGAGCTGTAGCAGTGAGATCTTATGACATTAATAGGTAAAAAATTTTAATGTGATTTTCACCCAATTCCTAAAAAGCAATCTGTACAACATACTTACAAATATTTTGGACGTATCAAGCATTACTAGTTGCTGACACCATTTGAGATTTAAACTTCAAATCCACTGTGCTTCCTTTTTCAGTACTCTATTAGCGCCCATTGAAAGAAGTTAGCATTCACACAGATGAAATCTAACTTAAGAAAAACCTTCCTCAAACGAACAGATGAGAATGATCCCTCAAAACATAATAACCCAAGAAAACTTTATTCTAACCAGGGTGCACCCAGTTTTCCAAGCTCCCTCTCCCATCGTACACAGGTACATTTCAGCAGGAACACAAAGCACATTATCCCTTGCTCCATCCAAGGAGCTCTGTAGCCTGCAGGATCTTTGCAGAATCCAGCCCGAAGAAATGCAGCACTTTGAGAAAACAGAGCTGTCAAGCAAGATTTCCTTGGGCTTGCTGCCACACAAAATGGCAAACGAGGGACTTGATCCTGCTTGGAAGACAATAGGAATTATAGGTGCTCAGCGTTTGTCTTCCAGCAGAGTTAAGGCTTCTCAGTAATTCCCCAAATCAGCCGTACTGCTTTATACTTATTCAAAATTACATTGCTAAAAGCTTTGGTATGCAGCCACAGAGCTTTTATTTCAAATTGGCAATAATGTAACTTCTGCAAAAAAAAAGACTACAATAATGTTCAAAATATCATAAAATGTTATTTATATCAGGATTCATTTGTTACCCCATATGACAATCATTCATATTTCTTGACAGATATAAACCTCCGCTTAACACATTAGTATCATAAATATTACCAGATATAACACTGTAATTTAATACCTACCAAATGTATTTTAAAATATTACTCAATTTAAAACTTTGGATTTTAACCAGATGTGTTTCCAGAAAATGATTCAGGTCAGATGCTTTTTTCTTTTCCCTTTTCTGTGCGCGCGCGTTCAAAGCGGAGTGCTCCTATGTGATTTATTGTGCCATGACTGTGTGCCCCGAACCTAAAACAGCACCACGATACTTCATCCTTGAGGCTTACACACCTGCAGTCCAAACTAACAAGAGAAAACATCTACATGGCACGGCAGGAGCCTTTGAAATGTCTTTTTGCAGTTGCCTGGACACAGAACAGACTGGTAGAACAGGGAGGCAGCGGAGAAAGGGTGAAGACAGGAACTCCAGCCTCTTTCATCTAGAAAGGGGGGACCATGGAGAGATTAGAGGAAAGGATTTTGATTAGATCACTGGAATGTGAAATGATGCTTCCCAGGATTAAAATCCTATTTTAGAGCTACCAAACCGGTTACGGCGTTAGTCAGAATTCGGAGGCTCGCGCAGCTCCATCCCTGCTCCGTCCCCGGCTGTCGCTCCGAGCACCCCACACCCTCTCCCCAGAGCAGGGAGGACCCCAGCCACGCACCCCAATCCTCTCCAGCATCATCCCAGCAAGGAGCTGCCCTCCCTCAAAGCATGGTGCTTCTGGGGGAGAAGGAGTTTCCTCCACCAAGGGCATCCCTGGGTCCAGCCCCACGGCAGTCGTGTGGAGGCTCTTGGATTTTGGTCTCATTGGGCCCCCAGTTAAGATCACCACGTAGAGGTCTGGCATTTTCATAACCAAATGCCATTAGTTTTATTCCCAGCACAGCTAACTAACAATCTGAAGGTCTGCAGTCGTTGGGCTGATCATTACGTGGAACCCATTAACATAAAACCCTCCATCGCAATTAGTATCTTTGTAAGCAGCAGCCTCAGCAAAAAGTGGAAATGGAGGCTGAAATGATGGTGCTCTTCCAAAGGAGGCCGGCAGCAGATTGGGAAATAATCTGTGGCAATTGCTCTGCCGCTGTCTCTGCCGTAACTTCTCCAAAGACAGGCAGAGCCATTTCCAAGCAGTCAGCCCACAGACTTGAGCGAGCACTAAATTCACTCGGTGATCAAATACAATTTGAGAAAAAATCTACAATCGCTCACTTGGGGGGGAAGAGATATTTTCCTTTTACAGATGAAGTGCAAAACAGTGAAAGTAGCTGTATTTGGAAAAATGCTGTGCAGCTTATTGATTCCAGAGGGGACAGGTACAGACTGTGAGTTTGCCCATTTCCCAGTAAAAACGGAATGATTTCGAGGGGGGAAAGGTATCTGCAGGCGGGTTTGTTTTGTTAGATGAGCCTGCTAAAATGTTCTGTGCTTTTCAGGAAGGGAACAAGGAAAATGTTCGTATTTATAGAAACATTATTGTTTAGAACAAAATAAGTTATTCCATCCTCTTAATCTCCGTTTCTATGGCTCTCCTGCGCGGGGCTGGGATCTGATTTTCCAACCTCCGTGCGATCCGTCTCCTCTGGTCCGCACCGGCCCTGGCAGGGAGCGCCTGTCCCCGTTGAAGAAATCCCGTTCCAGGCGCTCCCAGACCGCCCCGGACACCCGGAACCCGCTGCCTTCGATGCACTTTTTCATTGTTGTTTCCCCTAAACTCTCTGCACTTGACTAATTTTAGCCCCGCGGCTCCCCGAGCGGGCTCCCCCCCGCCGCCGCTGCGGGCACCATTTGCCGGGCGATGCGCTGCCATGAGCCCGCACCCCTCCCGCACCGCGCGGCTGTCCCCGCACCGCCCCGCATCCCCCGGTCCGGCATCCCCGCGCTGCCCGGCCGGGTCGGCATCCCCCCGCCGCGCCCGGCCGTGTCCGCATCCCCCCGGCGCCGTATTCCCCCGCACCTCCCCGCACCGCTGTCCCCGCGTTCCCCCGCCCCGCGCGGCTGTCCCCGCATCCCCCCGCGCGGCGCGGCCCCGCTCCGCGCGCTTG